>BLKM01002776.1:408342-490947 GCA_013340265.1 Coptotermes formosanus | reverse complement strand
TAATAATAATAATAATAATAATAATAATAATAATAATAATAATAATAATAATAATGGTTAGCACCGAAGGAAGTTACGAAATTTAATTACAGAAATGGCTGTCAACACTAGACATTCTTAAAATGCAAGAAAATATTCATACAATTAACAGTGAGATATATGGTATCTGATGAACCCTATCATTAAATATTGCTAGCATTTCTACAAAACATTTAGGAAAGTAAACAGGAAAACGGTTTACTGCTTGACGATTCAAGTCTCCCGGATGTGACCCCATTGTCACCGGGTGAGTGGTTCCTCATGTTAGATCATATTGCCTTCATTTTCAGGGTCAAGCAATCCAGAAGGAATACTGATGTAGGAAATATGGCATGGGGAGTGGCTGTGTTGGTGTGCCTTGTTATTAAACTTCTATCACCTCCAGCAATTAAGAACTCCTGTTTAAACTATATAGCAATATGTTTTGGTTTCAGTGAGTTATTCTTTAATTTGTCATAGCTTTGAATTTTTTATCAAGTCTGTCCTTGACTGCACATCCAAGAAGGAAGTGGAGGTTGTTTTTCTAAACAGAAAGCTGTAGCCACTTCGTGCCACAAGTAGATCTGAAGGCACTTAGGATGTGGCTCAAGATATCAGCAAGAGGAAAGTGTGCCTTTTAACTGTACTTATTTCACCCACCTGCATCAAGCAATCAGGGATCACATTTGGATAGGAAAGGAGGTGTGTGAAGTACTTCACAGAGCAAGGCAGTCACCTTTCTTCTGTGGGATACCTTGAGTCCCAGCCTAAAGTGCCTTCAGATCTGCTTGTGTCATGAAGGAGCTACAGCTTTCTCATTTGAAAAAGAATGTTACTTCTCTCATGGATGTGCACGCAAGAACACACTTGATAAAAGATTCAAAGCTGTGACAGATGTAAAGAATAAATCACCACAACTGAAACATGTTTATATGCACAATAATGGAAATTTATTAACTGCTGGAGGTGGTGGAAGCGGAATAATAAGGTAAAGTGCGACCCCTCCAGCCGTCACACCCGACAGCTCAGTACTTCTCTGACTGCCCATTACCCTCATTCTCTATAAACACCTTTTTCTCTTGCACAAGAGTTCTTCTTGCACTGCTTGTCCCTGAAGATTGACGCACCATGATCCTTTGAAACATCCGGACCTGCTCACCCAATGACACAGCATCACGTCCGTGAAAATCTGAATCTTCAGCAACACTGCTATGAGAACCTCAAATCTCATGAGGTTTACTACAGTATTCTCATCTTCATTTTCTAAAGTATTTGCTGTTACTTAGAATTTTAAAGGAGTTGTCTTTGTTAATTTTAATTGCTCTCTGGTTCAAACATTTTCAGCAAACTCTGGCCTAAGTAACTATTGAAATGCAGTGTATAAATAAGGGTAGAGGAAAGTGTCAGTGACAACTCAACTTTGTGACTGACACTTTCCTTTACTGTTATTTGTAATTTTCACTACTGTACTGGTATTTGATTTTTGGGCTATAAACTGTTTATGTTTAATTCTAGCATCTTTAACTTCGTTCATTAGAGTAATTTTTTTATATGTACATATGTATGTATGTATTTATCATGTTTCAGAACTGTATTCCATTTCCATCTTCAGGTGGACAGGATGTGAAGAAATTCATACTCCTTTTTACTCCCATGCAGAGTTACTCCCATATATTATTCAACATTTCCCAAATTTCTTGGAAATGAATAGAAATCAAAGATAGCAAAAGAGGAGTTTGATATAAAGATACTGAATTTATCTTCAGTGAGAGTTTACTTAAAGAATCTCGCCATAACTTTTGAAATAAAGCAAGAAAGCTGAAAGACTTGCGTTGAAATTGTGCTATGTGATGAAGTGTTCATACACATACGTCTAATGTGCTCTCAGATGCTCGTAAGTTTAATACATAAAAGTCTTAAGCATGTAACTTACACTTTCTTCCTATGTCCTTACTTGATGGAATCAATTACATAATTCACATATTACATATTTAGATCACTGGTAAAGTTTGGCGCTTGCTGTCGACATGTATATAAATAACAAGTGCATATTTAGCATCAACAATGGTGAATCAGGATAAAAGCAATCGACAGACCAGACTCATAAAACGCTGTCCATCACCCACTCATTTTCTGGCACTGACTTTTCTATTATAAATATTTTTTTATTTTAAATATATAAAGAGGAAAATAATAACTGTAACAATTGTATATCATGATGTCAGCATTGGAGAGCAATGCTTCCGTATAACATGAATTCCGAAGGTTCACGCTTCATGTCGGTGCTGTGTCGTAATGTGTTGAGCCACTGTTCATTGGCCCACTGCCATCTCTTCTTTGTTTTCACCATCTTTAGGAATAACTTCTTTGCGCACCTTATGGCCACGGAAAGAGGCTTGAATTTTGGTTGCAGCCTTATTTAGGTCAGGATCACTGAGGTCTAAGTCAGCTAATTCATCGTCAACCTGAAGGCAACAGAGAATGACTATTGGTACCATATCACAGTCAGATACAATGCATGAAGCAGCAGGTTGACATCATATGAACAAGAATTCAGTAACATTCAATCAACAACCATCAGTGTACACATTTGTTATATCTAATGTCTGTATATTTTATTCATCTACTTCTTTTGGTCTAGTTACAAACAATCAAGAGGAAGAACCAAGCCTACAGTACAAAACTAGTGAATTTGCATGGCTTTACCGAAACACACAGGACAGTAAAATTTACTGCAGAAGCATGTGCAGCACATTTCATTACAGTGTGCACCCAGAGAATTTCATTTTTCAGTTTTTATGATGCAAACATCTGTTGAACACTCAGCCACAAGGACATTACGTTTCTTTACCAAACAGACTAAAGGAACTGGAACTTAATAAAACGTTTCAATTAACAACTGAACTTTACTTAGCAGTACAAACTTCAAGAATGAGACATAAAATACCAAAATTTTACTGTTTTCAGGGCATTAGCTTGTGCCTGGGCACACACAGCACCTCCTGTACACATGCGCATAGTTCTATTATTGTATACTGAATGTGTACTTATGGTCATTGATTAAATGTTAATCAATTCAAAGAATTTAGTACTTAGATGTATTCAATTGCAGGATTTTCTTTCTCACAAACAGAACTATCTATTTTTTGCTGGAATATAGTTGAGTTCCTTGTCAATGTCACACAGTATAGCAGCTCACACTCTGAAGAATGAATGGCGCTTAAGGAGTTACAGTTCTATAAGAGGCCTTGACAGTACACAACTGGTTTATTGACAACCCTCGCGTTTGCTATTGCAGCATCATAAACGGAGACGGAGTTATAAAAAACTCAGGTGTTCTGCAACATTCGAGGTTTCCACAGTGGTGTAGGTGAGGCCTCAAGTTTCCTGAGATGTGATGTTATGTCACTGGTTTAGTGTTTCCTGATGTTTTGGATTCATTTTGGAATCCATGACCTTTGAACACAAAGCTACTGCCTCTGTCTGAAGCGCCGGGACCAACAAACCTAGCAACAGTGTCATATCCCAGGAGATCTGAATCCTCAAGACCCAAGCCTTATCAATACACGAGTTGTGCACTGTGACTGTACCATGATTACATGAAGTACGTTGTAAATTGTAAATCAGTGTGTAATAACAAATTAAAGCTTACTCATGTAAATGCAAAAATAAAATTTGAATGAGGATTTCATCCACATCCAGGAACTCTACCGCAAAACTTTCCCATCGTTTTACCATGTGTCGTTTCCATGCATATTGGCTAGAATACAAAACAAATGTCTTCATATCTTATGTGTGCTCTCTATTTGGTCTGCAGTATGAAAGGGGGAAGATACAAATTACTTTCACCATGCCAAGCCAGGGTAGATTTAAAAGGTACTGGTATTGCAAGAGATACGGACTGCTGAAGGAGGCAAAACTTAAAATGCATGACATGAAGAACACTGCACACAAAGAGGGTTGCAGTGTGCTAGACTGCTTCAGCTAACAAGTAACGACTTCTAAATTCAAAATATAAATAAAAAATTTGTATCATTTGTATATATAAAGTATGCATACCTCTCAGTAATTACACTGTTTTAAATTTTTTAGTTTATCAAGTAACAGAAATTTCTCCATCAAATTATTTAGTAAATATATAATCTGTAACTAAGGCACATTTTTACTGATGCTGCTGTGTGCGTACAAAAAGTACATGACATGAAATTTCTTACACTGAGAGTCCACAGATTCTCAGACTAGTTTACTGGAACAGGATTAAGTGTTAATGTTTGTGGCAAACCGCAACTGACAATGAGTAGGTGACACAAAGGTCATGTCGAGCTGAGGGAGAAATTAGGGAAGGGATTAAAAGTGCAGTTCACAGAACTGGGCCTGCCTAAAAATTAATTTGTGATCTGCACAACAGAAAAACGCCATATAGACAGAAATAACATGAGCAGTGTGTGTGCATGCTATGTCCCTGCACAATCCAAAAAATATAATGTGTTCCATGTCCGTGCACTATATTACACTAAAACACTAATCACCAACAAATGCACAAAGAGAGTTTTATCATCGATTGTAACACACTCCTACATGTTTCGACCCTGCTGGGTCATCTTCAGGGAGAACTTTTTTGTTATCATTACACTAAGGTTGCACTTTATAGTTGAGTGAGAGTGTGCTGTTGACGGTGTAACGCATTGTTTTTGGAGGCGTGAACTCTCTGCGGTGTCGGCCTGCACCGCAGTGCACAGTCAACAGCACATTCTCACTCAACTGTAACGTGCAACCTTAGTGTAATGATAACAAAAAAGTTCTCCCTGATGATGACCCAGCAGGGTCGAAACATGTAGGAGTGTGTTACGATTGATGATAAAACTCTCTTTGTGCATTTGTTGGTGATTAGTGTTTTTGTCCAAAAAATAATTTATCATAGACAAGGGACTGTTTACATTTTGGTTAAGGTTTTTTACAGAGAACAGGGAGACGCTGACAGAACATGTATGCTAGGATCAGGATCACAGGACTTGCAATTCATGTAATCAAGAACTCAGTACCCCAAAGCATACGCTGAGCGTGTGGACTCTTTACAATAATCATATTATTACGTTCATCAAGTCAGGGACAATAAAGTGGGAGGGGCATACGGAAAGTACGTTGGTGGAACGGAAATGCATACATAGTTTTGGTGGGGAAATCTGACAGAAATGGATCATCTGGGAGACCCACCCATAAATGGAAGGATAATATTAATTTTGACGTTAAATAAATAGGATGGGAGTGGGTGATTGGATTAATCTGGCTCAGGGTAGGGACAAGTGGCGAGATCTTGTGAACACAGTAATTAAGTTTCAGGTTCCATAAAATGCGGGGAATTTCTTGCCTAGCCGAGAAACTATTAGCTTCTTCAGAAGGATTCTGCTCCATGGAGTTACACAGCTGCAATGGAGAGACTTGCGGAGTAGCGTTAAAGCGAACAGTGGGACACATCGTATTTCGCGACGACTTTTGCGTCCTAGCAAGAAATAAATGTGTCGTGAATGTGGGTAGCTACACTCCTGGAGTAATTTAATGTATAAGTCAGGACAAAGTTACCGGAAGTGTCTGCCTTCTCACATTCCTACTCTACATGAACTGCGTGAATGAAGGGGTCCAAAGGGGCCACAACTCTACTCACAAAGCTACGCTGGACCGAAAACAGGGGTTTCAGTGTACATACAGTTAACACCAGCATAACATTATTTCTGAAAGAATGTGCTAACATACTGATAAGGAGTAAGGGGGTTGCGAATTTAATGAAGCCACAACAGTGCGCAGGTGAGTAAAAAATGTCACTCTGACAGACAATTTCGTAACTGCATCCCACAACGCTTTTAAATAATAAAGTTATCTTGCAGTTGACTTTTTCTTTTGACGAAAATTATTCTTGCCAGTGACAAGGGGTGGCGGCGGTTGTGCTGGGGGAGGGGGGGGGGGAGTGGGTGTGCGAGTACAGTGTGGTCTTCCCACCGCTCAGGGTCTGTCTACGAACTACACAAAGGTGTGCCCATTTCCTTGCAGGTTCTCCAATGCTGCCAACTACAACAAACAAAGATACAGGGTCAGTTTTATGATATGTAAACAAGCACCGGAAGTATAGGGAACCGCTGCAACTTGCAGCCACTTTACTGCGCCTGTTTGGGTGTCACTGCCACTACTTCCGGTTTAGGAGTTGTCACCGCTGTCGGCGCTGCTGTCGCTGGTTGCTTAGGCGCCACAGCAATCCGCTTTCTGAACGTGGCTTGTATCTTGCACGCTGCCTTTTGCAGACCCGGATCGGCTAAGTCTATGTCAGCAATGTCTTGTTCGGGCGTTCTGGGGCCCCTAGTGCTGGCGGGAGGGTTTGCTTTTGAGAAGCCACCTGTCTGTGAACCACATTAACACTTACAGCAGTTAAATAACACTGTGGGTAGCGTTTTTATCCCAGACAGCTGTATTAACTCTGTCTAGGGTGGGTTTTATTTAAACGTCTCAAGCCTGCATTTTATGTAATTACTGATTGAACGACTAACTAACCAGCTAACTAACTAACCAGCTAACTAACTAACTAACCAACTAACTAACTAACTAACTAACTACGTGTAGCAGAATCCTTTTGAGGAGCGAGCAGTTCCTAACCTAGTCAAGAAAATGCCCGCGTTTAAGAGTAGCATTACAGTGTTCACAATAGCCCGCCACTTGTACATATCCAGAGCCAGATAAATCCAGTCAACGCACACCCACCCTAATGCTGTCCCATCTACGACAGGTCTAGCAAGCGGTCTCTTTGCTTCAGCTTTTCCTACCCAACCCCTGTATGCGTTTCTCCTTTTCCGCTTTATACAAAAATCCACGTACTGAATGCTCACACAATGCTGAGAAGCGGAGTGGCAATGTGCAGCGCTGTTATCTTGTTGCAGTCCCGAACTCAGAGCGTCGGACATTCGTTTATAAATTGGTTACTGCAATGGACAAGCGTTCAGCTGGAACGTACTGGCGGAACTTCGGACAACTGAGAACGCCGTCACAGAGTCCTGCGTTTGTTGTTATCTACTGCACGCCCATTGGGCAGGCTTTGGCTAGGTAAGAGTCACAGATAGGAGCAGCATTATCAACAGAACCCCGCCACACTGACTGACTTTCTATGTAAACGTGTGAAAACGGTCAGTGAATTAAAATGGACGCAGAATGTTCACAGTGAACTTCGGTATCTGCCGGCGGAACTAACCACACAGCGCCACAGTGCAGAACAGAGCAAGCCTATCCTTGGAACATAAATTACAAGTGTTTGAACACAAAGTGTGCAAGAAAGATTTTTTTTTTTCGCAAGAAGGACGAAAGCAAATGTGCAACAAGGCTGTCTGTGTCCACCACAAAGGCACACAAGGGTAACAGAGATATGGTTCCATTCATTCTTAACTTCGGCGCTAGATAGGCCTGCGTGGTCAGTTTTACACCCCGGCTGCATTATCACCAGCAAATACTCCCCAGTGCCAATTGTACAAGAGGGTGGGTGGACGTTTTGCAACAGAGAAAACGCCTTTGCCCCTGCGGACATCTGAACACGGGACGGCCCATCCCGTCACCTAGTCAGTAAACCACATGTGCCACCCCAGGTACAGAAAGGCAAAGTGACATACTGAGAAACGTCTGGATATATATCGAATTCATCGATAAAATAATACGTTAAATACATCTAAAAATCGATAGTAATAATAACAATAATAATAGAAATTTCGGCGCAACGTAGTGCGCTGAATTTATCTGCACAGTTTCTGTTCGACATTTAAGTCCCTGCAGTGCACATTTAGCCAGCTCCATTCCAGGTGTCTGCAGAATCACATGCAGGCCTTTATGCAAAGTGTCTATTATTCTTTTTCGATTTTGGCAGAAATTTGAGCGAGTACAAATTAGAGTCGGCTCCCCAGTGTCAAGTTCATGGGTTCTCAAGGCTTGTGATTAGCACAGATGGACAGAGGAAAAGATTTTGATAGATGCCTCCCAGAAATGCGAAATCGCCTACAATTGACACAGGTTACAGAATGATAGACAAGGTGTGGCCTGAGTGTGAAGCCTAATTTGTACAGTCCGCAGGTTAATGAGTTTTGAAGGCTGTTGGACTGCAAGGGAGAAGGTGACTATTCAGAGCCTATTGCCGAATTTCACAGCAATTAGTTCTACACGGCTGTGGTCAACAATGTCACCGGACGTGACAAGTGACACGAGTTACAATGTTTATATTCAAGGTCGCCATGATAGTTCGAGACGGAAATTTTTAAATCAAGAGAATATGGGGTAAAAATGGCAAGTTTAAAGCAGCAGAAGGTAGAGTAAATTGCAACTTATACGGAACTGTATTTTCATAAACAGGTTACACGAGAGATAAAATAATATTCACCAACTAATGCACCAAAATACATAAATCTTTATTCGTAAAAACCTCCTACATGTTTCGACCCTGCTGGGTCATCTTCAGGGAGAACAGTCTGTTACGCTGTTGGATGCACTTATGCAGTTAAGTGCATCAGTTGGTGAATATTATTTTATACGATACAGTGCACGGACATGGAACAGATTAAATTTATTCAAAGACTATTTGGCAGAAGTTTTGACGCTCAAACGCCGGTTGCGTCAGCTACGTTTTGTCGTATGTCTCAGTGTGTCTAACGTCTGTATGATCAGCAACGTGCCCTCTGTTCCACGAATGAAGGCACTCAACAACAAACAGCGAGGAATGTAATGTAATGAGGGTTAAGCAGTCAATATGCTGAAGTCGCGCTGTCCAAGGCAAGATACACACGGCAGCTGCACTAACTGCACGTTGTAACTTTAAACTTGCCACTGCCCAACATGTCTGTTGTGACAAGCGGTCCTTTGGTCTGCCAACACACGCACCTGCGCATGCGTCAAATATCCTGAACTGCGTAAGGAGAGCAACGTGCGAGTAGATACTGTTTAGCTACAGGATTCAGCTACTCTGAGACGTAAGGCTTTACCCTCAGATGAGTTGGTCCCGACGTTTCGAAAGAACATACTGCCTTCATCTCCATAGTAAAGATTTACTTTTATACCCTGTAGATGGAGACAGTAATTTCCTCCGAAGCGTCAGTCACAACCGAGGCGACCTAAATCCTGCGTAAGACCGCTGTGATGACGTCAGGTCTGGCAAAATGCCAAGTGTTCTAACGACTGTGCATTGCACCTTGCGTTACCGCTTACACGCCGTTTGGCTCTTTCTGACGGACCAAACTGAGCAGATGCCCCCCCCCACACACACACACACACACACACAGCCGCCTGACGATAGCAACAGATACAGTGGCCTGAACTTACGTAAAGTTCGGTATATCAGAGAAGGTACGCAGTTCAGAAATCCAGTAACACTGAAGACAAGGACAGATGTTTTGTAAAGTTGCAGGCTTGAGATAACAGTGACAGATACAGCTTATATGTACTGCAGGAATAACTGCCAGTAAAGTGGGCAATGTACGTATGATGTAACATTGTGAAGTGTTAGTGTAGCCATTGTTGCTATGAAAACGCAACAATACATCCTCTTGGCTTTGTTGTTAACCTAATGTAGAGGTCAACAATATAAAGGTGCTCACTGTTGACATAGAAATGCAACAATCGCTTCCTTTTGCACTGTTGACGAGCTGCAAAATATTTTGCACTAACTAACTAACTAACTAACTAACTAAGTAACTAAGTAACTAACTAACTAACTAACTAACTAACTAACTAACTAACTAGCTAGCTAACTAACTAACTAACTAACTAACTCCATGGAGCAGAGGCCTTCTTGAGAAGCTAAGAGTTTCTCAGCTAGGCAAGAAATTCCCCGCAATTTATGGAACCCGGAGGTTCATTACCGCATTCACAACGGCCCGCCACCTGTCCCTATTCTGAGCCAGCTCAATCCAGTCCATGCCCCAACCCACTTCTTGAAGATCCATTTTAATATTATCCTCCCATCTACGCAATATTTTGCACTGCTGTTAACAATACAAAAGTACTCAAAGCGCCCCGTATTTTTGTCCGATTTTAACCCAGTTTAGAGTTTTTTGACAGACTCTCGTAAGAAGCCCCCAGTATCAAATTTCACGAAAATACCAAACGCTACTACATGCGGACAAGAAGACGGACAGACGGACGGACATGACAAAGAGGGGCGCATCCTGATCCGCAGGCCAGGTCTAGCGGGAGGGTGAACAGTTCCTTCCAATCACCTCCCGCTGGACCTGGCCTGCGGGTCAGGATTCGCCGCTAATGACGAAGCTACACGTGTTTTTCGACTTAAAACGCCTGACGAAAATGGAAGGGCGACCGGAGGGCAGCAATGTCCGAGAAGTTGCCGCCCGCGCACGGCGCTCCGTTGCCCGGGCTTCGGCACAGCCTGTTCTGAATCCAGCAGAAAACAGCGGCAGTCGCACCTGCTGCTGCTGCCCACTGCGGTGGCTGTGCGGATCGCCATATTTTGCGTTGTGACGGGGCGTGGCGTGCTGTAATTTTGGCAGTATTTTTGAGTAAAGTATTGCCTCCTTCTTCATAGCAAACATTCAGTTTCGTACTCTCTAATGGAGTCAGTCTCTTCCTCTTAGATGCGTTGGTGAATTTTTACGACATTACACGCCGCCCCGCACCGACAGACGATACGCTTCAAACACCCAACAGTTGCAGTGCTGCAAGAAACTGACTAACACGTTTCATAGCGGTAAAGGGAAGTTTCTAAGGATTGCAGTGCCTTAGTCTTCAGCGTGTAATTCTGCTTGCCTGACACTGAACACTAAGGTAGTACAACCCTTCGAAACGTCGGTATTTATCTGAGGACACGGCGTCAAATCCCATAAGAGGTGAAACACTAGTGTGAGAACTGCAAACCTCAAAACAAATTTTGACCCAGTTATGACGCCTGAAGGTACGCGGACTGTGCCATATCAAGGTAGGTTCTGAATAGTGCAAGCCTGCTGTTTTTGTATGGAACATGCTGGGCACTGCAGATGGCAGTACGGGGCACCAGCAGTGAAAGGCGGGCAGTAAGCATTCAGTGCGCTTTCCTGTGATAGAGGTTCACAAGTACCGGGGGGGGGGGGGGGGNGAATTACACGCTGAAGACTAAGGCACTGCAATCCTTAGAAACTTCCCTTTACCGCTATGAAACGTGTTAGTCAGTTTCTTGCAGCACTGCAACTGTTGGGTGTTTGACGGGTTCGAATCTAGTCAACTGAAACATGCTCGGATACTAGACGTTGCCTTCCGGAGTGGTGTGTACTCTGCGTGTGCGCGCGTGTGTGTGTTCGGATAGCAGCGAAACACAAATTTACGTCACCGTAATTATTAGAATGAATGAATGAATGAATGAATGAGAGTGTTCTAAAGTTCACTGGACTCAGCAGACGAGAGCGGCGGCATGACAAGCTACTGCTAATGCAAAATCAATGCCAGCTCTGAAGACACACACAGCGTTACACTGAACCCTGCACTACTCGCTGCCATTATAAAGCATCGCCGATATTTCCACGTTAATTTGCTGAGATTTATGAACTGCCTTCACAGTACGCTGAGCTACCTGAATGAAGTTAACTAAGGTCCCAGCGCTGCTCATCCTGCATAGAGCTTAGTAACGGCACGGAATGCCGTAAAGGCTGTCTCTCTGAACGAACGCAAGCTTTAGAGAAAATAATTTGAACTGCCGCTTGATTGATATGCCTGTAGCAATTATCTCTCACGTCTTGATGTGTTATTGAACGGGGAAACAAAACGGTCTTTGCTGCCATCTGCGCGGAAAGACGGCACTTTATTTGACGTACAAACAAAAGAGAATACTTTCAAATTCAGTGTTCGTTACAAACTTCTATCGACTTTCTTCTTGTCTTTCGAAAATTTCTGTTGGGACACAGAAACGTGTTATATTGTCACAAGTTCCCTTCTGCAATTCTCCCACGCGATACACATAATGTGCGCGGGAATGGGACATCACGAGACAAAAGAGTTCACTGGTGATTAATTCTTACCCCTGCCCCTGCCTTTCCTCCTCTTGACCGATGTTTTAGACATTGTCCATTCTCAGATTTCCCAGCCAGAAGTTAAGGCGGGTTTACACTGTACACTTAGGGCGGTCATTTCGGAAGAATCGCTAAAAGTGAGCAGCGCAAACAGTCCAGTCATCAAAAGTGATCATCCAAGGTGAAAGACGAAAGAAGCTGGCCGCAGACAACTTTCGTTCACTTTGGATGAATCATCCTGGATGAGTCATTGAAAGTGACAAATGTAAACGTGTCAGTGTACGTTCCTCCGCAGTGAACAACGGGCGCTCCTGCTGTTTGCTTCTTCTGTTGAGTTTCAGGTGCCGACTGTGGCTTTCAAATGGAAAGACGACCATCTTTTGCTCTTTGTTTCAGTAATTCTTCTCCATTCATTGATTAAATAATCGCAAACAACAGCGACACCTAGAAGCACCACTTCATTTGCAGCCATTTTGCAATGAACTGTCCTGTTCAATGCTGACGAACAATGTAAACAGAATTTGGTTCATCCATTGAATTCACTTTGGATGATTCATCCACACTGATCATCCCACATGACCAGTGTAAACCCGCCTTTATCGGAAGCTACCGTCTTTCCTTCTCTAAGGTGCAGCATTACCCATTTAAAAATCAGCTGTCAGCATTTGTACCACCGGGCTTAACATTTAGAAAGATCAGAAACTTCACGCTTAGCATAACTTGCACAGTACAGTACAGAGCGACTAACAGGGCCTGCCGTATGTATAATTAACTGCTTGTAGCTATTTCACTTTGTAGACGCCGCTTCTTTAGTGTAGAGCAGGAAATGAGTTTTTGTATAAAACTGTCAATTGACACAGACTAAGACTAAAAGGAAATTACACGTAAAGACTCAGTCCGTACCGCGCAGTAAACACACTCCGTCTAACTAACTCCATGGAGCAGAGCCTTTCCTGAGAAGCTAACAGGTCCTCAGCTAGTGAAGAATTTCCCCGCATTTTATGGAACCCGAAAGTTCACTACCGCATTCACAACAGCCTGCTACTTGTCCCTATCCTGGAGGAGATAAATCCAAACCATGGTTCCGCACCCCACTAAATACACTCCGTCTCGGTTATAAAAACCAGCCAGTTAACGCTGTATAGGGAAACAATCGCTGTTTGTTCTGAGATCCACACAAAACACATAAATACACTGTGTGGGCAGAACGTAGAATTTGTGAATGTTAAACCTGGCGGTACATAAAGCAATCACCTTATGTTACGGGCAGATGCCTACTACACCGCTGGATCCCTGGCACAAACCGGTCTCGAACCTCAAGTACTAATATCTCAGCTCCGTTCTGTCCCGAGGGCCTGACGCCGCGCAATTTCTGCCCTTTCCCTTTATAATAATGGCTCATAGTTTCCGTCCTCATTTCGACTGTGACCTTTTTCCAATAAACTTCAGCCAGCAGATAATCTCAGCGCCTGTAACATTTATTGCCTAACGCTGTGACGGTGGCATTTGAACTGTAGCTCAGCCAGCATTGCCTGCAAGCAGACACGTCACAGGCAGTTTGTAGGCACCCAGTACAGGAAACTGGTGCTATATCTGACGCAACAAACGGAAACGTTTCTATGTGAAAACATGCGAGAAACTTAAACGTACTAACTACAGTTGAATCCGGTTATAACGACACCGGCTTATACGACACCTCGTCTGTAGTGTCAGATATTCTGTTGTACCAATTAATTCCTCATTCTAAAAGGCTTGACGACGGTGTACAATATTGTGCGGTGACGGGTTTATGGACTTTATCCATCGTCCGAAGAGTAAAATATCAAAATATTGAAAAACTGAAATTCATAACGTTTCGGAAGCTGGCTGTGCTTCCGTCCTCAGGTGGAGGGATGAAGAGAAGAGAGGAACACCTATTCTGTAGGGCCCCTTAGACAGAGCTCCAGTGATGGACGATAGCTCTGTCTAAGGGGCCCAACTGAGTAGCTGTTCCTCTCTTTTCTTCATCCCTCCACCTGAGGACGGAAGCACAGCCAGCTTCCGAAACGTTGTGAATTTAATTTTTTAATATTTTACTCTTCAGACGATGGATAAAGTCCATAATAATTCCTCACTGTTAACCCTGGCATTACACTCCTCGGTTAGAACACACACGTTTATAATGAAACAAAATGTTCAGCCCCTTTCATGAGGTTACAACCGAGTTCGATTGGAACAATTAGGTACGGAAATCAAAACGTTTGGCACCCTGTATGATACCCAGTACCTGCACAATATTCTTTTTGTAAAACCTATGTTAGGTTCTGCGGAAATGTCCTACCTTGTTTGTTTTATCAACATCTAAAAGAGTCACAGTGTCAGAAGTTGATTCCAAGCCGAAACACGCTAAGACCTTGACCCGTAATGGGAAAAGTATGTCGAACATTGAACAAAGCTCCAGGTTACCTCGCAGGTGTGGAGCGTCACATGACTGAATGATGGTAAAAAATGAAATGGCATGGATGTGGAAGGAAGCGGTCCTAATCCAATTATCAGTACCAACCTAACTAAGCAAAGCCACAAATTCCCCATTTGGGACAGTTGGTTCTTGCCGGTGTTCAAACTAGGCACCTTTTAAATGCAAGTCGTACATTACTTGTTTAGCCAATGTGCTCGACAAAGAAAAAGAAGAAGAGGAAGAAGAAGAGGAAGAGGAAGAGGAAGAGGAAGAAGAAGAAGGGGAGGAAGAAGAAGACATCTATGAAAAGTGCAGAATACCTCTGCACTTCTGTACACAGCATCAACAACTGTGTGCAGAACTTAAGGTTTCCATGGCGACGCCTCGCCACCTCCACATCATTAACCTCTAATAAGAGCCAGGTGCAGCAGTGCAGCTTACCTTGGCGTCTAATTTCTGCAGCTCTTTGCTGAGGTCGTCTTCAGGCTTGCCTCCCCCTGCCGCGACAGGCGTTTGTTTCCTTGCCATGTGACCTCGGAAAGACGCTTGAATCTTTGTAGCAGCATGACACAGTTCTGCCAACATAACAAAACAAATATCGTCAGGTTAGACCATAAAGCAGTTAGCTACCTCACTTTATGTTCCGCCACTTCACAGCTAGTTATATTACAGCACACGTGTAACCATCTAACTTGCACCTTTCGCCACGTGGCATTACAATGATAAAATCAAGGAAACTAAGATAAACAGTGCATGTAGCATAGCACACACTGTAACGAGAAAAATGCGTACAAAATGTCCCCTGAATAGCCCAAAGATAGGACACACTTGGGAAATCTAATGCAATAATGTTGCTACCAACACACCGAAGTACATGGCATTGTAACACACAATACGGTCATGTTGCTACAAAAAGTACATTTCACCCTATAACAGGCCTTGAAGGTCCAGAGGGGGAGTAGAGGTACAGTTCTACTCTTTCTTTAACCTGGGCTCCAGATAGAAGTGGGTGGCTAGCCCCACGCCCCGGCCGCTTTAATCCCCGGCAAAGAGACCCGGTATCTGTTGTACAGGAGGCAGGGTGGGTCCCAGGGTCGGTCAGGACGGCTGCGGAAAATCTTGCCTTCAGCGAGATTCGATCCCCGGACCGCCCAGCCCGTAGCGAGTCGCTATACCGACTGAGCTACCGCGGCCCACCATCTTGGTACCAATACACCAACATGTGTCTACGCAGCACTGTAACCCAGAGCACTGCAGTCGTGCTAATAACACGGAACGTAAAGAAATAGGCTCTGAAGGTGTAGACAGGATTAATTTCAGCAACCGCAGGTTCGAGCGGAGGGCTCCTGTCAGGACCTTAATTAACCTTACTTCCCATAAAGGTTGGAAATTTCTTGGCCTGCTGCACGGTGCCAGTTTGTTACGACGCACTGTGTCCCGCTGAGTTAGACAGTGTAAGGACGTTACATGGCATAACAGAGGCTTCTCACCGCGGAGGGTCCGTATCAGTTCGGGGTTCCAGAATGGGGTGGGTTCAGCCCTTCAGCAGTGCTCCGCACTTGTCCCTCACTAGTGGCTGCTGCGACAGGCCGCAGTACGGACCGACTCCGGCGTACCAACTGCTACAGACAAGCAACGATCGGAGTTCCACCATTACACATCGCTCTAATAACAACGCCGTGTTCTGACACCTGCTCTTCTGGAGTGGCGACATTGCAGGGGCCGAAGGAAGAGTAACATGTTACAGATGTCAAGTGAGGCCAACAATGGAGCAAGAATATATTCCAGATGTCAAATGAGGCTAACAATGAGAAAATAACACATTACAGATATCAAGCGGGCCAACAATGGAACAAAGACATATTCAAGATGTCAGGTGAGGCAAACAATGGAACAAGAACATATTACAGATATCAAGAGAGGCCAACAATGGGATAAGAACATATTCCAGACGTCAGGTGAGGCAAACAATGGAACAAGAAGATATTCCAGATGTCAAGTGAGGCTAACAATGGGATAAGAACATATTACAGATATCAAGCAGGCCAACAATGGAAAAATAGTATATGAGAGAAGCCAAGTGAGGCCAATGGAAGAAGACTTGTCGTGTTCAGCTCCTGTCACTGTGACAGGTCACAAGGCGCCCTTCGGTCAGTACTGCGGCACAGCCAGTCGGTTATAACGAACAGCATTTTGCCTTCACCTCGAGCTATCAACAGATCTCGAACGACGGAAATGATAACTGTGTATAACACACGGTTTGGGGCACAAAGGGCCTGTCAAGGCCTAAATGCAGCTGGACCGTCAGGGCTCGACCCACACTTACTCAACACACGGTTTTGACATTAAAATGTTTCGCATTTTAGCCAGAGAAACAAGTTTTACATAATTCTTAAGGTAAAAGATTACTTCGTCTTTGTTACAGGGAGGCAGTGCGTTTGCTGTGAGGTACGAACTGAATTTTTGTATTATTCAATTATCTAATATTTCGCGTGCAGCTTCTATAACAATATGGAAGGCAGCAGACAAACTTTTCATTAAAGTGAGTGGAACTCAGATTGACGTAGGTAAATCAATTTTTCAATATTAAACTTTTGTAATGTTTAATAAAAGATATATTGGATAGGATGATGACAGGTAGGATGATTAATGATGGTGCGTGAAATACAGGATGTAACGCTCCAAAGCACGGGGTTCTTTTAACAAAATACAAAAACTCGTTTCGTGCCCCACAGTGAACACAGAAATGTTCATTTTAACAGTGCTAATTCCGTGCACTGTCGTGATACTAACTGCTAGATTATAAACAACTAAATGCACTATTTCAAAGTTTCAACTGATTTCCACTTCACTGGGGCATTCCCTGAAGATGACGTGGTGAAGCGCCGAAACATGTTGGAGTGAAGTGAAAATCAGGGGAAGAGGGAAGTGCATTTAGTTGGTTATAACACAGCAATGAGTACAGAAATGTTCATTTATAAACAAAATGTGACGCTATTTGGGAGACCAATCTCTGTTAATTTTGACTCTTTCGAAACAAATAAACAGAGCACGTGGGATAAACACACTGACCTGTACTTTTAATATAGATTTGTATACAGTCAGTGCAATTATCTAAAGTGTCATCAGAATTTAAACATCCGCCAGAGACATAATACAGGGTGATACGAAAATGTTAACTTTGGTTTGGGCTTCTTCTTTACAAGTTTTGTTGACTGAGAAGCACTGTTATGTCAACCAGACTTACTTTGAAGTAACGAAGTCGGATTGCAGCCTGGATGGAGGTCTACCAATCTGCAACGTTCTTTCCTCTCTCCACAATTAGCCTGGCTAACATGGCAGTGTTTCTGAATCAACAAAATATGCAGAATAAAAAAGCTCATGTGTTAAATTTTTAAAAATCACCCTGTATTATCACACACAATTTCATGATCCCGAAAATAGCCTACGTAGCGCTGAAGTCGCTCCGTCCCAGAAGTTTGCACGAGATCCGTGATGGGTTTCTCGATGGTACGAAGTTAATAAGTAGAAGTGTGGGAACCGGAAGTGGCAATAGTGCGTTAATTTGGACAAAATTTAATGAAAATCCAATGATTTGTAAACAAGCCATTGTGACGGACACACATAAGGACGCATCGCATCAATCCCACAACAAAACAGCACGCAGTAGGTCTGTCAGAAGCCAGTACTCGCTCCTCTGCTCAATAAATTGCCTGTTTTTATACGCAGTCCATAGGTTCATTGCCCGCCATTTGTCCCTGTTCCAAGCCAGGTGAGGCCAATCCACGCTCTCCTACCCTGCTTCTGTCAGGTCACTTTAATATTATCCTCCTTCCTACGCTTAGGAGTCTCAAGTGGTCTCTTTCCTTCTGAGTTCCCGACCGATGCAGGCATTCCCGTCTACCTCGTGCGTGTTACATGACCCGCCCACCCGATCACCTCGTTTGACAACCTCAATGACACATGGTCAAAAGTACACGAATAAACTATCGGCCAAGAAACCTGAAGGAAATACAGCACTTTGGAGACGTAAGCGTAGATGGAAGCATAATATTCAAATGGACGTCAAAGAAATAGTGTGGGAGGATGCTGACTGGATTAATCCGGTTCAGAACAGGGACTGGTGATTGGCTGTTGTAAACGCAGTCATAAAATTTCAGTTTTGTAGATGTGGTACAGCTTTTTCAGTGGGTGAGAAAGTATCAGCTTCTCAAGAAGTACAGTGATGTATGAGTTAGTTTTAGATGCAAGACTTTTCTTTCCCTTCACATTCTGTCCTGAAACAAAATATAAATGACAGGCCACAAGCCGCAGTCTGAGTTGTGCAAAAGTTGCTAGCACTTGCCAACAGGATCCTGTCGCGCGTCCGACGGTATTAAACATGCCTTCCAATAAATCAAGCAGAAAATATACGCAGGTTAGAATTTTGGATGGCAGGCGGTTCTACGGAAACATACATTTTTCACGTGAAATATCTCACCTCCCTTGCCTAAGATCCAGAGTGAAGGTCTGTGTTAGTGTATTGTGTGTCAGTGTGCGAAGTGACATATATATTGCATGATCTGTCTTGTCTTCCGCCCTTCAGCCCTCAGATCCACTTTAGGACTCCCCCAGTCTAATTCTCCCACTACGCAGAATAGACACCTGCAGAGACAGAAACACAGTGGCCGAGTCACACACGCGCCACAGTGTCATGTCACTTAGTGACCTCATGTGTTCCTTTTGTACAACAGGGTAAATAGGCAGGCGACAAACGACAGGCAAATATGTCAAATTATTACAACCCGATGCAATTGTATTCAAAGGCAGATGACTGCAGCGCAAGTGAGGGAACAGATCGCTCTATTTTCACACAGTGAAATAAAGCAGTGTGGGGAAAGAAGACTGTACATGCTGCTGCAATATGAATGAAAGAAACGGGAAACTGAGGGGTTGGAGGAGGGAAGTAGAAAGTGAAAGATGTGCGTTATGTAGAGTGGGAGAGAATGATATGCAAATGTTGTTGAAACTGTTGGAAAAGGGAAGGCGAAAAGAAAGCCACTGTTATTGTAAGCGCTTAAACATAAACAAGGATGAAGCAAGTAAGGAATTAATGTATTGTGCTAAGGCTACAGGCGTCAAAATTTTGGGTAAGTTTTTGTATGAGGTAAGGGTTAAATGGGAAAACGAACCGACATTGTAACACGAAGTGCTGAGGAAGAGTATCAAGGATTACTGCGAATAGGAGCGGATAGCGTTTAGACCGCGGACAGAACGTAGCTGGTGCGGATGGTAAGAACTAAGGTAAAGGTGGTGTTGCCAGTGGCTGCCATCCGGAACAAGAACTAACGTAATGCGGTGTTGCCAGTGGCTGCTCTCCGGAACAAGAACTAAGGTAAAGTGGTGTTGCCAGTGGCTGCCCTCCGGAACAAGAACTAACGTAACGCGGTGTTGCCAGTGGCTGCTCTCCGGAACACAGCTTAAAAAGAATAAACAAGGTCCTGGCGATCGAAATAGTTCGATGCTATCGCAACAAGACGGCGGTGAAAATTAAAAGGCGAGAAAAATATATTCTTTTTTGAACTTAGTGTCATTAGAGGGAGGATGAGCTAACTCAGACACGTAGCATGAAAAAGACAGATGAAGAAAACCATATTAAATTCCTGTCGTAAAACACAAAAAGGAATATCCAGATATAAAGGGGAGGATAATATTAAAAGGCATCGCAAAGTCAGGTGCCTCAGAATACTGTCCAGTGACGAAATTTTCTGAACACCGTAACAAAGCTTCGTGTTCCGTAACAAGCGAAGAATTTCTCGATAAGCTAATCGACTATCAGCTTATCGAGGACTTTGATCCGTGGAATTAAATACGGACGAAAAAATAATTTAACCTCGTGTATATGAGAAGTTCAAACGTAAAAATTATATTTTTAATTCAAATCAGCGTAACCAAATATATGCTGATTTGAATTTAAAAAAGTACGATCGTTGTGTCTGGCTGAATTTCTTATGTAACCTTAGTTATTTTAAAAACACAACGGGGACGAGTTTCCTAAAAAAATAATTTAACTTTGGTTTTCCGACCTGAAGACGGAAAGAACAAGTTCTTTCGAAATGTCGAGTTCTGACCAAGCTACACGCACTCACAGTACTGCCCCGTGTGTTCACGTACCTCCTGATGCTACAGTTTGAGGCGATACCAGCTGGATGGCTCAGCTGTCAAGAGATGTGACACAGATGACGTCAGGTAGCTCAGGGGCGTAGTGTGAGGCGCAATTTATATGCCTTAATGCACCTGCTGCTTCCATCTGAAGGGGAAATGTTGACGGCTGAGGACGACAGACGCCACACTGCAGGTAACTACGTCTTCCATAACGAATAGGCGGTTCCGCTAGATAGCAGCAGTGTGCGTTACCAACATCAATTTAAATGTGGATTATGACGAAAAAATGAAACGAAAATAAAACATTGAAAAAAACACGCGGCGCAGTGATACGCTCTCCCGGTTGTTCCAGAAGCTCATACGTTATTAACAAATCGCAATGGACTCTGTGGAACGGCGCGCTTTGAGTGAATTCCCGATTGCAAAAACAGGGCAGGATAAACGGAATGTTACTGTATCTGTATTTAATTACGTTGCTGTACTGCGCGTGACGCCGCGTGTACTGATGCTTAGGTTCCTCAGAAACGTCGGTAGACTTCTACCAGACTACACAGTGCCATAAACAATTTTGACAGTCACCTCCAAGAGAAAAAGAAATCAGAAAACTCAGCTACATCTGCGCCTTTTGCAGGGAAAATCACAGCGGTACAATGCGTGCCCAGTGGTCACACCAACGGAAATAAATTAGGTGAGACACGCACAACTGCGTGGGTAAGGCACAACTTAATATTATGCGGGCACTCCTTCTGTTTCTCGTCTTTCAATTAGACTCTTTCTTTCAGTATTCCTGAAGGAAAATCCGTAGCAGTTCACTTCAACGCGTGCTACACGCCGCACCCATTTCATAGCCACTCACTCCATGAAGAAAATCTTCTGAGATGTTATACCGTGTTGTTGGGAGTCATAGTTTCCGACGTTTCGAAGGAATGCAGTGCCTGAACATGAAGGCACAACGAACTTTCGAAACGTCGTGAAATTACGACGCCAACAACACAGCGTTAACATCTCAGAAGAATTGAGTCTACAGCAACACTGCTCTAACAATCTCGGATCTCGCGCTGATTTGACAATTCTACTCACTAACTGAGGACTTACACGCCCGATCACACGCACACTGACACAGGAAGCACTGCCAGTCAGCTGCATGTCCATGTGCGTGCACGTGACGGTGTTGTACAGACTGCTTAATTGAATAAACATGTACAAACCAGTGACGTGTCAGGGTCTTATTAGGGCAGTTTCACTTTGGTCAATCTGTATTCGCATGCTGACGTGGGCGTAGATCAAACATGACGGGTTTGTCACGTTATTGTCTTCAAGGACGCAATAAAAGTTGTGAATGAATATAAAGAAAAGTGAAGAAGAATAAGGAAAATGTGATGAAGCAGAAGAGGAAGGGATTGTGTAAATGCAAGAACGTCTTCAGGAATCCTAGCTGATACAGGGTGTATGTGCAGCTGACACTACGTCATTACACACAAAACACGGCGGAGACTTTCTTCGCTCCCATGACCACAGCGGTCTATGAAACTGCAGCCTGACTCAGAACTGTAGGACGCTGTAAATTGAGCATGACGCCAGTAAAACATCACGGGAGCGCCGAGTTTGTGATTAACATCTTAGACACAGCGGTTAGTGTACGCATACACACAGCAGGCTGTTGGACATAACTAACTAACTAACTAACTAACTAACTAACTAACTAATTAACTCCATGGACCAGACGCCTTCTTGAGAAGCTAACAGTTTCTCAGCTAGTCAACAAATTCACCGTATTTTATGGAACCATGAGGTTCATTACCGTATTCACAAGAGCACGCCACCTGTCCCTATCCTGAGCCAGCTCAATCCAGTCCATGCCCACCCATCTCGCGTCTTGAAGATCCATTTCAATATTATCCTCCCATCTACGCCTGGGTCTCCCAAGTGGTGGCCTTCCCTCATGTCTCCCCACAAAAATCCTGTATGCACCTCTCTGTTCCCCCGTACGTGCTACATGCCCCGCCCATCTCATTCTTCTCGATTTGATTACCCTAATAATATTTAGTGATGAGTACAGGTCATTAAGTTCCTCGTTATGTAGTCTTCTCCACTCCCCTGTCGCCTCGTCCCTCTTAGGCCCAAATATCCTCCTCAGCACCCTATTCTCGAACACCCTCAGTCTTTGTTCCTCCCTCAGTGTGAGAGACCAAGTTGGACATTAACTGCTTAAAAAGTAAACGTACCCTGATTCATAGTAAAGGATTCAACCCGTACCGCGCAGTGAACACACACCGTCTCGGTTATAAAGACCAGCCAGTTAATGCTGTATAGGGAAACAATTGCTGTTTGTTCTGAGATCCACACAAAACACATAAATACACTGTGTGGGCAGAACGTAGAATTGCTGAATGTTAAACCTGGCGGTACATACAGTAACCACTGGGATTTAAACGGTAATGAACTCTCTATTTTACCCACACATTTTATTTACGCTTTTACGATTCTCACAACAGCCATCATTTCCCTAAAAATATCACTGGTTAGTATTTATAAGGGACAGAGTGTTTACTGGGAGGCAGGTACTTAACCTGACACATTATACGGATAAAGCCCAGTGTCCATGAGTTAATGTAGCAGCTTCAAAAGTGCCAAATACTGACCTCGTACGATATACATAAAATATTTGAAGAATTTTGTCATAAAGCAGTTACGGTTTTTGAAACTAAAATCTGCATTCAGAAGTGACACAGCAACAAACGTATAAACCGAGTGCAGTATTCGCGTAAGGTTTACAGTACCAGCTCTTTACTCTGCTGCCCTTAAAATTCAATAAAATTAAATTAGTTGTAATTAAGTTAGAAGTTTACAAGAGGCAACCTTCTAACGGGTTTTAATTAACACACCAGCAATTACACACAAGGATTCCCCAACACACACCACATCTGAGTGCTCGAAATTTATACTTCAGCACTGCCTTCAGTTTTTACTTCGTTCAGCCACATACAGTTTTAAAGTTGTCCATTCCGTGCGTCTTTAGATCGATGTACTGAATTTACTATACATGCCGAACGCACGTTATGAGTTACATGTGAATGCTAAACACGTAACCTGTACCGAAACATGTCGCAGCTGCGAGTGTAAAACTAATACGTAACCAATAACGTGCATGTGGTTGGTACAATAAATTGAATGCATTAACAGAGCAGTTGTTTTCTACATTATATACAGCTACACGCCAGCCAGCAGTTTACATGTATTGAATACATACAGAGCGCAGTGTTGTGCAGTGACGGGTTCTTGGACTTTTTCCATCGTCAGAAGAATAAAGTAACTATAATTAAAAGTACGACGTTTCGGAAGATGTTTCTGCTTGCGTCCTCAGGTGAGAAGAGGGGGAAGGGAGGAACACCTACTCTGTTTGGTCCCTTAGACAGAGCTAGCCTCAGTCAGTGGACAATCACTGGACATCTCACGTCAGCCAACTGTTGGCTAGCTCTGTCTAAGGGACCCAACAGAGTAGGTGTTCCTCCCTTCCCCCTCTTCTCACCTGAGGACGGAAGCAGAACCAGCTTCCGAAACGTCGTACTTTTAATTATAATTATTTGATTCTTCGGACGTTGGAGAAAGTCCAAAAACCCGTCACTTCGCAACACTGCACACCGTCCTCAAAACCTTTTAGAATTTATATAGATCTCGAGATTATGAATTTTATTCTGTTATTGTTTATCTTTACAGACGTTACTAAATGTAAACATAACGAGACCGAAATCTAAACCTCGAGAGAATATCGATGGCAAGTGTAAAATTTTGTCTGTTATCTTCCAATAGGCAGCCTGGTGATGGCTAGTTAAACAGCCGAAACATGTAGCTGGATTGATATCTTGATATAAATATCGGTTGGATTCGACAGACGTGCAGTCGGCTTGTTGTTTTAATACTGCAACACAACGTGACTAACCACTTAAAGTTTTAATACTGCAACACAACGTGACTAACCACTTAAAGTTTTAATACTGCAACACAACGTGACTAACCACTTAACGTTTTAATACTGCAACACAACGTGACTAACCACTTAACGTTTATGCAACTGAAGCTCGCTGTGACAAAAACTGCGAGAGAAAATTTGTTGCTCTAAAACATGAAAAATTAGCCACGGTGGTGTAAAGAAGTTCAAGATACAAAATAACACGCGTTTCAGAGTGAACTTGCAGACTGGGACAGGCCTTCTCCGAGTACTCCGAGTTTCCCCTGTCAGTATCCTTCTACCATTCAATCCACAACCATTCATTCATGTACGACGCACCCTACACCGCATGCATACTGACAGCGTCGTTAAACACACTGAAGGAAACGCACAGCCGCTACCAGACGCTCTGTCAGAGAAGCAACAGTCTGTAACAGCACACTCAGTTTCTTTGAAATCGACTTCAATATTTGTAGCTCGGCCGATATGAGTACACCACGTGTTGCACGACCGACGAACTGCGGTTCAATTCCCTCTCTCTGCTCCAAACAGTCTAGAATGAAGACCGACTCTGGGGCCCACCCAGACTCCTATTCAAGGGGCACCCAGTGCCCTTTTCCGGGGTAAAGCGGCTGAGGCGTGAAGCTGACCACTCACATCCACAACACAGAGGTAAGGAAGACAATGCCACTGCTCTAATGCACCTGCATAGCGTGGAAAGCGATATAGCTACCGCGCACCCCCCTACGCGCCATCTCCACAGCCGGCCCTTCTACACTTTCCGAGCAATATACGTGCAGTTCCCACCGCCTCATGAGTGCCATATGTCAGTGCCACATTTGCTGACAGAACACACAAATATTACGACCCGTAAATCAAACTCAGAACACTTACACATGACGTCACTCGACGCAGCTTCGGACAGAGCTATCTGCTTCCAGCTGTACCATCCGTCTAAGCCACAGGGCCTCCTGTTTCAATTAGCCCACCCCCAGTGCTTTTTCTCTTGGTTTTAGAACAATCTCTGAACTTTCCTTTAATATACTGACGTAATTGTCTTTCAGCAAAGATGATCGTTCGCCTTCCATCACGTCAGCACCCTCGTCTCTAACAGACAACACTCACAATCCCCACCTCTTCCTCTCTCCCAGATCACTAATCTTTCTTTCATCAAACATCAAAGTGTAATTTTTAAAGTGAACTTGATAGAGTAGAACTGAACCCCTGACACAGACATCGTGCTAGTGACCTACAATCAGCGCTTAAGTTTTTAAACAGAAAATTTCTAAAATTCCAGACGGCAGCAATTTACAGAAGGTCATCCAGCAATTCTGATTTCTGGCCACACTGGAATAACAAAGTCAACTTTACTTAAGGCCATAAACAGACTGTGTCACGTGGTCAGGCACAGGTAGCGCTATACAGCCAGTGGTCCTTGTATGTACTGCCGGCTGTAATATACGTTCTGCCCACACAGTGTGTTTATGTGTTTTGTGTGGATCTCAGAACAAACAGTGATTATTTCCCTATACAGCATTAACTGACTGGTTTTTATAACCGAGACGGAGTGTGTTTACTGCGCGGTACGGACTGTAGCCCTTTAAAGTCCAGTGGTTACTATATGTACCGCCAGGTTTAGCATTCACAAATTCTACGTTCTGCCCACACAGTGTGTTTATGTGTTTTGTGTGGATCTCAGAACAAACAGCGATTATTTCCCTATACAGCATTAACTGACTGGTTTTTATAGCCAAGACGGAGTGTGTTGACTGCGCGGTACGGGCTGCATCTTTTAATAAAAATCACGTCAAATTTAGCCCACACAGGATGTATGAACGTTGCATACAGCCCGTAAACAGGCTTCATAAACCGGAAACAGTGCCGTTGTTCATCCAGAAACATTACTGAGTGCGTGCACGCTACCCAGTCTTTTAAGGTTGTGAAAATTAAACTCTCGCCGTGAGGAAGGCACACAGAGTGTGTAACACGTGAGGTATCCGGCGTCACACCAACGTGCAGTTCAACAGGTGGATAACAGCGTTTCGGAGGCACATACTCCCCCCTTCTTCAGGATGAAACAGGAATGAAAATGGAAATTGCGCCCCTTACTCCTTTCTCATCCTTCGTAGTCCATTCATCCCCAAATACGTGCCCCCACAGATGCAGAGAGCGCGTTTTCCCAAAAAAACTGCTACCCACATACCAGGCCGGACGGTGTCAGAACCCCATGAATACTGCTTTTTCCTGCTACGTAATGCCATATATACAAACAGCAACGTTTCGGAGAAAATGTCTTGTCTCCATCTTGGTGGTAGAAGCGGAATTAAACATGGACGCAACATATGTATCATATGCGGCACGTTCCAGGCACTTTTGCTGTTTGGACTATGCTGTAGACGCGTTTTCCAGGTTTAGAATTGTCCAGTTCTTGTTCAGTGCCTTCAGCAAAACAGAGCGTGCCCACAGGGTTACAGATGCTACTGTCAGCTCACCCATACTCCAGGGCTGTTTAATTTCGTATGTTAATTTGAGATGCACCTCGATTTGATCGTACCACTTCAGTAACCTCCGTGTTTCCGGCGTCAGTCTGAGTTACGTCAGCCACTGTAATATAAGCACACTATGCTGTATTTAATTAACCCTTTAAAGACGAAGCGTATCGTTTTATGCAAGGACTCAGCGCGTACCGCGCTGTAAACACTCCCCACTTCGGTTATAAAAACCAGTCTCTTAATGTTTTATAAGGCAAAAGTTGCTGTTTGTTCTGAGATCCGTACAAAACACATAAACGCAATGTGAGTACCATGCAGAATTTTTTAGTGTTAAACGTGGTGGTACGTAAAGTTACCGCTAGGCTTTAAAAGGTTAATTCTGAGCAATGTTCAGATATTATAACGCTATTACATCAGCCTTACTGAATCCAATGTCGCTGCAGGAGCTATCAATTAACCCTGCGGACGCTCAATCAGAAATTCATCTCGTGTATGGTGCAGAATCAGTGTTATTTTGTCTGTCAGTGAGCCACGTCACGACTTAACCCGCAAGAACACAGCGGGGACCGACTATCGATTATCGACCGGCCCGTCTCTCGCAGACGCCATGTGTGCATGTTTCATGTTTCACCGTTTGAATTGAAACAGTGCAGCGGGGTCGAGTTTGCGGACGATAATAGACACGCAGCTACAAGACGGGCGATAGAAAGCCTCTAACCTTCCCGTCTAACGTTTATGTAAACAATATTTAACGCTTTTGTTCCTACCGCACAGAGAACATTCAGTCACCATCATAAAGATAAATGGCTTTGTGCTGTTTATGCAAACAATCACTATTATTTAGCTTAATTAAAACATGATATATCGCTTTAATGCAATATCCAGGTCACCACACAACACCGGATTCAGGAATTTTTAATGAAACACGTAAGTCATTTAAAACCATCACATAATATATATATATATATATATATATATATATATATATATATAAAGATACAGGCAAAGTTGCCCTGTCCGAGATACGAAAACACAAAGGAGAGTAGACGTATAGCTCCACTGATTCTTAACCTTGGCTCTAGATGGAGATATGTGGTTAAATTCACGCTGCGGCCGCTTTACCCCTGTACCATGTGGGGGTGCAAAGCCTGTCAGTAATTACAATGCATCTCATAAGTGTAACTGCGTGCGTGACAGTAACACAGCGACACAGTGACACAGCTACCGTTACTGCCGTTCGTACACACGCACGTGACACCTCGGAATTCGTGACGCTTCTCGTTTAGTACAATTTCTCTTGTTAGGCGTTCTTACAACGTGTGACAAGTAACGGCTTGCGTGCAGACAAACCTATCGTCAGATCGCCTGTTCACTGTACCTGATTGGTTGTGCGCTTCGCGAAAATCGATGCAGTAAAAAGCATAAGTGACGGAGGGGGTTAAACAAATTGCTGCCGCCCTTTCCACATTTATTGTCCTATTTGTGTAAATTTCGGTACAAGAAACCTGCGTTTTTTATTTTCGAGAAACTCGAGTAGGGAAGGACGTACTTTACTTATGCTGCACATGAAATTACATTTACGCGTGTACCACAAAACCGTGTGACATTTTGCAACGAAAGAACTCCTTCGTACTGTGTGCGAACCGCGTCAGACAGTGCGGCACTTGCAGCCTTGTTTACTGTCGTATTGCACGCACTGTTACAGGAACGTGACAAGTGGAAACAGAGGGATCCTGAGCACTGGCTGGCGGAATGTGTATGTATGTATATATGCATGTATGTATACAATGTGCATGTACATAATGTGTATATATATATATATATGCACGTATGTATGTGTTTAGCCCCATGCAGCTAATCATTTTTCAATCAAAGTAGCTCAACTGATGAAGATATTTCCCCGTCATTTACAAAATTTAATGTTCATCACCGTCTTCACAACAGCCCACTACTCTGTTAAATCTTGAGCCAGATGTAAGAAACGCACGTCACCTCTCCCCACTTGTTTAGATCCACCTTAATGTTATCCTCTCACCTTAATATAGATTTTCCAAATATTCTGCTCCTTTCAGAGTTCACAAACAAAATATCTTATGCCCTTGGTTCACACAATAAGAGAAGCGCGGCGTTCTTTTTGCAGCACACATGCAATGAGACACAAAGCCGGTATTCTGTGAATGACGCTCGTTGGCGGAGGAATGGTGGCGCTGCAGGCCGTTGAGGAAGTTTGATTAGTGGTTGGTACTGAAGTCAGACCCTTTCAGTTCAACAGTCAACTGCACACAAGCACTGTGTCGGGCAGGGCAATCAGTTTCCAGCCACCGTCTGCTTCCTTTTGGAGGAAAGACTGGTAGCGAAATTGGTGCCCGTAAACAGCAAACTGGGAATGAGGTGGGCGGGGCATGTAGCACGTATGGGAAAAAAAGAGAGGTGCAGTCAAGATTTTGGTGGGGAGACATGAGGGAAGGCGACAACTTGGGAGACCCAGGTGTAGATGGGAGGATAATAGTAAAATGGATCTTCAAGAAGTGAGATGGGGGCATGGACTGGATTGAGCTGGTTCAGGATAGGGACAGGTGGCGGGCTCTTGTGAATGCGGTAATGAACGTCCGGGTTCCGTAAAATGCGGGGAATTTCTTGACTGGCTGAGAAACTGTTAGCTTCTCAAGAAGGCCTCTGCTCCATAGAGTTATTTAGTTAGTTAGTTAGTTAGTTAGTTGATCAGCAAACTGGGACAACCGTTAAGGTCATCAGTTATAGCAAAATATATATCAAATACACCCCCCCTCCCACAAAATCTACCTCTTTTCACGGCGCAAACCCACCACGGACAAAGATACTAACAACAGGCGCAACACGAAACACATGATATAGCACAAAAAGTGCGATAAACAGTCTGGGACAGGGGTACGCAGCGAGCGGGCGGCTCGGACAGTGGGTACGCAGCGAGCGGGCGGCTCGGACAGTGGGTACGCAGCGAGCGGGCGGCTCGGACAGTGGGTACGCAGCGAGCGGGCGGCTCGGACAGTGGGTACGCAGCGTAAGGGGAGTATTCCATTGTGCCGCGTTACAAACCGACACAAGCATTTACGTACGTAGCAACACAAACATTATTTAATTGCCCAGGATGTGATTTCGTTTTTAGCGACCTAATGCATAGTAGCTGAAACATAACTACATAGATAAATCAATTAACGTCTACATAGTTTAAAACATATGGAAAATAATTGTTTCGAATCACACGGACAGGCTGCACCCCATCACCAGCACCTCGCTTTAACAGCTGTGGTTGCCTGACATACTGAGAAAACTGCAGACTAAATTTGGTAATACTTTTGCGTGTTAGGTGCGCGGTAAGGAACAGGAAGGAAAAATGTTACATTTTTAAAGAAAATATATCAAATTTTAAATTGAGAGTTAATTTTGCATTATTTTGGGTTATAACGCCTACAGTGATTGCCTGCCGTCTGGCACTTTAGCAGCAAAGCATGTAAAATGGATACGATGTGTCTGTTTGGAGTGCACGAGATGCGACACCCGCCTACCAGACTGCACGATGTCACAAGGCAGAGGACCACAATATGAATAAGAAATGCAAACGGCGCGATCCGACAGTTTGTACTCAGATTGTACCAAGGCGTCCTTTACTTACGACATGTCACAGCTGTCACGGTACACGGGTGAAATCTAATTTCATTTACACCCATAAAAACGTGGGCATTCCCTGCATCGCTTTTCATGAAAATCGCAAAGAGTCATTTCGTTTGGACTCTTCAAAACGCTCACAAATGCCCAACGGAATTGCGTCAATATTTCTATATCGATTTTCATTAAAATGTGTCAAGAAACGTGAAAAGCGCTGACGAAAGCATGACGGTCACAAACGATTTTCATGAAACTCTCGCTTGCTGGAAAACACGTTGTGAAAACCTCCTATACCGAGCCTCATTAAAAGGCAAATAACGGTTTGGTTCTTAATACTACATCGCAAACAGAAGGACGGACGCACGGACGGATATGGTCGCCATACTCTTTTCGTTTCTGCCTCGGAAAGGACGTCCAATGAAATATACGTGCATGCTACATGCTAGTCCTATCCGGTAAAGGTCGGTTAGAAATAAAACAGAGAAAGCGGTTGGACAGCGACACCTGGAGCCAAAATAATATATTTATCATCATCATCATCATCATCATCATCATCATTGCTGTTAGTATTAATGTGCCTCAGTTGACTGCGGGAAAGAGTTTACTGCCATTACACATAGCTATACGCAGCTACTGGGCCATTATATATGGCTATACGCAGCTACTCTGCTATTAGAGCTATACGCAGTTACTCTGCCATTACACATAGCTATACGCAGTTACTCTCCCATTACACATAGCTANCAGTTACTCTGCCATTACACATAGCTATACGCAGTTACTCTCCCATTACACATAGCTATACGCAGTTACTCTCCCATTACACATAGCTATACGCAGTTACTCTCCCATTACACATAGCTATAAGCAGTTACTCTCCCATTACACATAGCTATACGCAGCTACTGGACCATTACACGTCACGATAATAGCGTGTAAGTACCAGTTATCCGAAATTCCCGGCTGGTGATACTGTACAGGCCCTGGTGATACTGTACAGGCCCTGGTGATACTGTACAGGCCCAATCGCCGATCATTATTCATAACAGCCGCGTCATTTAGGCCTGCACCTGCCGTACAGCACAGGCCACACAGCGCCTGTATGAAGCAGCAGTCTGTCCGTTAGCACTCGCTGCGCATAGTCCAAACAAAATTATGACATTTGCTGTGTGACACCGTGTAGTTTGGTAGCAGCCTGTTCGCCATGAGCCACCGGAAACACCCACGCCGATGCTTCAGCTGATACCGTTGACATTCTGGGGAAACAGTGTTGCGTTTAGGGCCACAAAATGTGACGGGCTGATTAAATTTGTAGCAGTTTTAAGATATTACCGCTGGAGCAGGCAGTTGGTGCAACCAGCCTGCAACTTTGATAGACAAATTATTGACACAGTACTGACAGCGAAAAGACTGAAGCGACCTTTCAAAATACAGCGGTTACCATGTGTACCGCGTGCTTTTACATTTGAAACCTCCCCCAATCTTTCCACCGCGTGTATTTGTGTGTGTTTGTTGTGACCACCGCAATTAATTTATTACTTATCTAAAGTACTGACGGGGTCTTGTTTGTAATTGGACAGAACTGTGTTTTCTGTTAGGTATAAAGCGGGTTCTTCAGCACTATTTATATTTATTTTGGCACTCAAAGAATTAAATTTGGTGTCGACACAAACACTCTGGGAGGCCTTCTTCAGTCAACAAACATATCAATCCGCCAAGGACTACTTCCTGTAAAGCGATACGCTACTGCGACAGCGGTTTCTCTAACGCGGCAGTCCAGACTGCAGGGAACTGGGGATAGCAGAACAGCAGCTGTGAATTGGCGTCGCAGTGCTACAGTTTATCGTGTTACAGTATTACAATGTCGATGTTATGTGAACACTGCTGGATCTTTTTACACACCAACAATTGTCACTAAAAAAAACTAAATGCATTCCTAGCAATTAACTGTATTACATCGCCGTTTCAGTCAATTGTTATTCCCTACAGCACTTTCATTCTGCAGTAGTTAAATCTTTTCCAACGTGAGAGAATTTGAAATCAAGCAATTCAGTTTAAAGAGAGCCACTGCATTTCCATTCTGCGTTAGCAGTGAGCCGGTGCCAGTGTATTAGCCACAGTGCACAGTGGCGCTGCACAGTGCTGCTGATGTAACGCGCACAGCTCTGAGGGAACTTAATGAAGACTGTAAAAGGGATGAAATATTCCTTCAGTTGCCGAAGCTATGGGACAGGAAGAATGAAGAATAGAGCAGGACACAGAACAAAGACTGTCCTAACGGCCCTTGTGCGCACTGCTATTGGCAGTGTTCTACACCGCCCACACCGCGCTTTGTTCTGTCTGTGGGTCGAAGCAGCCTGCAGACATTGTACTGAGCGGAGGAATGGCAAGGGTAACATCACTTCCATTCTGCGTAGGAGAAGCTTATTTTAATTAACACTAGGGCGTGGGTGCAGATGGAGGATAATATTAAAATGGATGGGAGGGTGTGGTTTGGATTATTCTTGCTAAGGATAGGGAAAAGCGAAGAGTTGTTGTGAACACGGTAATGTACTGTCATAGTTTTGTATAACTGCACCAACTCTGGAGGTTTATCGCTCTTTTTTACTGCCACAAAAATTACAGAGGCCCAATATATATATATATATATATTACCCACCAACTCGTACACCAATACATAACAAAAGAGATTCTAAACAGTTCCCAACATGTTTCGATGTATGTCACGTCATCTTACGCTAGGTGACGTGACGTACATCGAAACGTGTTGCGAACGGTTTAGAATCTATGGTGTAATGTATTAGTGTACGAGTTGGTGGATACTATGTGTACTGGGTTCGTACGTACGCGGTATGGAAAGCTATAAACTTGTTACAGAGGCCTCTTCACCATCAGTGTCAATAAAATTGATTTTTTTTTTTACTATTCAGCCAATAAGGTTCGGGGGCGGGGCTTGTGAAATTAAAATTTAAAATATTTAATAACATTTATTTAAATTGAACCCAATTCGTCCGCTTGCTTGGATCCGAGCTGTTGCTGCCATGATATTTAATTACCAAAACTGCGTTCTGTTGTCGCCTTATTTCTTCCAGAAAGTATTAAAATAATTTACCGTTCGCTGTCTGTCGACACTTTCTGTTGCTCCGGTACTGTGAGCAGTTGCAGTGCTCTGTCAGTTTGCTACGCATGACGCTGCAGCCTACCGAGTGTGCTCACTTTTAAACTGACAGAATTCACACCGTTTTATCTTCATAAAAACATTCAAAACAATATTTAAAAAATCAGTCTAACACAACGGCGTTTTTATTTAATAGCTACATGCTTCGGTCTAGATATCGAGCGTCATCAGGGTAAAAAATACAGCCACTAAAAGGCAGGTAAAAACGTAACGTATAGCACATCGTCACGTTGTTACATGAGCTACATGTATATGATAATTTTCGTATATTACATCTTTTACCTGCCCTTTTATGGTTGTGTTTTTTATCCTGATGATGGTAGATATCCACACCGAAACATGTAGCTTTCAAATAAAAACACAGTTGTTTTACGCTGATTAGTTAATACTGTTTTGAATATTCACTTTTATGCATAATGTTATCGTGTTAGTTTTGTTATAGTTTCGTTGGTTCTGTATTTTGTCTATACTGCTTTACAGAGGTACATTGTTATTATTTGTTATTTATATCATTATATTATATTATTTATTATTATTTATAATTATTTATATGTATATATTATTATTTATATATTATTATTAGTATTTGCCCTCCGCTTCCTAGCACCCCGCCATTAAACTACGCGTCAGTCTACAGCACCACGCTCCAATTCTCATTTCCCCTTACTAAAGTTTCATTCTTGTGCTAAGCCTAACTTCTGTGCGTGTCCGCTGTAGCCCTGTCTGTCTGTCCGTCCGTCCCCGCCCCTGTTGTATTCTCTGTCTAACCCGCCGGCTCTTTGTCGGTGCAATAGCATTGCATTGCATTATTCCTCGTCACATAAACACGCCGCGATCAACGGCCAAGGACGGGTCAATACCGGCTCATGGCTTTACGTTGTGGTCCTCTCAGTGCGATCCCGGGCAGGCTTACAGACACGTGCCATGAAGAAGGCCAGAGCCTCTGACCTCAGTATCCCTGTTCATAAAGTGTGTTTGCCTTAAACCCGAGCAGCCGGCCAACTACACTTTCTATACAGACACAGAGGGTTCCTCCGCTAGTTAACAAATTCCATGCAGTTTATGGGACTACAAGGTTCATCACAGTGTTCACAACAGCACGCAACTTGTAACCATCCTGAGCCAGATGAATTCACTCAACGCCTTCCCATGTCATTTCCTTAGGATCCATATTAATACTATCCCCACACCTACATCTAATTCTTCCAAGTAGTTTCTTAAATTCAGGTTTCCCCACCAAAACTCTACGTGCATTTCTCTTCTCTCCCATACGCGCCAAACACCCCGCCCACGTCATCCTTCCCGATCGGATCAACCTAGCCATGTCTGCTGAGCAGGACAAATCAAGGTCCTCAATATGCTGTTTTCTTCACCCCCAGTCACTCCCTCCCAGTTCCCTGTACCTCCCTCAGGAGGTTATCCTCAGTCACTCGGCGTACAGTGACAACGGACAGAAAAATATTTACTCCTGCCGTGAATCGAATTCCGGTCCATCAGCTCGTGGCGTCACTATACTGACTGAGCTACGTCGACTCCTGCACTTTTGATGCGAACTTATGAATAGAGACCACAAAAGAATTGGAAATGCTGATGTCGTAAAATCTTTGCCGAAAACAATGAAGATGACAAACTGGAAACATGTACCATTAAAAATGGACGGCTGACCTTTGTACGTGCTGCACTTCGGCCTCTATCTGGCTTGTTACAAAAGTGGCGTATGTCTCGTTGTATTGACATTACGTGACCGGTTTCATTAACTGCCCTGTACATTGATGGGACAGAGGCAACGGGAAATGGGAGGAGGCGAAGTTGACAGGCACTGCATTTATTGCTCGAAGTACGAAAATCGGCGGCCGGAATGGCTCAGTCGGTATAATTACACGCTACAGGCTGGAGGGTTCGGGGTTCAAACCCCTGTACGGGCGAGATTTTCCGCACGCGTCCAGACGGGCACCGGGACTCACCCAGCCTCCTATACGATGGGCACCGTGTCTCCTTCCCGGGGGGAAAGCGGACGGGGTGTGGCGTCGACCACCCACCCACATCTAGCGCCGAGGTTAAAGAAAGAGCGGAGCTATACTTCTACTCCTCCCCTGTGCCTTCATGGCATGTTATGCGGTCACCTTGAACTTTCTTGACACCTAAGAATTCACCTCCTGCCTCCCAGCGATCGTAGCCCAAACACGCTGCAGACAAATCCGCTAAGCAAGCAGTTATGCATGATTGAGAAAATCACACAGAATAGGTACATAAATACACTGCGTGGGCGAGACGGAGGAACTGCCATGTCGAAACAGGTGCTGGGTCAAGTTACTAATCGGGTTTCAAAGCTTTTCTTAGTTTATCTTTTTTCCCGGAATACAAACACGTATTTACGCCTGCGTGGGGCCGCAGAAGTTGCGCTGACAGGACGTTTCATCGTTGTAGGTGAGCCACTTTCCGGTTGTGCCTTCTCTGGGACTGCAGTCACGCTGGCTTCGCTGCAGTCAGGTTTGTTCAGGTGTGAACAGGCTAAGGTGCCTGTAACGCCGATACTACAGGGCGGGTGGGAGGGAGGGAGGGTGGTCCGTCACCTCCTCGCCATAGCGCAGTAACCGTCACCAGCCCGGCAGGCAGTATGGGGCTCAGCGATTTACACGTGTTTGCACTGCTTATGGAGACCTTGGCCGGCAAGCGATTTGCAACAGACGCCGACGTGAAGCAAGGTGATACCTCATGACTACACACACTTGACACCAATCTATTTGACGCTGGGATACAGTCCTTTTTGCCATGGTGGGAAAAGTTCTAAAATGTCGGTAGTGACTGCCTGGAAGTCTGATGCATAGGCCACCATCTGCTACCCACGTGTCGTGTATACAGTAGAGTCAGAATAAAGTGGTGGGCATCACAGTGTTTGTTACCTTATTTTTTAAACCACTGTACAACAGATCGCCAGATGTTGACAGTGCTCCGTACATCATGTGTCCCACCGGAGACACACCACTTTATGAACGTTACAAAACTACACAGTGTCAAAAGACTACAACCTCAAAACACTGCCATAAAAATATTTTCCTTTTCACTGAAAACTGCCTGCATGAAACACGCTACAAGCAGGCGACGCAATTTAAGTGGCCCTGAGCTCGCTCACACGAAATCTCAGTACTGGTGAAGGAAACCAAGGCCCGCATTTTACAGCCTGGTACCAGGTTCTGGGTCATTTCGTATCCTGCACTCACTGTCATCTGACACGCAACCAAACTAAACTTTCATAAAGTAATGGAACAGTCCGGGAACTTGCTGGACGATTTGGACCCCGCAGTTGGTTCAGCGCCACATTTTGTGTACAAAGTGCAGAGGGGACACAAATCACAAAGCAATAAGTAAGTCACAACCGTGGTGTGTGTAACGCTTTAAAGCCCAGTGGTTACTTTATGTACCACCAGGTTTAACATTCAACAATTCTACGTTCTGCCCACACAGTGTGTTTATGTGTTTTGTGTGGATCTCAGAACAAACAGCGATTATTTCCCTATACAGCATTAACTGACTGGTTTTTATAACCGAGACGGAGTGTGTTTACTGCGCGGTACGGACTATAGCCCTTTAAAGCCCAGTGGTTACTTTATGTACCGCCAGGTTTAACATTCAACAATTCTACGTTCTGCCCACACAGTGTATTTATGTATTTTGTGTGGATCTCAGAACAAACAGCGATTATTTCCCTATACAGCATTAACTGACTGGTTTTTATAACCGAGACGGAATGTGTTTACTGCGCGGTACGGACTGTAGCCCTTTAAAGCCCAGTGGTTACTTTATGTACCGCCAGGTTTAACATTCACAAATTCTACGTTCTGTCCACACAGTGTATTTATGTGTTTTGTGTGGATCTCAGAACAAACAGCGATTATTTCCGTATACAGCATTAACTGACTGGTTTGTATAACCGAGACGGAGTGTGTTTACTGCGCGGTACGGACTGGGTCTTTCAATATAATGCGGGTTAATGTTCTGTAAAGGGTGGACGAAGGGTGAATGAAAGAGCACGCTTTCTTGTCCATGGCACTTGACTCCTATCTAGTGCCGAGGGTGAAAAGCTTTATCCTCCGGCCGCCTTGCTGCTACGGCAGGAGCCCCCGCAATTTTCGACAAGCGAACAATTCAATATTTCCTAACTTATTTTCCTTTCACCTGCGAGGTAACAATACAAGTTTAATACTGCTGTTTCTGTTAACATTGCAGTCTGCTGGGACGTGACGCCGTGTATATTCGCCACCGTCACTAATTTCTTTATTTTCAACGACGTTAATGAAGCAGACTGCAGCGCACTCTACCGAACATCTTAACACACGGCCCCTGATGGTACTGTGATGAATTACCCGTTCACTGCACACACTGAACGACCTCGCACCTGTTGTGACGTCCAACTGACCTTGCAATCTGACGTCATTTGTCACTGCTTGTTTGGTGTCCCAACCCCTGCTTGCCCACCCTCAATCACTTCTAGCCCAAACCAATTCGTCATCCCATTAAGGCAAGCGAGTGGAAACTACCCTTGATGAGGCAAGGGCCCGGACCTGCACGGAGTACTAAGGTTAGGGCCGCGCAGTCTGCTAGACCGTTAATGACACTTCAGAGGCGTCTATTACGTTCATCTTCAGAGAAGAATAGACAGGAAAGAGGATCGTCTGAAATGTTGGTGCCTATCGACAAAACTACACGGCGTCACATAACAGAAATTCGTAATAGTAACTAGAGAGGCGGTGCAGCGCCGTGTGGAACTGGAATTTGGATATTTACGAGGTTGAGCTGAGAGTTAGAGGGGGACTGAGACAACTGGGAAACCATTTTGTATGATTAGACTAAGCGGGAGACTCGAACCGGTACAATCGCCTGTTAGGCAGACGGACTCTTGTGGGCCTGCATGTTGGTAACGGGAGTGACTTACGTAAACAGTTTGGAGTGCTGGGTGTTGCGTGAGGTTCATTGCGGCTGCCTGCTGCAAGGTACGCGGCGCCAGCACGTGCAATTGTTGTGTGGTCGGCTCAATGACAAATGTATTGCTGTGTTAGAGACAGCCACAGGCAGCGGCATGATGCCCGGCGATATCGCAATGTGCACGCAGTCACACGCAACTGTTGTGCACAGTGCACGAACCGAACACAAGATGGGGATGAAGTATGTATCCGTATATGTACGCATGTACATTACATACATAGGCCTACATATGTACAACATACACACACACATACACACATACATACATACATACATACATACACACACACACACACACTCATATATGCATACATACATACACACACACATAAATACATACACACGCACACATACACACACACACACAAAAGGCTAACCTATTCGACCGATTTATTTTACATTTCGATTGACATACTCACCTTAAGACAGGTCAGTAAACACTACCTGTGTTCACACCTGTCAGTACTGACCCCGCTCCGTATAAAGCCAAAACAAAAACTAACCTGCCCATAGGGTGTACAACCTGGATATAAGTCACACCATGGAGGCTATATTTACCGCTGGTACTGTGTTCTCTGTGAGGTGCGCTTTGGTTGGCCCAGTAACTAACTCTGACTAGGGCAGACCCGCTGTCACCTGTCTTGTGTTCACAGTACCGCGACCTACCTTCGTCGTTGGGGTTGAACTCTGCGTGCAGGTCCTGCACTGCGTCCTTGACGTCCCCACTCTTCATAGTCTGACGCGTCCTGTGACCCCGGTACACAGCCTGGATTCTTGTGGCCGCTTTATCGGCCTCTGGATCGTCTAGCTTGACGTCTGAAACAAACGACGCGTAAAAGTTACTTCTGTAAACGTACTGTCGGTCAGTCCCAGTGGCCCAGCGGTCTAAGGCGTGAGTCTGCGACCGTCAGCTTGCTGGGATTGCGGGTTCGAATCACGCCGGAGACATGGATGTCTGTCTGTTATGAGTGTTGTGTGTTGTCAGGTAGAGGTCTCTGCGTCGGGCTGGTCACACGTCCACAGGAGTCCTATCGAGTGTGGTGTGTCTGAGTGTGATCGTGAAGCCTCGGTAATGAGGGGGCCCTGGCTCAATAGGGGGTGTTGTGCCATGGAAAAAAATGTACACTCTAACGTAACTGGAAGACGGGTAGATGTCTGGTGCGTCTGACACGAAGACGGCCGTAATAGCTAAGCCTCAGTCTCTAACAATATTCACAGCGGTAACTATACGCACCACACGCATGAAGCAAGTGTTATCGCCGAACTGAGCACTGCAGACAAGCCCTAATGATCGGTCGCTTGCTGTTACTGCACAACCGGTCAGGAGGTCCCTGTGCTATGTTCACAGGGACGCACACTTGGTCTGTGTGTCACTGTGTTACACCTTGCAGCACGCCGTCCTGTTCCGTCGCTCTTTATGTGCTGCTGTTCGTCCTCCACAGTCCACAGGCTACAGCGTAAGTGGAAGAACGTCAATATGGCAGGTCTGCGAAGAGAAAAGGAACGGTCTACAAATTAGAGGATAATATGCCACTGCAAGATGTATCTAGGGAATAGCTGACTGCAACCATCGGAATTCTTCTTGACAAGCTGACAGTCTCTCACCTTTTGTGGGGCCCTAAGTTTCATCACCGTATTCACAACAGAACCGCCATGGGTCTACACATGGAGCCAGGTGGACCCAGTCCCCACCCACACGTCTTGTTCCTTCAGGATCCTTTTAATATTAATACACTGTCATAAAACTTTTCTTTGAGTGTTTTATTTACATAGTTCTGGTGATAAATAAATGCGTGTGGGATACTGATAGAATAAAACTGCAAAAGAACCCCGAAGTACTTCGAAGAAAAGTCTGTCCCATCGCCACTTTGTCCACCACAAATCCCACACTGACTGGCTCAGGATTCAATCTGATCCTCCGCGGTAGGAGGCCGAGGAATGACTGCCTGAGCCACGGCACGGCAGTGGACTGGCTGCCTGCGCTACGGCACGGCAGTGGACTGGCTGCCTCAGACATGACACAGCAATGAACTGGTTGCCTGAGCCACGGAACGGCAATGGACTGACTGCCTGAGCCACGGCACGGCAAGGGACTGGCTGCTTGAGCATGGTATGGCAGTGGACTGACTGCATCAGCCATGGCACGGCAGTGGACTGGCTGCCTGAGGCACGGCACGGAAATTTCATGTTTCACACAAACCTGCTGGAAATTGAGAGCATAAATAGTAGAGAAGCAGTGACTGCAGTAAAGAAATGACAGTACGGTTGCTAACAGAACGCCAACACCGGTACTCTGACTGCCACAAATGTGAAGGGAAGACAGACGTGGGTGTATCCAGAACTAGATGCAAGGTCCAATTTAAACAACTTCTGAACGTCGGAGCGTCGGAGTAACACAAAATCCTCGAGTTGCAAGATGATGCGGAAGAAAACAGTCCAGCTGCCTCATCTGTAGCTGAACGATGCTGTCTGTAACTCAGACTGTGGATTTCAGTGATACGGCGATAATAAATACAGAGACGCGAAAACACGGGGCCATGGCCTACTTTAAAGCGCTAGGCGGGATTTCCTGGAAAATCTACAGCAAACCGATAGAAATCAATCGCGGCAGTTTGTGTACAGGTCAAGATTCGAACCAGGAGCTCCCAAATACAAATAGCTGCTAGGTAAAAGGAACAGTGTTGAGTGACACGTACTTTACAAAAGGTTGAAGTCCTTTAAATGGAAATTGGGAGTCACGCAGTTCATGTATGTACAGTACACGAGGTCCTTCCACAGCCTTTGGACGGGGGTTGGGTGTCACAGCCTGCAGCCTATAGCAGTTTTCTTACCGGCTACATCGAACAACACGCCAGTCGCAAACGTAAGCAGGCATAGGTCATCAGTCAGCGCCTCTGCTGGTGGCTGTACAAACATCACAGAGCACATCCTCTTTGTGACGTAATGCGATTGGTCTGCCTCTCGCGCTGCACGACACACAACGAGACACTGTGCATTCTGAGCCAACCCGTCGCCATCTTAAGCTGCTCCTTACGCGCCACTAGCAAACACTGCTGTTAACCGGACCTTGTTTAGTGCCCGTTCTTCGTCCGGGACATGTTTGCCCACCGCCTCAGTATCACAGTATGAGGGACTTATTCCCGAAAGCTTGCGTTCGCTTTGACAAGAACTGTGTGCACCACACGGCCTCCACTGTTGGGTACAATTTTTCGTATTAGAAACGCGGTTGGTCCCGCCATGCAGGTAGGAGAAGTTATGCTTTACACATATTTCCCGTCATCCGTAATTACTGCGTAATAAGAACCTAAGTCTTGTCAAAATTGGACAAAAGTGTTCTTGAAAATAAGCTAATCCAATGCAGTAGCTAACATTAAATAATAAGTAATGACAGCTAGAAATCAAAACGTATTTACGTAACTAAGCAAAGAGAGATATCGTGAAAGGGGACTCGAATAGCATACACTAACTGTACCGTTAATGTCTGCACACAAAGCCTACTACAAAAAAACTCGTCTGTGCAAACTTGTAAATGACCTGCTATGTCTCTTTTATCGTACCCCTGATCACAACAGCTGTATCGGGGTGTACGGGTGGATGCGGGCTTTCTATGTGACAGATCTGCCGTTATCGGGGACAGGATAAAAGGGACGCCTGTAGTTTGTTAGGCAGTCAGTCAGGCATAAGTGTTTGGAAACTTATAACACACGCACAACTGTTGAAGTGATGCAGGCGCTAACTACTGTCGCCACTATGGAACTAATGACATTTTTGGAGACAAATATGTTGCTTGTGCTCCTACACGTGAAGCCAAAACACCAGCGCTTATGTAAGTACTGTACTGTGTTCAGTTCTGGGCAACGGCTGCAGTCCAGGGGCTGATGTTGCCTGCTCAAGCACGCACAATGCAGTAAGATCCCGTACTCTAACGTCTCTCCCGAGGAAGCACAGAGAACCGGCTACTGAACTGCTGTATTTGAAACAGCTGTGGCCACAAGCAGCGCCCACAATACCACTCTGGTGCACACCGTCAGCACAGCCCTTCAGAGGAATATCCAATTCGTAGGCGTTTATACGCTGTGAAGGAATAAGGGGCCGTCTTAGTCTCGATCCTCATCCGGAGACAAGGGGCCTGATTCCCCTAGATTAATATCAGTGAAATTAACAGCTGATATAGGGACATTATTTTATCTGGCAACTATGGCTAGTCACCTCCCGTCGGCTCGCTTAACTTATACAAATTTGACGTGCAATGGGTAACGTTTTTGTTAGATGTCAAGCACGTGTGCTGGCTGAAGGAACGTACATACAGCAGGTTCTTTAAGAATGGTGAGCAGAAACTAGAAAATATTAACTACCAGACATTGCACAAAACCGCGTGGACCCCGACTCACGGCAAATTTGAATAGCGGCAACCGACGGGCTTCCTGCCCTCACGCCAAACGGTCTGGGTGACGGGTGATGTGAGTTCTCTGTTACACTGCCGTAATGGGGCTGGGGAAGGAACCGCTGCCCCTGTAAGGAGTCAAAGGCAGGCTACACAGTACATTGACTGACTAAGGTCAAAGGACATTCTTTGTTAAAAACAAGTAAACATTGCGAAGGTAACTTGCTTCGTTTAGACGAGAAACCTATATCGATCTGAACGATGGCTTCAGTCGACAAAGGGCAGAGAGACGGGAAATACTGAGTTACTAGGCAACTTGTATTAAAACGGGATTAAATATGGAAACACCCTTCAAAGATGCGAATAAATTTAGGTGAAGATAATGACTATGGAAACAAGAGAGAGGCTGTTAACGGCTGGTGGAAGTGAGTACAGCTGTTGGGATGCTTCAGAAGGGTTTCTGCAAAAGCGGGTCTTTAGGAATTCGGAAGGTGATTAGACGGGAGGACCACTCGACACGGCATCACCTTCACCCATTTATTCCTAAAATACTTAAAATCCCAATTATTTTTGTGTTTTTATTTTGTTTCGAGAATTAAGTAAGATATATTCCAAGGGGCTATAAAACAGGCCTGTACCCTCTCCAGCAACACTAATTGCAATGATACCCTCTAAATGCCAACTACGTCCCCCTCCTGTCTGAGGCCCCCCCCCCCCCCCACTATTTTCTTGTCGTAAATGTCACCCGACAAAGTGCTTGCATCATCACTATGTCTACATTTTTTTGTTCTTCTTTATCCTGTTACAGAGTTCTTCCTTTTATTTTCTGACTTACATTTCTTTCTTTCTGTCTGTGTACGCTTGAGTGACCCCAATTTTATAACTGCAATAAAAAGGCTCAGTCCCCTCATCTGTTGCCGACGTTGTAAGTAGGAAAGTCTTACATACAGAACGTCCAGTATCTAACAGTGTTACATCTGAAGTGTCCTTGACCCTCTAAAGCCCAGTGGTTACTGTATGTACCGCCAGGTTTAACATTCAGCAATTCTATGTTCTGCCCACACAGTATAATTATGTGTTTTGTGTGGATCTCAGAACAAACAGCGATTATTTCCCTATACAGCATTAACTGACTGGTTTTTATAACCGAGGCGGAGTGTGTTTACTGCGCGGTACGGACTGTAGCCCTTTAAAGCCCAGTGGTTACTTTATGTACCGCCAGGTTCAACATTCAACAATTCTACATTCTGCCCACACAGTGTGTTTGTGTTTTGTGTGGATCTCAGGACAAACAGCGATTATTTCCCTATACAGCATTAACTGACTGGTTTTTGTAACCGAGACCCAGTGTGTTTACTGCGCGGTACGGACTGTAGCCCTTTAAAGCCCAGTGGTTATATATGTACCGCCAGGTTCAACATTCAACAATTCTACGTTCTGCCCACACAGTGTGTTCATGTGTTTTGTGTGGATCGCAGAACAAACAGCGATTATTTCCCTATACAGCATTAACTGACTGGTTTTTGTAACCGAGACGGAGTGTGTTTACTGCGCGGTACGGACTGGGTCTTTAAATATAATTCGGGTTGACCTTGTAATCTGGTTAATTTAAAATCATGTACCCAGAATTTTTAGATTATTTATTTACTTCACGACGCCGTCAGCAGCTTAGAATCTACAGAGTCGAATGAGAGGCTGATCAGTGAACAATGGCATGGGAACGATGGCGGCCTAGTGTGAGTCACTATGCCGCAGCACGTCTGGGAGGGACTGACACAGACCAGGGAACACATAAGTGTCAAGAGTCGGTCACAGGGCTGAGACATGAACCGGGGTCCTCCAGAACACAGTGAGGGACTCTTATTCAGGGTTTCCTGTAAGAGTCCCTTTACAGGCCTGGTCGGGTCGCTGGGGCTCCAGGCGGTAGAGGCTCCCAGAAGGTGACAAGCAGATATGCCCGGTACCCATTTCCTTTAGAGACTGAGTCGACCCCAGGGCCACAGTGCGGCCGGAAGGATTAAATCAATGTAAAATCCCAATGACGCCACCGGGAGTTGAACCCGCGATCTTCCGACCTGTAGTGTAGTAACTCGTTCTAATTGTGCGTGTTTGCTATGGGTTTTGTTTTGTCGATTTTGATCAATATCTGGTGCGGGTGGAGCAATCGGCTACCACTGACCGTTGGTTCTCTGTCCCGCTGACACTTGTATTTCAGTCTCACCGGTCAGTTCATGCAGCTGAGCCACTACCAGCTCCGTTAAATCACCCGAAACACGTACGCGTACTTCGGAGTAGCGAACACATGCTGACGGTAAGTCCTCACATCGAAACGTGCGATATTAGTGGCTTAACCCCCTTTCCCCTGGCACCACATCCCGTAACGCTACACCCTGTACCTCGAGATGAAGCTGATCAGACTGGACATGACACAGGGAACCTCGAGAAACTGGGCTAAGGAAACATCAGACGTTTTCATCAGTTCTGGCCCCGTGCGTGTCTCTGTCTGTCTGTCTGTCTGTCAGTGTCCGTCACGCCGTCCGTCTGTCCACAGGGAACTGCGATCAGCCACAGGAAGGACCGGACCGGTTACGCAGAGAAGAGGGTCAAAATGCCCCTGGTCGGAACTAGACGGAACTTCTAAAGTGGCTCGGTTGAGGGGACGAGCCTGGACTTCACCCAACTGGCGGATTGTAGCAGACGTGGATAAGGATCCCCCGAGAGATGCATGCGGGGGTGGGGATGGGGTGTACTTATATAGGCCCTTTGCTGCAGTATTAGAAAGACTGCTGGTTAACGCTGTTTAGGGACGTGGGCTAATTTGTTCATTTTGAAAATGTTACGAAACACACAAACACACAGTGTGTGCAAAACGTAGATATTTTGTCCTAAAGCAGGTGATGCATATATATATATTATATATATATATACCTCTCTACTTTAAAGGTTAAGGCTATGAAATCTGTTCCCTATTTTGGTCAGCTTTTAATCTATCGCTGGCCGCACGCACACTGAACACAGTAATCACTGCTGCCTGCATACAGCTAATAGCGTTCTTACGTGTCGCGCATCACGAAGTGCCGTATTAATGTCAAAATAATAGATGGTCTTTCTGTGAAAGCTGCATATGAGGTAATGTAACTTTACACTGACTGACTGACTGACTGAATGACTGACTTCAAGCAAGCGGTTCGGGGTTCGATTTCAGGCCGTGTAATTATTACTCTCGCCTGTGTAGAACCATTTAAACAAAAGGCAGCCCATTTTGGGGCCGATGTCTTTCAGTGGCCCGCCCTGAGCCCTGTGCGCTCTCTAGCCTTCACATCCTCACGTACAGTTACTGAATTAGACACAAGAGAGCGCGCACTTCTAGCGGTCAGTCGTGTGTACTTGCTGCATTTAGTCTTCAGTTTTTTACATAGCGACTGGAATTGGTTTTGGTACTGCAGTTCCCTTTTGGTGCGTCCGAGATTAGACATGTGCTTTAAGACGATGTTGCATTATCAAGAGGTAAAGAGTGACGCAATGGCGGTCCTGGTGGTTTAAATGAATGTTAGACATTTTAAAAATTAAAATTAACCTGAATTATATATAAAGATCCAATCCGTACCGCGCAGTAAACACACTCCGTCTCGGTTATAAAAACCAGTCAGTTAATGCTGTATAGGAAAATAATCGTTGTTTGTTCTGAGATCCACACAAAACACATAAATACACTGCGTGGGCAGAACGTAGAATTGTTGAGTGTGAATGTTTTCGTGCTACCAGTCCGTAAAGATCAAAAACATTTAAGCTTCTTGTAAGGCAAACCAGACAAAAACTAAAATAAAACTTACTCGTCCGTCTGTTCTTTGCCTGAACAATGCTAATATCATTAACTGAAGTCATATTTATGTAATTTTCGCTATTCCTCCAAGGCCTATTCTCATAACCTCACACATTCCTCTCATTTTTTTCTCCGAGTCCGTCACTCTATCCTCCTCCCCCTCAGAGGTTATGTAATTTTACAACCGCGCATAACACTGCCAGTGCAACATAATTATTATCCGCTTATTTATTTACACTCTAATTCAACAGCGCAACGGCCAACTACAAAAGCAACAAGAAATGCGCGGTAAATAACTGCACAGGCACACATCACAGTCACAGAAGGACAAAACAGAGCAAAGCAAAGCCACTGAGTTTAGTTAACTGGCAAGACAATCAAATTTAAAATAACGATTATGGTGATGATGATAATCATAATAATAACAACGCCATACATAATACCCTTTTGTGAGTGAGCCACACAACGGTTGCCACGGTTACCGGGTTTCCATGGTTAAGATAGAGCTCGGTCTGTGAGTGACGACACATGACGGTTTCCATAGTTACCACCAGATGGTAGCACACCAGTCACTGCGATACAGCTTGGTTTTTTCACGACGGTAGAAATTATTTTTGTGTGGTTTCTGTTTATCGTGTTTCGGTGGAGCAGCGCGTAAATACTATGGCGGCGCGTCATATGAAGTCACGTGGCCAGTTGCACGTAAAGCCTTTAACTAGGACAAGCATAAAGCGCAATTCACGATGCTGTCGGGAACACAAAAGGTACACATTTGTGTATGCATACTTCCACCATCACTATGCATGCAACACATTCCTCCTAAAGCCGATTTTGCTGTTTCCTAACCCAGAATATGACAACACAATGACCACATCATTATGTTTCCGTACTGTTTAATGTCTGGGGTTCCAGGCACATACGTCGCATACAGTAACGAGGTCATGTCAATCCGTGTTAGTACGCTGACGCGCTCCGCACAGTAGAACCTGCCTCACTGTGTGAACACTGTGCACCACAAAGCGACCACAAAGCCAAGCCGCGGACAACAGTACTGCACTGTACGAAGTAACAGTGTGAATTTAATTTCTTTATTTATGGGACAACTATATTGCAGCGAGCAATAAAGCAGCGTTTGTGTGCATTGCAGGCACTTGTGTGGCCCCTCACTGCAGTTTGTTAATGGCTGTCTTGCAAAACAGCACAAAAACATTGTGACTTTGAAAACGCTGTTAAATGTGATATCCATCCGTGACTGAACCGCCGCATTTATCTTGCTCAATGCGCAATACGCTAGCCCCTCTGCAAAACGAACAGACTTTAAAAAAGTAAATAGGCGAACAAATGCATAAGGGCCATGGTCATTCATTTCATTTTCCGTCAACATCAGTTTCCGTACAGTGCCAAGGCTAAGAATGAGAGGAGCTACACCTTTATTCCCCCTATATAACTTTATGGCATGAATACACACAAATTTTCTTTTGCCTTAAATATTAACACAAAATTTTCGGCCATCCATAAATCCCACCTGACTTATGTATGTTTTGTCGTTAACTAAAGAGCGCTTTTAAGATGGTGGTGGTCAGTCAATTTTGGGCATATCCTGGGGTTTTTCTGGAGGGCTGACAAAAAACATGAAGAATTTAAATCAGAATGTCCAGTCAGCCGACCAGACTCTAAACATGAATCTGAACTGGGATCTCCGAAACACGACGCGCGTCGCCGTTACCACGTCACCCGCACCATCAGAGCATCACAGCGCTGAAAGGAAGTGCCACTGTTTACTGATGCAGAGTACAGCCAGACATCGCGCCGACAATTATTGCAATTCTAAAAGATATTGACGACGGTGTATAATATTGTGCGGTGACGGGTTTATGGACTTTATACATCGTCCGAAGAGTAAAATATTAAAAAATTAAAATCACAACTTTTCGGAAGCTGGCTCTGCTTCCGTCCTCAGGTAAATAGAGGGGGAGAAGAGAAGAACACATATTCTGTTGGGCCCCTGAAACAGAGCTTGTCCAGTGATGGACGATAGCTCTGTCTAAGGGGCCCAGCTGAGTAGGTGTTCTTCTTTTCTCCCCCTCTATTCACCTGAGGACGGAAGCAGAGCCAGCTTCCGAAACGTTGTGGTTTTAATTTTTTAATATTTTTAATATTTTACCCTTCGGACGATGGATAAAGCCCATAAACCCAGCACCACACTTAGTGCGATGTCTGTACGGCTGACACTAACAAACCTCTACACACCACATTACGTTAATTCGGCAGGCAATTAATCAGGCCCGAGATTCACTCACGTCACACAAATGTCAAACGTAAAAGTTTTCCCAGGTAATTTAGTTCGGAGAGTTTCGGTAGGGCTTTGTCATTTTTCAACACAATTCCGTTCTGCCACACACAGTACACGCTTCTAACCACTGCTGATGGCCTGCTGTGCCTACAGCTGCACACAGCAGGTCCCAATTTTTTTATCGCAATGTTCATTTGCCCCGCACTTCGGGAAGGGGTACGAATACCCTGGCCCACCAACACACAGCGACTGCTGCACTTCGTCTACACATTATGGAAGAAACTGTCGTGTAAAATTTAAAGTTACAATTCTGGCATGTTTGTGGAGGGACCGTGCAAAACTTGCATTTTCGATAAAAGTTTCCAGTGTCGGGACTTCAACTCGGGAACTTCCCAATACGAAGCATGAGTGTTGCCCACTGCGCCGTACCGGGCGGTATGTGTTGCTAGAGGCAGTCATTTTGATATTCACGTGGGCGCCGCAGAGGCTGACGGTGTGAACCAAGACCTGAGTCTAGTCTTCTGTGACCAGTTGGTCAAGGCATTGGCTGTTTGTACAGACACGGAAGGGCCATTATCGCATTCACTAAAGGCCATCAGTGGACCTTATGCTATGTCTTTTCAGTGTCACATTCCCACTCCAGTTTAACACTGTGCTCATATCTACTGCCTCAACTGTCGTGTTGGTGCCACCTCCACTGTCGCGTTGGTGCCACCTCAACTGTCGTGTTGGTGCCACCTCAAATGTCGTGTTGGTGCCACCTCGAATGTCGTGTTGGTGCCGCCTCAAATGTTGTGGTTGTTCCACCTCAAATGTCGTGTTGGTGCCACCACAAATGTCGTGTTGGTGCCACCTCAAATGTCGTGTTGGCGCCACCCCAAATGTGTTAGCGCCCCCTCAAATGTCGTGGTGGTGCCACCTCAAATGTCGTGTTGTTGCCGCCTCAAATGTTGTGGTGGTTCCACCTGAAATGTCGTGTTGGTGCCACCACAAATGTCGTGTTGATGCCACCTCAAATGTATTGGTGTCGCCTCAAATGTGTTGGTGCCACCTCAGATGTGTTGGTGCCACCTCAAATGTCGTGGTGATCCCACCTAAAATGTCGTGTTGGTGCCACCTCAAACGTCGTGTTGATGCAATCTCAAATGTTGCATTCGTAATGCATCAAATTACACCATGGCGGTTTCCTTCCAGATTTCGTTCGAATTTATTATTCAACTATAATCCTACTGTCTCACTGTACATAGTGTGAGACGGACAGCATAGGTAACAGAAGACAAATAAATCTCTCTCTCTCTCTCTCTCTGCAGACATGTGAGTGCACGTGACCTTATTTCCGCCCTCGGGGACCAAATGGGCTTTATTATAGGAGGGGCGACGTGGAGAAGAAAGATGCTGAATTGTGGTGGTTAACTTAGTTATCGACTGAGTTGATGAGCTGTTATGGCTCCTTTATCGACTGAGATGTTGAACTCCTATGGCCACATTAATTACCGGCTGAGCTGTTGAATTGCTATGGCCACATTAATTACCGGCTGAGCTGTTGAATTGTTATGGCCACATTAATTACCGGCTGAGCTGTTGAATTGCTATGGTCACATTAATTACCGGCTGAGCTGTTGAATTGCTATGGCCACATTAATTACCGGCTGAGCTGTTGAATTGTTATGGCCACATTAATTACCGGCTCAGCTGTTGAATTGCTATGGCCACATTAATTACCGGCTGAGCTGTTGAATTGCTATGGTCACATTAATTACCGGCTGAGCTGTTGAATTGCTATGGCCACATTAATTATCGGCTAAACTGCTGAATTGTCATGGCCACACTCATTACACGGTGAGATTCTGTTTCTTATGGGCACTTTAATTATCGACTGAACTGTTGAACTGTTACGGCCATGTTAGTTTCTCCCGACTTGTGAGCTGCTGAATCCTTATGGCCAGTTTAGTTATCCACTGAGTTAGTAAATTTTTATGGCCACGCTATTTATCGACTGAGCTGTTACACTATGGCCAATTTAACTTTTCGCTGAGCCGCTGAATGGTTATGGCCACTTTAATTATTGACTGAAACATGTTCGCCTGACGGGCGTCGATTCTGTAGCATTTGCGTGCGGTCAGTGTGGAAGAGACGCGGCGTCAGCGGCTGGACACAGCGTCCTTTGTTGGTAATGAGCAGGATGGGACCGTCATACGACAGGGTAGCGCGGTCCTGTTACGTGCAGCACTGGGACCGTCACACGACAGGGTGGCGCAGTCCTGTTACGTGCAGCACTGCCACCAAACAACTGTTCAGCCATGGAGCAGTTCCGCCTTCCGTCAGCAGTTTTTTTATTTTGTCTTATTTAGCACGCTGACAGTTGCTCAGATTATACAGCGTCGGTGAAATATGAATAAATGAGTACGGAGCTTTAGTAGAATGACACTGACAGGGGAAAACCGAAGTACCGGGAGAAAACCAGACCCAGTGCCACTCTGCCCACGACATCTCACACGGACTAGCCTGGGACCGAACCCAGGCATCCGCAGTGAGACGCAGCTGACAGTGTTCTTACAATTCGCTGAAAACTGCAACAAAGAACCATCAATTCGCTGTATGTATCTCACGAATGTAAGAATTTTCTCTTGACCAATGAAAATGTAACAAAGTACACATTTCTCTCCTTTATTTGCACCGCTCTGCACGCGATGGCTTTGAAATTTAAAAGGTTTCTGTGCAAGAAATGTATATGGATGTATATCACTTTTGCACTAAAATGCTAGTTGCCGCCCTCCAGCAGCAGATTAGACAGACGAGCTTTTTACTGACCAATCAGGTAACAGGTCAGGCGTAAGGCCTCGTGGAGACTGACACTGTGATAGTAACAGGCTGTTCCGGCATGTCTGTGACTGCTCTGTGCAGTTTACTGACAGCGGCTTATTTAATAATAATAATAATAATAATAATAATAATAATGTTTTGTTTCCTCTGTTTGTTTAAGCATTGTCGAGCGCGAGGTCTGGCAGTCAGACAAACCTTCAGCACTTGCAGCTCTTTGCCGCCATCCCATAGCCCTGTACTGATCCAGCTGTGATGCGCCCTGTAATTACTGCCACCCGATCCACGCTGGTCACTTTCACTAATTAACAGCGTGCAATGGTACACGGCAGCTACAATATTCAGGCACGCACCGGCGTGACCCCTCTACCCTGGCAGGCCGCTTGCGTCACTGATCGCTGCGCATGGCAATCCACACTGCTGCTTCACAGCACCCACAACCAGGGCTGTGGAGTCGGCACACAAAACCTCCGCGACTCCGAATCCGACTCCGACTCCTCAATTTTTAAATCTCCGACTCCGACTCCCTTAAAAAAGCTCAATACATATTATATAATAATAGTAAACCTACTAAATGGTAAACCGTACCATATGGTACTTCACCACCACGCGAACCATCAGGTTACTTTTTAGACGTATAACCTGTATTTAAATATAAGTGTAATGGTTACTGTAGTTAGTATCTATTTAAGATCTTATATCGAGGTCGGAGTCGGAGTCGGTACATTTTTGCCGACTCCGACTTCGACTCCACACGAAATTCCTTCAGACTCCGACTCCGACGACTCTATGACTCCGATTCCGACTCCACAGCCCTGCCCACAACACACACATTGTTCTGTGAAACACTCCGACATTCCAGTGTTATTTACATATTTAAGAGCCACGTGACGTCATATGGCGACTCACATAACATTCGCGCGCTACTCCATGCTCTTCTGTATCCGTTGTTCTCTATTCTTAGCTCAAACTGAGCGTTAATTTCCTTTATCAGAGCGTTGCCATCTGGTTGTGCTATATTGTGTTGTATGTCTGAGCGCGTACCTCACAGAGAACACTGTATCGTGTTTAACTGTTTCTTCGGCCTCTGCATAGCATACAGAGAACAGGAAACAAGGTAACAACATTTGTCACGACAACCAGCGTGTGACTCATTGACTCACACACGAAGCGTATTATATAAGTGGATTTATGTGTGTATTTATTTATTTATTTATCTATCTGTGATTTGAAGATGACAATTTTGGAAAGTGACGCCCTGTAGTTCTGTAGATAACTGTAGACTTTTGTACGAACCTGCTGCGTCCAGCTTGAAGGAAGAATTTAAGATAACAGCATTTATTTATTTAGCAGGTTGTGCAGTGTTTCCACACTTTCCTGCGCCCATTTGACAATTATATTGTCTTCTTCCTCCAGTTGCTCCTGTCATTCCAGTCTCTTTCCATTAATTCCGTTTCTCCCATCAGTCCTCTAATCCCTTCCGCCCAGGTAAGTTTAGGCCTACCTCATTTTCTTCTTCCTGGTGGACGCCATTTCATAACTTCTTTTGGCAATATCCCCTCTTCCATTCTTTGGACATGTCCATACCATTGAAGTTGTTTGGTTTGAATATCGTCTAAGAGAGACCTTGCTACATTCATTTTTTTTTCAATGACAGTATTCCTAATTTTGTCCTTCCTGAAAATTCTAGCTGAGCGTCGCCAGCATCAAGTTCTAAAAATGCTACTACAGTACACGGCGTCGCGTTCCATACAACAGCAATCATCTGTGAGAATCTCTGACCTCATACAGTTGCAGTTTACTCAACGGCGCTGTCAACAACTCTGTCTGTAGCGTCGAGCGGCAGCATGATTGGTGAACAGCAATGGCAAGTAGAGTGGAAGGTGGCGATCGTGTGCTAAACTACACGCGCCATCCCGGCACCTATCCTGGGGGGACTGACGCAAGCTGTGATAAGAGTTCAGCAGAGTAGTCAGTGTGAGGGCCGAGGTTTCAGCCCGAAACATCCCAGAACACGACGCGGCACTGCCACTGGCTGAAATGGCTGCTGCTGATTGAACTCAACCATCTGTGCAAGTTCCTTTTCACTGCATGTCGCTACAGCGCTCGCTTACACACGGTAGCATCACCGGGTCATGTAACACATCTGTTTATCTTCCCTGCCTAGCCTTAACCCTTTAAAGACGAAACGTAATCTGTTTTATATAAGGACTCAGGGCGTACCGCGCAGTAAACACACTCCGTCTCGGTTATAAAAACCAGTCAGTTAATGCTGTATAGGGAAATAACCGCTGTTTGTTCTGAGATCCACACAAAACATATAAAGCAATGTGAGCGGCGTGTGGAATTTTGCAATATTACACGTGGTGGTAAGTCACGTTACCGCAAGGCTTTAAAGGCTTAACGTGCCGTATTTTTAGTTAACGTATTTTACTAATGTAGAAGCCGTCAGTACTTCACCATGTCAAGTTGGGTAATTAATACCCTCAAAATGGGCCAGTAAGGACCGAAACTGTTGGCAGCATTAACAGAAACAGACGAACGAGGACGTGTTACATTGTAAAGTGCACACCTGCTTCGTATCGAATGTCTCTGCGACGACAGCGTCAAGTAACAAGTTTGAACACACAAACACCATGCTGGCAATTTGTAAGCAGTCCTCAGCCTCTCTAATAAGACCAACAACAGCGCAACAAATTACGGCACAACTGCTTCCCTCCTCATGCCTGCCAATCCACTGCTCACAAATGTACCTATATTTCACCGTATGACCCAAAAATGTGGCCACAGATCGCTACTGTACTTTGGCAACTTCTGCCAATGCAGTAGCCATTTTCGACCTCTCACAGCCTTGCCACTACACAAAACGTGGTAACAGCCATACTTTCGTACTGATATCTATTTCCATTGCCAACATAAATTCTGATGTAAAATAAATATTTTTCTCGAGGATTACATTCTTCTGGGACATGGATCTGTGTCAGTGGGTACTCGAATATCGACTTTTCGAGGTCCACCCGGAAGATGAAGGTAATACGTTCCTTCAAAACGTTGGAAATCACCCAGCGACGCGGTCTCAAATAACGAACAACTGTAATCCTCAGTGACACCGCTCTGAAAACCTCAAATCTCCCAAAATATGTTTCTGTTGTGTTTTTATCGCGTTAGTGCAGTCAGATTTAGCTTTGTGCCTTCATTGTTTGTTGAAAGAGTCAAACAATAGAAAGTGGGACATCAGCGTTTAATCGGCTAAGTTTTCTCTGTGGGACAAAGGCAGTACGACACTCCAGAGTCCGGTACTGCAGCCAACCCACGTGAACTAACTCGCAGACCGCAGTTACGTCCCTGGATTTTCTTTGTACCTCTGCAGGCAGGCCCTGTTCACCCTCACGTGGCTTCCTGCAATCTCTATGCATAACCTCAACTGACCCTTTGTGATTTTAACAGACAAAATTTCTTCAGTGTTTACTCATGAGAAAAGCTATGACCTTGGCCACTCTGACCGTTACGTGTTTTTGAGCAGTAACCGACGTATTTTCATTAAAATACATTGGGATGAAGTGCCGTCGTGTTAAAAATCTACGTGTTGCATTCATAGAGGTTTATTATTGTTTTTATAGACCCATGTGTTTTAGTCACAATATCAGCCGGGAGAGGGAGAACGGAGACCCCAATCCAGGCTGTCAATGTCAGAATTGTTCTCGTCAGCCAGCGCCAGTGCGAATCCCACGACATCACTTGTCAGTCACTCGACCCTCACAGCACGTACTATCTACATATGCCACATTCTCTAACAATCAGAATAACTGCACTGCGCCCACGCAGTGTTTTCGTGTCTTTTGTATAATTCTCACAATACGCAGCTGTAATTTACGTAAGCACATCCCTTTCGTAGAAATGCCGTCAAGAAAGTGTATTAAGTGTGTTATTTAACGATGCTGTAAATTGCTAAAACTGTGCTGCGTCCATTCAGGAAATTGCTACTATACAGGCAGAAACAAATGGGAATTCCCTCCAGTTAACAGTCCAGTGGTTACTTTATGCACCTCCAGGTTTAACATTCACAAATTCTACGTTCTGCCCACACAGTGTGTTTATGTGTTTTGTGTGGATCTCAGAACAAACAGCGATTATTTCCCTATACAGCATTAACTGGCTGGTTTTTATAACCGAGACGGAGTGTTTACTGCGCGGTACGGACTGGATCTTTATATATAATTCAGGTTAATGTTAGTCTTTCAAATGCGAAAGCCGAGCTCTGATGGAACACTGAAATCTTTCGCCAGCCAAGTGTTAGAGTTTAACCCTCACGCGAATACGGCACATTTCCGCAGCTCTGGCCTCTATAACAAGCGGATACTTAAAATCGACTTGCTACTTTGTATTCGTGTTTCCACTGACAGCCACGCCCAGATTTGGTCAAAGGTTAGGTTTGGTGAGAATTAAAGATGAAATCGAAACGCAATGCATACCACACCCAAATGCGACAAAGGTTCACAGCTGATAAACATTAACCAATAACAGGCCTGACACACGGTCAAGTTAGGAAGGAAGAAATGCTGTGAACAACACGGGACATACAGAACGCCCCTTTATCCTGTCCCTGAGCAGGAAAGTTTTATCGCATAGGAAGCCTGCATCTGACAGCTACCGTGATGAGAGACACTCAAAAGGTCCACTCTGTATTTTGAAAATAGTTCTGATGCAGTTCCAGCAGGAGGCAGGTCATACGCATCGACAGACTTTATTCAGTCTTCCAGTCTAAACTATGTTAGTAATTAACGTGTGCCTTGTTTCATCAGAGGGCAGTTTTACCATCGAAAGCACGCGAATTACGCTACTTTATGAGACGTAATGTTCTCACAGCGGTGCTACTGAAGAGTCAAGTCTTCTGGGATGTGACACTGAGTGATTCGCAACGTTTCGAAAGATTGTGTCGCCTTAATCCTCAAGGCAATCCGTCCACGGATAATTAATTAAGGTACCTTATTGCCCTGATTATCCCAGAAGACGTTTCCAAAAAAAGGTATACTTATTCAGAAACTGTCCTGTGCCATTTCAAATAATTCCACTTCCGTGCATTATGGCCGTCCAAGTATAAATTCAATCATATACCCTCATTTTCTTCTATGTTTCCCAGGCCCTCTCTTCCTTAAGAGGGTATCACAAATTTTTGTGCATGTAATTTCGTCGGAAGTTAGTAGCATGGCACGAATTGAGGCCTACAGTATTCCGATGTTTCTGTTTTTACGTAAAAGTTGGAATTGTGACTGTGATTAACCTTTTAAAGCCTAGCGGTAACTTTACGTACCGTCAGGTTTAGCATTAAAAAATTCTACGTGGTGCCCACATTGCGTTTATGTGTTTTGTACGGATCTCAGAACAAACAGCAACTTTTGCCTTATAAAACACTAAGAGACTGGTTCTTATAACCGAAGTGGAGAGTGTTTACAGCGCGGTACGCACTGAGTCCTTATATAAAACAGATACGCTTCGTCTGTAAAGGGTTAATGATCTCGCCATGGACTTTACGGGGAGAGGAGTACAGCTCCTTTTCTTCTTAATCTCTTACCAGAAACATTTGAGTAGCTAGCTTCAAGTCACTGTTGCTTCATTGACCGAGCGCACAGCCAGTGTGGACGCAGTGCCGAACATACGAACGTCATGTTGCGAACGCTACCACGAACCCTCCCGCCGTCGTCTGATCACAATGCAGTCTGAGCTATCAGGGTGCCAATTTTTTAATTTCAGGGCGTTTTATGGCCCAGCTGGTACAGCTGTTTCTATCAGTGTTTGCACAACACTCCAAAACCGAGAACCCTTCACACAAACACGACATCAACAGTATCAACACAAACACGACATCAACAGTATCAACACGAGTACCAAGGTCCGATAAACCGAGTATCGCTGTACGGAAAGCACTGATATCGATCCCGCCACATCCACAGCTTGTGGATTCTGTGGACCGTTAACTCCGACGCCGCGCGGTCTCTCTCTAGCTGTACTTCCACATGACTGAAGCCAAAGGCAGAAACTGAAACCAGATGATGCCACTAGCAATTCACTCATCTAATTCGGAATGAATTCCAGAAAATCACAGTGTAAAACAGATATGCAGCAATTATTTTATCAAACACTTCTGTATGCTTGTGTGCGTTTTTGAGTTTTAAACAGAGTGGCACAGTGTAATTCTACCGTAACCGAAAGTGATTAGGATGCAAAGTTCCGTTTCTATGGACAATGTTATACGCAGTATGGGGCACTAAGAACAATGACGAAGGGTGGTTCGTCTGTTTAATTCTGATTTATTTAACGACGTCTCCAATATCTTAGTCTATGTAGCACTGAATGTTAGGACGACTGACAAATAAAGAATTGAAATGGTATAAAAGGGACACTCGCCTGCTTTAAGGTACTGTGCCGGCACTCGCTTGGAGGAAATGAGGAAAATCACGAAAACTGTCTGAGAGAGTCTGCGTGTCAGACTCGAACCCGGGACCTCTCATATACAGTGAAGAAATGCCAGTCATTTAAAAGGGAGTCTGACAGGCAGAGCTGAGAACGAGATACTTCTCAGGCAAGTCGGGTTGGGGTAAAGACCGAAGTTCGATTCACGTATTCCAGTGCCGAGCCGTTTACAGAGTCAGAACTAACCATCTCCACCACATGCTGCAGTGTAAGAACTGTGCACTTTGCACGCACAGTGGATATGTGCGTTTCATACGATTCCCACAATTAGTGGGCATTACTTCCCTAGATCGTATTAAGCGGTTCCTTGTTGTACTGGATATAGCGTTCTCTGTGAGGTACGAACTCACTTTTTTGCACATAATTTAGAGGAATGTCAGTCTTGACAAATGCTTTAGTCTAGTATACAATACTACACAAATGACATGGACTGAGAGCAGTTTTTAAGGAAGGTGTGTGCAATAGCAACTGGCCAAAGGTTTTGGCGGATCAGAAACAGAGAGGAACTAAGGGGATTAACCACTGACGTAGTAGCAAGTAGCAGAGGGGCACAGGTGCTGGGGGGTGGCATTACACTGGGTTAAAGCGGGTGGCTAAGGAAATATTTACCAGCAAGCTAGAATACATATCGTATGCAATTAAGCGACTGTATGAAGCACAGAATGATACAAGAGAGTTCCCATGATGCAGTTTGGTCAAGGAGTCGAGGGCAGACAGAAAGGTGGACACTAGTCGTGAAGGTATCCAGTGTTGTAGTGCAGTAAGTGCAGCGTGTAGGCCACTGCACGCAGTTAGTGACATAAAGAGACGAAGAGTTGGACCTGTGCACGTCAGGAACGCACATGAGTGAGTGGAGGTATAACTCCACTCGTTCTTGAAGTCAACATTATGTGGAAATAAGGTATCACCTTCACGTGCCGGCCGTCTTATTCCCGAGGACACGGCCCTCCCCATTCACTGAATATGAGGCTGAGAGGGCTCCACATCTGACCTGAACCACTTGAAAGAGAGGAAAATCCCTTGACCCAGCCGGCAGTCGAACCGCGTTCATTCAGTCACACGTGCCGTAGCCTAGGCACCATAGTGACCTCTCTAGTCGGCTCCCAGGTCATGATATTTTCATTTCAAACAACCCCGGGCCCATGTTGCCATGGCAACAGCAATCCCTGTCTCTGATTTATGCAACCCTCATTACTTCCGCAGTTGACCCGTGTTGCAGGGCAGTCTAGATGTAACGCGAAAGGGATACATGTGCTATAAATAGACGGGATTGCGTCACAGCTGGTCATCCGCCACCCTCTCACAGCTGCAACATTCACAACGCCACTTGGATTTTCAAGTAGCGAAATTTGTAGTCGCAAGAACAACTGCGTGCGGTTTATTATTCCCACACGCCAGAGCCCCCCTTTCATAATCACGCTGTATAAAAACGGTTACATGTGGACTCAGCGGGTAAGCACAGTGGCGAGTGTTCTAAACCCACCACATAGGTACAAGATTGGAACCTTTCCTGCGCCAGGAATGTTGCTATTCACAGTTACTGTGGGAGAGCGTCATATGGCAGCGCGTTACAGTGTTACAGTGCCGCCTCCTTCCGCATCCCTTACATGTCACCAATCGCTAATGAAACTAAAGTATTTATCATATATTTAATCGAAACCGGCCACATTTAGCCGGATTAATCCAGTGTAGGCCCTCACAAGTTACTTCCTGAACGTCCACTTACGCCATTCCGGCGCTTCATAAGAGGTCCGCCAGTGGTACTTGGCTCTGAGTTCTTCACACACAGCTTCGTCTAATGTTGGTTCTGCAGAATCTCACAAAACATCAGTCACAGCCAGCTGTATTACATCGCTTTAGTTGGAGATCTGATTTTTTGTGAGATTGAAATATACGCCAACGGGGATGTTGAACATTTAAGTTTCTACGGAAGTTACAACTTTGGAGCTCCGTGATCGCTACGTAAGAAGACGTGACGTTGGCGACAAAGCAAATACAGCGAGGCGACTGAATGCACAGGCGTGAACTTTGTAGGCTGTGTTCCTTGTCCTTCAGAGTTTTACTTTCTGCTTTCTAAGCACTAACAGGGAAAGCTGCCCTATCGCGAACGAAGCAGACAGAATTCTGCCTGCTGGTAACAAAATATTGAGATCGACTGATACGTGCAGCTGTTATTGCATCCCCCCCCCCCAAATTACATTAACAACAAGCGTGACACCTGCTGCAGTACAGTTGTGTGTGTGTGTGTGTGTGTGTGTGTGTGTGTGTGTGTGTGTGTATGCGCGCGCGCCTGTCTGGGAGGTGAAGCATTCGAATTTCCTTCGAGGCCCTCAAATTCATAAAAAGCCAGTAATAACGAAGCTCTGTAAGCAAGCAGCAGATAACGAGGCTGCAAGTAGAAGTTTGGGTCTAATATATCATACACGACAGCCAACTGCAGCAGCTTACTGCAAAGAGAATAGAAATGAGAAAGGTAAAGTTCTCCCAGTAGACGCCATGAAGACATGTAGCAGTGGAGGCACAGCTCCACCCAACCGTAACCTCAGCACTACATTTGGGTGAGTGGTCACTGTCATGCTCCAAAAGCTTTAACATTGGAAAACAAAGCTCGGTATATCAGGAGTAATTCCACAAAGTCCCCAGTTTCGGGCGCAGGTAACGTTGGCGAGCCTAGGTTAATGTTAAGCTGGGAAGAGTGCGCGAAGTCCTGCGCGCGTAGATCCGTGAGTTTCTGCAGTCACAGCGGTGGCGGAGCCGGTATTCGTCTGTATACGTAGCAGCTGCAGTCACGTGACTGCGGTGGGAGGGCCATAATGTTTGCGAGATTGGCGCTGAAGGTTGTCGTACAAAATGACAGGGACTTCGTGGATGTAATCCTGCTTTACCCATTGAGTATGAAACCAGGTGGATTCTACAAACGGTCCGAAAGCTATTTGGTGCACAGATAAAACTCCTGCCACCTGCCTCGCTCGCCCACCCCGTAGCCTAGCCACTATACCAACTGATTTATCCCACCTCCATACTAAAGGGGGAGATACTGTAATGTGTAAGCCTCATCAAATATTTCCTGCAGGTACATACAGGAGGGTTATTTTTCGTCCCCGACAGGGAGGAGACATTCGTGCAGGCTTTGGGAGGGAGGCCACACGATTCAGTGCAGTACTGAAGGAACAGCACGCGAGAGTCTGACCTGGAATCATCTGGCTCGGGACAGGCAGGCGCTCTAATGGCGCAATCTTCTCGTCTTGGACATCGAGCTGACTTCGGTGATTCGGCCTATATATGGTAGATAAATCGTGACTGATATTTGTTGCACCGAGAACAATTCTCAGGTTCTATCCGTCAAATCCTACCATCACGGATGCAGCGTGTTCAACTGAACGTTCTCGTTTTCGTGGAAGTTGTCCTCCTTCAGTCTGCAGCGAGCAAACACCTGTCGTGCGGTGTACAACTGGATTTTACGGGTGGGTGCATATTGGGCTCTGTCGATCCCAGTGGCCGCGCGGTCTAAGGCGTGGGTCTTCGGCCGTTCGTTTGCTGGGACTGCGGGTTCGAATCCCTGAAGGGGCATGGATGTCTGTCTCTTCTGAGTGGTGTGTCTTTTCAGGTAGAGGTCTCTACAACGGGCTGATCACTCGTCCAGAGAAGTTGCTACCCAGTGTGGTGTGTCAGAGTGATTGTGAAGTCCCGGGAACGGAGAAAGCCATGACCCGAAAACGGGTCAAGAAGTTCCCTATATATATATATATATTTTTTTTTGGACACTTGAAGGGAAGGTTTTGTGTAGACCCGAGCGCCGTTATAACTAACTCCATGCAGCAGAGGCCTTCTTAAGAAACTAGCAGTTTCTCAGCTTGTCAAGAAATTCCCCGTATTTTATGGAAACCGGAGTTTCATTACCGCATTCACAAAAGCCCGCCACCTGTCCCTATCTTTGTAGGCTGTTTCGTAACATCACAATTCTTTACGGCGACGACTTGTTAGCACCTCGCCCAACCTCCAAGCTGGAGGACCACCCCTTGTCGGCTGCCCGCAACTGCTTATTCAATGTATTCGGAGCTACCCTCCATAACTGGAGGCCGTTCCTCCATCCGCAACCTGAGGACGCGCCGTGCCGTGGTGACAGGGACCCACTATAAACCGTTTGCATCTCTCACGTAGCAATGTCCCCGTCAGTACGGTTTCCCAGAAGATGATTGTTCACAAGCCGAAACGCTTCGTATGGAATAAACAAATAGGGTAATTGCATCCTCCTTTGTAGAAGAATGTTGCTTTATTGATTGCCACTGTAAGTATTTGTTCACTTAATACTGCGCCTGCGTATACTAACAATAAATCACTTCGCGCAGTGACTGCAGTGTTTATGTGATACGGTAACATCATTACTGCACAGTGTGCTTTGTTTTTGTTAATATTATTAATTCATCTACTTTAGGTTCATTGTAATTGTATTTGTATTTGTATTGTATTTGTATGTGTGTTGTATTTGTATTGTAATTGTATTTATTGTGGGCAGTATGTGTCCTTTATTGTTTTTGTAATTTTGTGTGCTGTGTTCTGTTTGAGTGTGATGTGTGTTATTTTGTGCGTTGCGTGTTATCGTAGCACCACTGCCACCGGTACAAACGCATCTGCAGTCAAAATAAATAATAGTAATAATTACAGAGGCCAACCGCCCAAAGCTTGTTGTTAGACCGGTATGATGCACACAAACACACAGTGCGGTGTGACATATGGGCTCCCTCAGTGTTAAGGAAAACAGTACGTAACACAATTACTGTGCTGTAAAGGGTTTAATATTTAAATTTAATTTCTCGAGCCACTTGCCTGCATCACACGACGTGCTTCAGTGTGACCTCACCCCTTTGACCTTATACACGACGCTAACGCTGCCACAAGCCACGTTTCCCGTTTATACATCCCCCTTAGGGTCACAGAGGCAAGCAATTAATTACCACACAAGACACAGAGCCATCACTGTTCGGTTTCATTTGACGTAAACTTCAGCAACGATTCCTGACGCTAACATCAGAATTAACGACTGTGCAGTATTAATGGGTATAAAGTAATTAAAATGCAATTACAGGCCATTGTATGGGCTGTGGAACCAGCTGCTGGTTTCCACGGCAGTTATCGCTAGGATATGCGCGAATTAACAGGAAATGACGATGTGTGTGTGTGTGTGTGTGTGTGTGTGTGTGTGTGTGATCCTGCCAACAGTCGGCTGTGTCAAATGCTGCTGTGGGATTACTACGATTGTGACTTGCAGCAGACAGGATTAACAGCAACATATCGGCGTTAGTGGTTTCCGAATGCTCCTGCTGGGGGACCGGCAGAGGGTACGGATGTGACGCGAATGCCTGAACCTGAGGACCGAGAAGTGGCAGGCGGCTGCACGGACCTGCATATTAAGAGGCTCTGTATTTTATACCTCTACAATAGTATTAGTTTACTGAACTGGAGAAGGGATAATATTAAAATCGGTGTTAAAGAAATAGGGGACGAAGATGTGAACTATATTAATTTTGGACCAGCATAGCGGCTCTTCTCAGCACATATTGTCATGTCATGTATCATATAAAGAGGACTGATAGGCAGGGAACGCGGTAGGTATGTGGGGAGAAGATAAAGGAATGTAGGGTTTTGGTGGGGGGGGGGGGGGACCTGAAGTAAAGAGTCAACTTGGAAGATCAAAGCGTAAGTGTAAAACAGGTGTTAGAAAGATAGTATGGAAGACAGGAGACTGCATTACTGTGGTTCAGGGTATGGCCAAGTGGCGGGCTGTTCTAAACTTGGTAATGAAGTTGCGGGCTACATATAATGTAATTTCTTGACTAGTTGAGAAACTATACGCTCCTCAAAAAGGAATTTGTTGTTTAGAGTTAGATCAGGATACAGGCCAATGGTCAGCTGCTGAGAACACAATAATAAACTTGTGGGCTCCATAAGATATGCAGAACTTCTTGCATAGGTGACAGACTAGCAGCTTTTCTTTCTTCAGGAATCTGTTAGTAATCACAAAACGAATGAGGATGCAATGGCTGCCGCGTGCATCCTGTGTGCAGCAGGTGACTGGATGCACACGAAACTTCAAACACTTCAAGGCAAGCCTCTTATTTTAAGGTACTTCAGGCTAAGCAGTTCACGGTCTTCCGCGGAGATATGTACTGAAAACGAGCCGACAGGACACGGAAACTGACAGTTGTCAGATAAAATAATGGCCGCATATGCCGAAATATGATCTGCTCATTGCTTCGTGAATGTGTTTCAATTTATTTCTGTCATCCCCAGATATGCGTATCTTAACCTCGGTGCAACCTTGCAGCCTTTATTAGCCCGCACGCACTGCGATACGGGCCAACGGTCGGAACTGTACAGGGGTACAACGGCTGACTGTTGTGAGACATGACAGGATACGCATATGTTCACTGTGCGATTAAGCAGGGTGCCTATGGGTAGGCAGGTGTGAGGGAGGTTGGAAGGTTGGATAAATGGTCGTTTTCCGGAGAAAGTGACCTCAGGGAAAACTCTGAAATAACCTAACACCGGCCAGGACTGAAAATTTTGAGTTTTGTTCTACCTTAAAGACACGTTTTGAAACGTGAATAATACAAGGATACTGCTTTCAACATGTAAACAGTAACACTATTCATAATCACGCACATAATGGCCTTTGCTTATTCCCTTGCACAAATCTCCGTCCCTGCCGCATTAGTAGTTACGAGCAGGAGCAAAACATGTCAGAAAAACGAACTGGCGTGAACGACACGCCTGAATGTCTGCTACTGTTGTTAAGTAACAAACGTTATGTATTTCTGAAGGAGTCTCTTTTATTGACAAAATATTTCGCACAGAAGGTATTTCGTGAATAAATATTGTGCTCCGAATTCAGTAACGTTTGTAAAAGCAATACATTTCGAAAACGAAATAATAACACCAACTAATGCACCAAAAACATATACAATTTTATTCTTAAAAATTATATATATACTTTTGGTGCATTAGTTGGTGTTATTATTTCGTAATAAATTTCCTTTATGACTTGGAACGACTTTCAGCTGACGTTTGAAACATTCTATTGCCCGCACAGCACTGCCTGATGTTCCCGATCAAAGAACGTGGTTACCTTCTCCGATGTATTTACCACTAAAATGTTAAGAGTTGCGCGCTAAGGGGCCAACTAAACAAACAGGGTTGCAGTGTGTGTTGTGGTGTAAAATTGCTGGTGACGATCGAACGGTGTTCACGGCACCGGCAAAGTGTTTATTGTTAGTCCTTCCATACACACAAAATGATAGCCCCAGTTATATTAACTTCATGCAGCATAATCCTTCTCGACAAGCTAACAGTTTCGCAGCCTGTCGACAGATTCTCTGTCTTTTACTGAAACGTAAACTTCGATATCCGTTTTACAACACGCCGCCACTGGTCCCTGTTTTGAGTCACATCAATCCAGCCCACACTCAATTCCCATTTCTTTAAATTTTAATTTTAATATTATCCTCCCGCCTCTGTCTAGCTTTTTCAAGTAATCTCCTTTGTTTAAGTTTTACAACCCAAATTTTGTACCCGTTTCTCTTCCTTCCTACACGTGCTACAGGCCTCGCCTACGTCGCCACCTTCATCCAGTTCTACTAACTTTCTAAAAAGGTACGTGATTAGAAATTTGGTGTATCTGACATGGTAACGGGTGCAGAGAAACACAGAAGGCATGGAACAGCCCACTTGTAATAACAGAGGGTAGGACAGCAATACAATACAGACCTCAGGAAAGGAGAGGTACCGGGAGATCTGACAAATAGATATATCCGTGACAAGAAAACAAACATTATCTATAGGGCTGAGCGTAGACAGTACGACACAAGTAAAGTGGGCAGTTTGTAATTACTTTTGAATTTGTTTATTAAAATAAAAATAATTCTTTCTTCTTTCTTTCTTTCTTAGTCCTTCCCTCTTCTACCTACTTGCTCACAGCAGGTGTCGATGGTTTTTGTAATTCTCATTTGATCACACTCAAACACACCACAGTAGGTAGGACTCCTCTGGACGAGGGATCGGCCCGTCGCAGAAGACTCCTACCTGATAACACAAACACTGTACAAGAGACAAACATTCATGCCTCCGGTGGGATTCGAACCCACGATCCCTGCAAGCGCTTGGGCGCAGACCTACGCCTTCGACGGCGCGGCCACTGGGATCGGCATATAAAAATAATGAAGTGTCGTTAAATAAGGTAAATATTTTTACACAATGAGTTTTCAAACCGCCACCGCAAAAATTAATGTATTTATAGAGCGGCTAATCACAAGGAATATTAAAATATATGCAAATCAGTTACGAAGGAAAGACCAGCTGCACGCCCTGTTTCATAAAAAATTCAGTACTGAGCAGGACATATTTTTACACTGTGTTTTCTCTCCCTGCAGCCCCCTGTTCCCTCATATAACGTTCTTTTTCTTCCCATTACTTTCCATTAGTCGCAAAACTTAAATAACTTTTGCATAGATTAAATTCCTTGCAAAACAGCCGCGCAAAAAATGAAACACAGGCAACGCTGCTTTTGCAAGACTATCGCCAACTGCCAACCCACGCACATTCACTTATCGCATTAAGTACGCAAACACTGTTCTAAAGTTGGGTTAATAAGTGAGAAATATAGACGTCGTTTGTCCATTGTTGACACAAAACCGGATTATTCCCGCCCGGAACATAACTGCGGACTGACAACACCAACAGTAGTTGCCAGAAACAGCGTTCGGAACAGAGCAGACTGCGTTTCTTGGGACATTGTTAGGATTTAAACGCTGAGATCACAGGCATGTGGGCAGAACGCGAGACCCAAATATGACAAAAAGTGTAGGCAAGTCATGAAAGAAAACATGCAGAAATGGTGCAGAGGAAGGGACTGCAAAATAATCGCTGTGTATTGAACGGAATAAAAAAAAAAGAAAGAAACAGACATGGCACCAAAGAGACAAGGAAACACCGATTCTTGGATGAGAGCTGATGCAGCCAGTTCTGTAAGTCCTAACAGCCAGCTGCTTCAAGAAGGAGAAGAAGAATTGCCGCTACATCTGACTAATTCAAACCATTTTAGTGGTTCGTATGACAGGTCTCTGTATCTCTGCACTGGAAGTTCACATAACAAGTATCAGCTGCTGTTAAGGTGATAGAATGGTTGAGTACTTTACTATCGCTACATTAAAATGAGCAAACTTTATCAACATAACTTCATGTGCACAGCACGATGGCATACAAAAGAGTGGAGACAAAGCTCCACTCATTCTCGACCTCGACATTAGATGGAGGTGAGCCTTAGTCTTACTGCAGAATAAGGAATAGCTATAAAATATAATCTTCGTGAATGATACAGCTCGCATATGCTATTGTAACATCGTTTGTGCTGAATATTTAACATTTCTGAAAAGTAATTCAAAATTCCAAAGTTGCATGCGTTTGTAAATGTACAGCTGTATGTGTAGTAACGATAGTATTAATGGAATAAAATTATAATTGAAGCAATTTATAAATACCTTGTAAACACAAACATATTTTCCGAGGGATGTGTGTTGGCTTAATTTGCATCTGAAAGGCAGTATTATAAAGATATGTATTTAAACAGCCTTCATGTGGAAAGAAATCAGAAGACGAAGTTACGTCTGGTGCCAACCTTTTAAAACTGAAATTAATCTGAATCGCATTCAGTGAAGCCATGTTTACCGCTCACAGTGCACACTGCATCTTCATTAGGAAGAACAACCGACTAATGATGCTTAGGGACAAAGTAAAGACGAAAAAAGGAACTACAATGCGTGGGAGAAAATGCTGCAATATTAGAGTCAAGGCAAGTGGTACATATAATCAGTGTGGTTTGAATGTTTAAGCGAATAAACACTGCACTGTGCAGAGGCCTACTTACATCAGAGGGAGTGGTACCACCTGTCGCCGACAAACAACGCAGTCCGCAGCACCTCTCTCGTCCGGCCTCAGACTCGCAAGACTGAACTACCGCTGCTGCGTGGCACCCTGGCCCAGCCGCAACTTCGGTATACTTCGGGCGCATCCGGGCCGCTCCGGGGCACTCGGATGCTCGGTACAATTCTTCCGGTTAGTTCAACCACAGAGACGTTCTAACAAACGGTAACAGGAATTGTCTGCGAATTGAAAAACGCCTTATGTGGAGACCTCGACCTACCTTCTATTTGCGCCACTCTGAAGAGTTTTCCAGATTTTCATGAAATTCAGTATAGGAGTGTTTTAGAAAATTTTGTCAAGTGGAGGCAATTTGGCCAAAAGTGGCTCAGTGGATCATGCTTTACTTAAAGGCGTAAATGGGTTTCTACCTGTGTTTTCATATTTCTTGACCGATTTCGGTGAAATTCGGCATAGAAGGTCTCAACGTAACGCTGTTGGGTAGGTATGAGTTCTATCAATATGGTTGCAGCGAAAGCCACACTTTACTTAAGAAAATAAATAAACATCTCCGTATTTTTTACATTTACTCGTATTATCGAATCTGAGCAGAAATCGATATAAAGAGCGTGAGTGTAATTCAGTTAAACATTTGCAAGTTTCGTGAAAATTGTTTAAGGAAATTACGTTTCAGCGTGCGTGGTATAAACTCACGACATTTCGGAAGTAAACAAGACGGACAATCAGATTGCAACGTAAGAGTGTGACGAGTTCGCAGAGCGGTTGTTGCCACGAACGCGAACATACTTTCCATTCATATTGTTGTGACACATGTATATGTGTCACAAAAATACAGAAGTGTCAGTGTTGCCACCAAAACGGAAGAGCAGGTTCCCTTTGCACTGTTTTCGAGCTACAGAATAGTTCATAATGCTGTTAACAAGAGTAACCATTAAATATTGCGAGGGTTTGCATTCTTGCCTTATTTATCCAGCATGCGAAATGAATGGGCCGTATTATGTTGTCCTCTGTGGCCCGTCTGGCTCTACCCTATTTTTCCACTTACCTCATAAAAGACACGATTTTCGACAAAAAAGTTCTTGAATGTAAAACGTGTCTTTTGATTTCCTCTACAATTTTAGCCTGAAATATTTCTCATTTTAAGAAGAATTCGGTGAGTCATTACTACACGCGTACGTACGCAGGTCTTCATGTAAAGTGTCTGCCAGTCTTGTCAATATTTTATCAAACCTAAATTTTCAACAGGTTTTCTAAAAATACCAAAATATCAAATTTTATGAAAATCCCTATAGCGGGAGTCCATGAGGACGGAGGAGCGGACAGACAGACAGACAGACATGAAAAACCTATTAGTCGCTTTTCGCAGTTTCGTCAACGCGCCTACAACGCTTTGCTCAAACATTACGTCACCATGTGAAGTCACGGTTCATTGTGTGAAAGTCACAACTGCTTGGCAGTACGAAAACTTTTAATTACAATAACTAGTTACATGCCGTTATTACAGCAACAGTTACAAAGAAATACAGAAGTAAGTTTTAATAAATATATATAAAATTAAAACAAAATTATTGGCTGCAATTTTCTTCTTGTAAATCCTTCTTAATATTATCCTTCTACCCCCGAATTTCGAAGCATTGTAACTCGTGCCTTCCAAATTACGCCTCAGCTATTCACACTTCCGAGAATTCCGCAAGAATTTCGTAACCTAACTACACTATACTGCTACACGAACGTAACGTACCTACACTATACTCCTACACTAACGTAACCTAATTACAATACAGTGCTACACTAAAGTAACCCAACTACACTATACTGCTACACTAACGTAACGTAACTACACTATAGTGCTACACTAACAAAGTAACTGCACTAAACTGCTACACTAACGTAACGTAACTACACTATCCTGCTACACTAACGTAACGTAACTACACTATACTGCTACACTAACGTAACGTAACTACACTATAGTGCTGCACTCATGTAACTTACAAGACTCATTTTTCAGTTCGTAAAATATTTATGAGATGCAACACTGGAATTTGAATTTTCGGCAAAGCCATGAATTTTCGTTTTGCCACCACATACAGAGTGGCGCTACGGTCCGCGTAACTCCATAGATAGCGCCATTATTTTATGTGACAAATGTCGGTTGTCACTTCTTTTCGGATCGTTTGTGGTATCAACGTAGCCCGCTCAGCCGACCGCCCACACGCACGGCGGAGAAGCAGTGGGGAGTGACAAACGAGAATTATCAGATAAAATGAGGACTGTCCGGGACATGTTTCCATGACTAAAGCGGCTATAGCTTGAAGCAGAGAAATCTCCATCAAAATGCGTGAGGCTGTACTGCCACATCGTTATTCGTTATCACTTCTGGGCGCTCAAATGAACGGTGAAAATTTCGTCTTTTTGTAATGCATCATGTTGACTTCTAGTTGGAGAGGACAAAACTGCGGTGTTTTTGGAGTGAAGGCACACATCAATACCGTCTGGCCACTGCAGTGAATGCAAACAGCGTCCGAGCCAGCCCGCTGATTCAGAGCACGGCCGAACATTACTTCCTGACAAAATGGATCTTTAAAGCCTTTTCAATATTCAGTTCGTACCTCACAGCAAACATGTACGTTCTTCATTAGAAAGACCATCCAGTCGACGCTGTTTGGGCATAAGTCGATACTTACTATTAGAATCATACGGAGCAAATAAATACGCTTTGTGGATAAAATTCAGGTTTTCGGAATGTTAAAGCGTGTGGTACAGCTATTTAGCACCCTGGTTTAAAGGATTAAAAGAGAGAGCGGCTTTTGTGTTACATAATGTACACGGGAGCCATAATGTTTTATGAGAATGTGAGGAATTTGAGACACATAAAAAAATCTGTTCCTTACTTCACAGAAAACACAACACGTCCTCATTACAAACCTTTTTTATGGAAACAAGCGCTGTGAACAAATTCTGCTTGCGAAATGTTGATTTATTTAAAGTTAAAAAGAATGTGGTGCATGGAGTTACCACTGCAGTATACAGAGTTTAGCTCTTCTCAGAGATTACTTTCAATAAAAAAAACACATCAGCTTAACCCACAGCTTGATTTCAATGCTCCATGTATCAGAGTCCTGCTCAGGAACGGGCACTGAATGAAAACAATAAATGAATGCAGACAAAGTCGGTTGTTACGAAATCCTGCTGACGTAGTTGTCGACGTAGATGACGTCACGACCGATACGAGTGCTATCTGCACTTCACAAGGTGCTCTTGTCAAACTGACTTCTGTGCAATTACGTAAGGACGAAAACAAGGCTGTGGCACGTGATGAGTTCTCCTTGACCTACATTCAGCGCCGTCGGATTCACGGATTGTTGGTGCGAGTAACTTCCCTGCATACATTCCGTCCACACTAAACGGCTCTACGTCTGTCTGAAGGTTAACAGTTTGTCTGACTAACACGCATAACAGGTCAGCCCGTACCTGAGAGAGAACACAGATCATTTCCATTATAAAGATCAGCCGGTTAATGTGCTTGGGAAAATAATTGCTCTTTGTTGTAAGAAGCCTGCGAAAATTAAATATGCCAACTCCACAGAACTCCATGTCTCTTCAAGAAGCTAACAGTTGCTCAGCCTATCAAGAAATCCCCCACACTTTATGGAACCAAAAATATAATTACCACGTTCTTAAAGTCCCGCCACTTTCCCTATCCTGAGTCACATTAACGCTTTAAGGACGAAACGTGTCTGTTTTATAGACAATCTCAGTCCGTACCGCGCAGTAAACACAGTCCGTCTCGGTTATAAAAACCAGTCAGTTAATGCTGTATAGGGAAATAATCGCTGTTTGTTCTGAGATCCACACAAAACACATAAATACACTGTGTGGGCAGAACGTAGAATTCGTGGATGTTAAACCTGGCGGTACATAAAGTAACCACTGGGCTTTAAAGGGCTACAGTCCGTACCGCGCAGTAAACACACTTCGTTTGGGTTATAAAAACCAGTCAGTTAATGCTGTATAGGGAAATAATCGCTGTTTGTTCTGAGATCCACACAAAACACATAAATACACTATGTGGGCAGAACGTAGAATTCGTCGATGTTAAACCTGGCGGTACATAAAGTAACCACTGGGCTTTAAAGGGCTACAGTCCGTACCGCGCAGTAAACACACTCCGTCTCGGTTATAAAAACTAGTCAGTTAATGCTGTATAGGGAAATAATCGCTGTTTGTTCTGAGATCCACACAAAACACATAAACACACTATGTGGGCAGAACGTAGAATTTGTGAATGTTAAACCTGGCGGTACATAAAGTAACCACTGGGCTTTAAGGGGTTAATACAATCCACGCCCCTTCACCTTGTTTCTTTAACACGCATTTTAATATTATCCTAATCTACGCCTATTTCTTCTAAGCGGTTCTTTGCTTCTAGTTTATCCACCAAATTCCTGTAAGCATTTCGATTGTAACCCATGCGTGCCACATGCACCCCCATCTCATCCTGCTTTATTTGCTCGTGCGAATAATATTTGGTCATCAGTAAACATAAACACAATGTGTGCGGCAAAATGTGAAGTCCTTAATGCAAGCAGGCGGCACACTTATTTACCGCTGTACTTACAAACGTTGAGGTCTTCAGCTATGCATAATGCAAACGACTGTTTTATTATTAATATACTTGGACATAAGAGAGCGGAAGGAACGGAACGTGTCATAACAAGGGCTTCACAATCCGCGCTCTTCGTCAGGCACGTGTATTGTTACTGCCATCAAATGAAGGAATATTAGAGAGGTGGGACACCTAGAACGCATGGGGCATGAATATGTGTAAGAAGGATTTGTCAGAAAGTCCTAAAGAAAAGAGGCCTGATGCTAGACAGTTGCACAGAGGATAATATTAAAATGGATGATAAAGGGGTCGCAGTGTGAATTAAATCCATATGGCTTACAATTAGGACAAATGGCAGATATTGTAAACATGGCGCTGTTATCTTTGTGCTCCATAAATATCGGGGAGTTCCCTAGGCAGCTGCATCACTATCAGCTTTTCAAGAACCCAGTTCAAAGCAGTTAGTTTGGCCGAGTTCAGATATCGGTATTCACGTTTACGTCATTACCACACACACGAACCCAGACGTTACTGAGGCATAGCAGAGCTGAATGTGGAGACGTGGCATTTACCGTGCACTCAGCTTGGCACCAAGTTGCTGCAGGTAACCAATGATATGGAACTTCCCTTCGAGAGGTGTTTGGTACAGCTCTGGCAAAGACTTTAAGCCCCTCTGAATACACAGATCAATACAGCTTGCAAGGCAGTGGAATCTTCAGTTCATATCGAGCTGGTCGCGCTCAAGGTGCTTATGGCTACACGAACCTGACAACTGCTGAAATGTTGCTTCTTGCTTTTGATTCAAAGTCTAGCCTTTTTCAGCGACTCCGATGAATGCCGCATCTGACGGAGTCAAAGTTCTGTTACGTGTCACCAGATGTATGACAGCAGTGAGCAGCCCAGAGCTCTGTCAGTAGAGGGCCCTGGATTCTTTGTCAGGACAGGCCACTGCTGAAATATCGGGTCCTGCAGCATTTCACGTCAAACGTCGGCAGTAGAGGCATAGCTCCACTCATTCCAACACTTGGTACTTAAAGGGAGAGGAATGGTCAACTTCAGGACGCAGCCACTATAACGTGGGGAAAATAACCCCGGAAGACATTAAATAGGAGACTGGCTGGGTTTCAGAACCGGTCTGCGTGTTTTGGGGAAGAACAAATAGCTCGCAAATGGCGAGATGCCACCACACTGCCCCGAACGTCGATCCCGTAGTCTAGTCACTATATCGACTGAGCTATCTCTGCAGGAGTTTAAATGGAGGGACAAAGGGTTAAACTGAAACAGAATGATAGAAGGAGAAAATGAAGTCGAGAAGAGACAAAGTTGGAAATAAAGGGATGCAGTTGTAAAGGAAGGGTCAACTAATATAAAGATAAGAAGAAGGAGAGTGAGTAAGCAGGGAAAGAAGGCAGATGAGAAATGACATGCAGATAATAAAAAGCATATGAGATAAAAATAGTAAAATAAGATAAAAATAGGGGCAAATTTTCAAAATAAAGTATATAAAATAACACAGAATGGTTTCACGTCTGAAGAAAGCAAAGAGAGGAATATGAGAATAAGAGGAGGATAGGAGAAAATGAAACCAAAAGAAAAACGGTGTTAGAATAAACATGCGGCATAAGACAAAAAGTGAGAGCAAAAGCACAGCACAAATAACGGGTAAGCGTGGGAAGTAAACGTGAAAACTGATGTTACAGATAACGTGAGGTAAGTAGAGGAGCCACCGTGGCCGTGACACGTACAGGCGCCTCCCACTGCCACTCTAGCATCAGTATCAATAGACACAGCCCTGCTTTCAGTGCGAAATACGTACGCACACAACAATCCCGCTTTTCTTATTCTTTCTGAGAAGTCTCAATCCCGTGTGCGGTGTCTGGCAACAAAACCCCTCCATTTATGTCTGCCTTCCCCCTCTGTAAACATATTTGCTAAGCAGCTGTCCACATCTTAGTCCTGGTCTTCCTACTGAGCGCTTACCCTTTGTTTTTTACCACATTAACTTACTTTTTTTCAGTCTCAAAAAATAGCCATGACGTTTTTCTGTAATACTATACTTTCACATGTGTCATTTGTTTTGTATTTTATAATCTCTTGTCCCGTTTTTGTCGCTGCACAGTTTGTTGCCATCAGTCTACCAGCCTCTGCCTTGATTTGTGCCCGTCTCGCCTTAAACACGCACATCTGTACATATAGCCGCACTGTATGGATGTCAACCTAATATCCTTCCAATACGCATGCGCTGTATAAGTGTATACGCCTGTACATTGCATGAAGTTTCCTCCGATCCGAAATACGTGGCCTTTTATCAAAATGCACGTTAGACAGTTACAGGTTTAAAGATACTGACACAAGACTACACACAGCAGAGTATCTGACAGGAAACAAAAGACACTGCACAAGACAGTAGCAAATACGATTTGTCAACTGAAGCCATTTAAGGGACAGCACTGGCAAAAGACCCATTTCAAAGCAGACATTCTCCGCATTACAAGATGTGGTGTTTATTAGAAGTGGCGCTGGAAGTTTTAATGAATTAGTTTTTGTTTTCTTTGAAATACAGGGTGTTCCGAACAGAACTCCTGCACAGCAGCTTACTTCACTTAGGAATAGGATGCTGGTCTGCGATATCTAATAACACGATTAATCTGTTTCACTTTACTGCAGTTCGTCGGAAGCACCTCCTAATGAAGCATTCACTCTACGTGCAGGTCCTCGGACATAACCTCAACACCTCGCGATGTCTTCATATTGGTGTTTATTGATTATAAAACGGTGCTACACACAAAATGTGTGCGTGTGTTTGTGGTGCACTTGCGCACCAGATTCCAAATACTGCTGCAGATTTTCGGTATCTGTTTCCATACCCCATTTCTAATGCCATGCAGGATTTTTTCGTTTGTTGACGCCTTCAAAATGAAGCAAAATACATGCTACAGTCGCCATATTGTTGCTTTAGAATTGCAACGCCATTTTTGGTTCGGTAGGTCCTATTTATTGTGAAAATTGTACATATTTTCAAAAACTGTTGGCGCGATGTTTTCTCCACCTAACAAGCTCTTCTGTTTGCCACATTGTTATTACGGACCGAAATTAATGTAAAGGAAAGGCGTTACCATCACCACTGCGGACACAATTTTGACACCAGCTGCCTTCTAAACCGCTGAGCTTTTTTTAAATCTGCAACTTGAAAGACACTGGTAACTTCTGAGACAATACAGCGTGTTATTATAAGCACATTAACCAACTTACGCACTTAACAAAATGCACTCAGAGATATAAAACGCCTACACGTTTCGGCACCGAGGTGCCATCATCAGGGAATTATTTTGATAAAGGGGTATAAAGCCAGCACGTTTAACTAGGTACTGTGTCGCTTTCATTTTAATTAACGGCACAAAGTCGGTTACATCATTTGACACTGTCCATACATACGCGGTGGCGCAGTTGGTTGAGGCACTGCGCTACAAACCGGCAGGTCGCGGGTTCGATTCCCGATGGTGTCAGTGGAATTTTTCATTGGCATAATCCTGTCGGTCGCACTATGGCCCTGGGGTCGACTCAGCCTCTAACGGAAATGAGTACTAGGAATATTTCCTGGGGGGTAAACGCGGCCGGTGCGTGGGGCTGACAACCTTACCACCTTCATGTGCCGATTGTCTAGAAATCTGGGAGCCTCAACCTCCTGGAACCCTGTGGGCCTGTCCAGGCCTGTAATGGGACTGCTTTACCTTTACCTTACCATACTCAACCCCTGGATGAGTTATATCTTCTTCTACAGCTTGGTCAGCATAGAAACTAGACCACAGGCTGAACGGCCGTTTCAGTTCGCGGAAGGGACAGGGGACTTTCCCGTCTCGGAACAGCCCGGACTGACTGAGGACAACGTAGTGCTCATAGTGATGGGCGAAGCGGATGGGCCTAGCGGTAACCACTCACTTTCATCTAGTGCGCAGGTCAATAACGCGTGGAGTTACGCATATACTCCCGCATGTGCCTTTAAATGTGGTCATTAATTACACACACGAATGACACTACAATGATAGCGAAGGTGCAAGAAACATTTGGTACACAGCTACCAGATAAGAAGGCGTCACTTCCTGAAGGAGAGTTAATCCAAATTTATCTCAAACCTTTAAAGCCAAAAAATATCCTGCATTATATTGAAAGACCCAGTCCGTACCGCGCAGTAAACACACTCCGTCTCGGTTATAAAAACCAGTCAGTTAACGCTGTATAGAGAAATAATCGTTGTTTGTTCTGAGATCCACACAAAACACATAAACACACTGTGTGGGCAGAACGTAGAATTTGTGAATGTTAAACCTGGCGGTACATAAAGTAACCACTGGGCTTTAAGGTTACTTATGTGCCCACCTATAACCTTCCATGCTTACACCCCTCTAACCCCACAACTGCATGTTTATACACTTCGATCAGTGCGAATTCCACATCCCAGCCTTCCGTTTCCTCAATATGCAGTCAAATGTGCGCACATCCATGCGGGCAGCATAAGATTCAGGCTGGCCGTTACGGTCGCTGCAATCTATACTTCTGAATACCACGTCCCCCCCCCCCCTAATTTCGACCGCTTACCCACCTCAGCCATGTTACGTCACCGGACCGTGAGAACGCTACGTGGAAGCAGTGACCCGGTATCGTTCGGAACAGGGTGCGTAAGGAGGTATGTCTAAACTGCACAGTGGTCGGGACATGAAGTTGGCCACTCGCCTGAATCAAGCGCCAAGATTGACAGTGACTGAGTGGAGCTACACCTCCAGTCCTTCCTAAGTCTTCGTGTTGTGATGCTTAGGTCTAGTTACGCAACGTGACAAATACATTGCTATTACACAGCAGGCAACCTGTTTGTTCTTGCACACCCTGCTGCTGATTTGACTAAACTTGGCATCCACATAGCGAACAGTACAAACAGTTCAACTGCAAATAGAACCCAGACGCACGGCGAGCTTAAGAGCCTTCCTTCTGCGCATGTAATATATATAGGCCTAACACAACTTGGCGCATGTTAGGAGTCGGTGCTCGGAATGTCCTCCTGCTCCTCACAGACAATCTTGATTTCGAAGGAAACGAAGCACCGACAAATCTAATTTTAAGCGTCTTACGACACTTAGCGTACGATTTCTTCCTTGTACAGATTTTTACAATGAAAATTGTCTGCACTTAACTGTACCGCACACTCACGGACGGAACAAGTGTACGTTACACTGTGCGCCACAGCACATCAAAGAGGACTCTGAAGTGATGCAATGTGTTATACACGCGGCGATAGGACTGGCGATGTGCGAGTCATGCGGGTACATTTAATCTTGCCGCACAGTATCGACACTTTCTATACAAGAACTGCAGAGAGTATTACTGGTCCCTTCACCAGGTGCCAAGCATGTGTGAGTGTTGAATGGAACCATTTCACACACAGTTCTAACATGCGGTCGCTCAGCTTGCCGTGTGTCTGGGCGTGGCTTCCAATCAAACTCCCTGTATAAAAGTATATGCGAGCCGGGGTAACGCAGTCGCTACAGGGCCTAAGCTTACGGGATATACGGCTAGGGGTTCGAATCCCTGTGAGGAGAAACAGACTTTTTCTCTGTTCCAAAACATCAAAACAGGCTCCCAGGCCAATTGATATTTCTCTTCGGGATGTACCGGGAGCCTTTCCCAGGGGGTCAAGTGGCAGGGGTGTAAAGTGAACCGCTCACTTCCATCTCGCACCGAGGTTAAGAATAGATGGAGCTACACACCTACTCCCCCTATACGCCTTCATGGCGTGGACAGGGAAAATTTTCTTATCTCTGAATGTATATATTGATGTATGTACAAGTACGTACTTAAGTATGGATGTATATATATGTGCCTTACGTAGGTATATATCTATGTATGTGCACACCAAGCTACACGTTGTCAGGTACCGCAAGACTGTAATTTCAATGCTCGCTGTTGAAATTTTAACTCCAAAAAGGGCCATGTTTACTGTGCAAGTTGGATCAATACCAGCAAAAGGAACAGTCGGCGGATTCCCAAGGGCTAGTAACAATAAACTGATACAGAACAGCTAGTCGTAAAAAATGGTTCACAGCTCGGTCTGACGTCAGTGGTGGGGCTGCAGCATCTCACTGGAGCTCCGATACACGCAGTGGGATGAACTGCTGCATTAGCAGCAACAGCACTGTCTCGTGAATGACGTCAGTAACACCGCGCTCTTTGGCACATGGACAGAGCCTTTGTCAGCAGGATGCCGTCCAGCATTATGAAGCCTGTGTGCGCCATACAGGCGTAGAGGTGAGTGATGATATGACTCCACTCCTTCTTGTGAAGGTGAGTGGTCACTTTCACGCCCCGGCCCCTTTACCCCGTGGTAAGACAACCTGGCACCCAATTGAATAGGGGGCCATACGGAAACCAGACTTGGTCTGAGGTTGAATTAGCTATCCTAGCTCAATGCATTACGTACTCTATGACGCAATTATTTAAAGAGGTGAGGCGCTTTTGTTCCCTTTCGCTTATTTCTAAAACATGAAGCATAGGAGAGAAAATTGTGAGGTACAGGTAAAGTCCGCCCTAGAACAGGCCATGAGAGAGCACAGATAAGTGTACTGGGCACAGACTGCAGCATTCTGCTGCAAACACTTGTCCCTGCAACAAGTGTTCAGCAAATCACACTGCAATGCGTGCAGAAGAACACGCAAAGTCTTCACGTCAGCTCTTTGTTACTGTTGCCTGATTTTAAACAAAATTGGCGAATGCAGACAAATTTTAGTAAAATCCCACATACCGTATCAGACGATATTGAAATACGCTCAATGATATTGGAGATGCCGATCCCAGGGGCCGTGCAGTCTAAGGCGTAGGTCTGCGGCCGAGCGCTTGCTGGGATTGTGGGTTCGAATCCCACCGCGGGCATGGTTGTGTGTCTCTTGTACAGTGTTTGTGTGTTGTCAGGTAGAGGTCTTTGCGACGGTCCGATCCCTCGTCCAGAGGAGTCCTACCGACTGTGGTGTGTGTCTGGGTGTGATCAAGTGAAAATAAACAACCTCGACACTTGCTGTGAACAGGTAGGCAGAAGACGGAAGGACTACGAAAAGAAATGATACTGGAAATGCAGCAACTGACGATATTACAGTACTTTTGTAATCTGTCTTTATACACGCCATTGTGATGCTAACTGCTGCTGGTGGCACAGCAGTTCCATTTAAAAGTCCCACGGGAAACATCTCTCAGCCGGCCACGAGCTCATCAATACAGGAAGAAGTCCCGAGGGGAGAAGTGCTGGCACAAATACCAGGATGGCAAACGGACGGGAGAACTCTACAATGGTCCATCTGCAGGCAGCCAGCAAACTAAAAAGAATGTGGGGACGGACAATGAAGTAGTGTTTCTGACGTCACACCATTTACCTCGGGATCAAGTTTATTAGCAGACATTCTCGGACTGATGGCTGGCTGCAAGCGCCAGTTACATACAAAGCTTAAGGAAGCTGCCCGATATGGGAGACGTTCTTCTCTTCCAGTGCTAGGTTCTGGAACAAGCGACGGGGAACATCCCCCATGCGAACACTTTCACAACTAAGCTAACAAATTAATAAGAAGTCGACAGCTTTTTTTAACCGAGCCTTCAACGTACATTCGTAATTACAGATACCATTTGCTTTAATATTAAAAACTTGTGTATTTTGGACACACAGGGTGTTTATGTATTTCACATTATTCTCACAATGGACAGTGATCACTTCTCTCAACAGCATTAACTAACTAGCGTTTTCAATGACAGACTTCTCAATTTATTTTAATATTTAGACGAACTTCAAGTTTCAAACAGCCAACACAGAACATTTTGTTAGTAACAGTACAAAGTCCTTCTGTTAGAAATCACAAAAAAGTGACAGTGGTTTTATTCAGTGCCGCCAGACAAATGTTACAACAGAGCCTCGGTCACAAAGCCTCCTTCCAAATCCCTTCCAATTCACCATTTATCAGGCACCCTACAATTGACCGTATAGTTAGAAGTACCGAAGGCTGACGGAAAACCAGGAAAACAATCCTCACCAAGCTTTATCTGGTTTCTTCAACAGATTTCCACTGTGATGGTAACGCAGTGTTACTGGCACGTGTAATTCACTCATTCAGTTAGGAACTGTATATTCACTGAAGACAGTTGTTAGCAGGTTTCAAAAGCTCAGTTAATATGAAGAACGCCAACATTTTTGTACGAAATCGGCGTGGGATTTCTGAACGTTCCTTACGTACAGTTACAGTCTGAGGTTAACTTCCGCAAGCTTTACTGAAAGCAAAGCAAGAGACATCCTGGTGACGCTCACTGAATCACACGCCTGTGCTACTCACAGCTCGCGATTCGTGATTATATCGTTACACAGATCGCTACACTTGTTAAGGCGTATCAAAACACAGAATCTTACAGCACCAATGTATGAAAACTTACATACTTGAATTCACGTTCACAGCGCGTGCAATCCGCTTCCACGAAACGCCAGCGCTAATGCCCACACACATGCTCAGAGCACGGCCCGCCATAACGCCAAGGGCTGAAGATATCTGTACCTACAGACAGCTAAGAGTACTGGGGAGAAACGAGTATAACAAATGGCTTCGCAAATTCCTCGCTCACTAAACAGACCTGTTGCAGGTTCATAAAGTTAATTAGATGGGCGAGCCATGTAGCAGGTGTGGGACAGGGAATACAGATAAAGTTCTAGTTCAGATACCTGAAGGGAACATAGCATTCGAAACATAGCATTTGCAAGACATATATCAAAAGAACGGATTTGGTTTGGGCGCCATGTACACTGACGCATTCCTTTTGCTGTCGTTTCCATTACGTTAATTAACATGGTGATTTTATAAATCGGGTTTTCTGGGATGAGACGCTGTGTCGCTGGATGAGTACTCCCCGACGTTTTGGGGGCATGTAGTGCCTTAATCTACACGACGAATTTCTGTCTAGGTGCCTTAACACTCACAGATGCAGCCTCTACTTCCTACTTAGTGCCAGGAGACACTAACAGCGACACGGCGTCACACCCCGAAGGCGTAGCCTCAAAACATTGCAAGTCGCTTTTATATCATGATTTACCGGCAAGTATAGCGGGAGGGATAAATCACAAATACATATAAACTTCAGAAGAACCGAAGGGAAGGGGCAAACGACAGCGGTAACGAAATAATGATAGCGATGTTCCGAAAATGATGTATGGAGGTGTGTGGATTCAGCTGGCTTACGATGAAGAGCAGATGTGAGGTGTAATAAAATGGTAATAAATTTATTTGCCTTTACACTGTACCACAGCGAGGTACATTTCATTCTCCTTTACAGGTCAGAAGAGAGAGAGAGAGAGACAGACAGACAGACAGAGGGACAGACAGACAGAGAGATAGGCAGACAGACA
>BLKM01002776.1:384686-397576 GCA_013340265.1 Coptotermes formosanus | reverse complement strand
ATACATACATACATACATACATACATACATACATACATACATACATACATACATACATACATACATACATACATACATACATTCCATGGATCCGTAATTTTGTCACAAGACAACAGGATGTGGAATAAGTCATAAACATACAAAAACATACAAAAACATACATTGCAAACTACTGTAAACATTTTTGCGTAGTCTTAGAGGTCATTATTTCAGTTTATCAGTACATGTAAAAAATTCATCTACAGAGTAAAAGCAGTGTGCATTTAAGTGTCTTCTTAGTGCTACTTTAAACTGTACCTTTTCATTCTTAATGTTTGTGACACTGTATGGTAAACTGTAGAAAATTCTGATGCCAGAATAGAATGCACTTTTCTGAAAGCATGATAGGTTGGCAACTGGTCTATGAAGATGGTGCTTATTGCTTGTGTTAGTACAGCGTGCTGATGGATTTGTTGGAACATTTTCTTGATTATTAAGAAAGCAGTTCATTAATGACCATATATATTGGCACGGAAGAGGCAAAATCTCTAGTTTTTGAAATAGATTTCTACATGGGGTTCTAGGACGTGCATCAACCATAATTCTGATGATTTTCTTTCGCAATGTAAATATCTTCCTGCTGTTGCAAGAATTTCCCCCCAAAATTATTCCGTACTGTATAGTAGAGTGAAAATATGCGAAATAAATTCTTATTCTCTGCACTAGAGGCAGGTCCGAGGTCAGATTAAGGATACGGCCCCCGGTAGCCACTAAGCAGGGGGCTGGTGAAGGCCGGAGACAATCTGGGTGGTTTGGGAATAGAGAAAATTTCTCTTGCCCTGTCGGAAACCAAAAGACGATACCTTGACATTCACCTCGTAGCTTAGTCACTGTACTGCTGAGCTACCCAGGCTCGTTCGTAGCACATGATCCCCAAAAGAAAGAGCGATTTTTTCCCCCATAATCGTCATCAAACGCCTGGTCTTGGTATTTCAGAATGCGAAGTACGAAATCCGGGATCATACTAAAAGAGAACGCGCAAACCGATTTATTTGCTGCAACGTCACTGCTCTTGACAGTGGCTGTACGTCACTCACTTCACAAACTGCCTTCGGGACTTCTTCCATTGTCCCAACCAGCAAAGATACACGACGTTCCGGAAGAAGTGTACCTGAGGAAGGAAGAAGCTTCTTCCGAAACGTCGTGTATCTTTGTTGGTTGGGACAATGGAAAAAGTCCCGAAGGCAGTTTGTGAAGTGAGTCGTTTATTCGCCCCTGTAATGTAGTCCAGAAACAATACGAAAAGCCCGGACCTCTGTTTCCGTGCTAAATTCTGGAGCTTCCCAGCAGGAGCAGCACTGACACCTTGCGAACACGCTGCTGTTGTTACCCGCGCGCATTACGTCATACAGTACACACGTGGCATTACTTTGTGTGACTCCGTACCAGTACCAGTACCGCTGTACCAGACGGGTTCGTTCGACGCACCAAATTCCCTGTTCTCCTCGCTGTATTGCAAAGCGTATCCATTTACTAAGAACTCACCTCCCAGTGGTTAACATCAAGATCACGTGATGCAAAATGGCGCTATGGGCGGTGCTACAAGTTTTTATTCGAACTTATCACGCCATTGACTTCTCCGAGCTTGTTTGGAGAGTAACAGTGCTGCCAACAGCGAACTGTACGGCCGTGTTCCTGTTGCTAGCATTACGGAGTATTTGACTGACAATACGTGACGAATGCACAGTGATGCTAACACACATCGGACACTGCGCTTACAGGCTCACCGTACGGCGAATATTTATGGCTGTAGGGCTACACGTCAATCTAAGGCAGCGTGCGGCTACGTCCTACTGCACAAAGGCCACTTGACGCGGGCAGCAAACCAACTGTTAACAGCGCGAGGTTTACTTTGGCAACGATAATTTTATCTTTAAGCGTTCAAATTATTAAAAAACTGTCAATTATTTGCAATATTGGAATAAAAATTAGTGTTAAAAATTGATTATATATTAATTAATAAATTATACAAATCCAGTCCCAAACCTGATAGTTTCTAAAAATAGAATAGGAGGGTCCGTCTCTCAACCAACTCTTCACCTCGACCACTACAAGCATCCAACAGCAATAGCTCCTACAACTGGCACACAATCAGCAATACCGTGCATTATTTCATATAACCACGCCTCCAGCATCAATCTTCCCGTTAAACTCCAATACCATCGTCTGAATGCAGCAATAATATATTGAATACTCATCCTTCTACAAGAAATACCGCAACGAAAGTAACAAGCATCACAAATACGAAGAAACAAGATCCCACTTCCGTGGTGTTTGTGCACCCTCTAAAAACAAGCAAGTTCAACGTCACCCAATGCAATTCAAGAAGATAACCACAACGAAAACCAAGATACCATAATCAATACGAAGGAACAAGATCAACCCTACAACCAAGCCTATAACTTCGAGAACCCCGCACACCACATCAACATCAGCTACAGGAATCCATGCCAAAACAACTTAATTCAAATCGCCGCCGTTGTCATGACTATGTGAGTTCCAATAAGAGACAATTTTCCTTCCAAGGAACAGCAGTAAAACGCCTCAACACAAGTTCAGTGTCATCAAGACAATACAAGAAAAAAACATCTTCTGGATACCGCAAAGAAACCCAATCGCTACCAAAATACTACAAAGGAACAAGATCATCTCTCCAACCTCACTCTATACCGTCGATACCACACATAACTGCCGCCAGCATCACCTTCAAGAACCCACGCCCTAAACAATATAAACAACGGCGCTGCTGTCAAGATTCAAGACTACAGGAATCTCCGAAAGAGTAAGACCATCCATATAGATCCATATTTATACTCCGTTATACATCAAAACTCCACTACCCCCCAGACATAATTACTATATATATTATTGCTCCGCATTAATATAAGCACCTGTACAGAGAAGGCCTTCTCTTTTTAGATTAAAATTTTAACTATCACCACTCTCTTACATCTACTATGTAACAAACTTCGTGTTTTCTTGTGACATATTTAACCTGATGATGGCATAATTGATGCCGAAACCGGCTGTCTATCTATACTTTTATTGTTTCTAACTTCTTTTTAATAAAAAGAAATAGTTGGTTGAGAGACGGACCCTCCTATTCTATTTTTATACATTCAACCAACGGAGATGATCAATATTAAAATAATACTGATAGTTTCTCATTAAGATCCATTTTAATATATTCATTTCAACCCAGGTCAAGCAAATGGTCTCCTCCCTTCAGGTTGGCTAAAACATAATCTAAAGTAAGCTGTAAAATTTTATCATCTAACCAACAATATTGCTACTGAATAGGCGAAGATCGTACGTGTAATTTATTTATAAGGTGCTGAAACCGCAAGAACTCCGAGTACTTGATGTGCATTTTACTTTGTTTTCACGTCATGCAAACTCGTCACATCAACTTCATAAGAGAAACGAGCTTACTCTTGGGAAGTTGTAGAATCTAACTACAGGCGCTACTGCTAATTTTAGAGAAAGCCTAACAGAATATTTTAAACCTGCAGTGACTTTAAGGACGTATAACGTATATGGAACAAAATTATACCTATTATATGAAAATGATGTTAAGGAAACAGTCTTTATGCAATTAGAACTCCATTTCCATATAGATCACATCTAACGTTACCGCAGCAACTGTCAGTGTTTCCGAAATCTAATGCGTCATCCTATACATTCGTAATGGCATGAGGATGCCTCCTTGCATAGCCAGAATGATAAAAGCACAGTAAGGTACTGACTTTAGGTGTGCTTGAAAACACCTTTTTATTCTCAGTAACCAAAAGAATAGGCCAGTAAATTTTCCAGTGACTTTCCGATGCTTTCGCAATAAAAAAAGTGCGAAAATTCAGCTCTTATCTCCGCGGTGTCCAGCCACATTCGGCCCGCGACAGGTGGAGGAAAGCTTAGGGGATTTTATTTAAATTTGGTACACTAAGGAATTCTACCGCAACATGTCGATGTATTTCAGGTTCCGATAAACCCGGTTACTCGTAACAGACACTTGCAAGCGCTTTGCCCTCGTCTGCACCGTAACAGACTGTTTATCGCAGCTGAAAATTCTTTGAACAAAAGTTACAGACAAAACGGGGAATACATTTTGTATCAACAGGCCTATTTTCTTAAGCCATGCACTTTTCCTAGTGATAACAGAAATGTTGCCAAATATAAACACTGCTATAAAACAGTCATACATTGAATACGAGGTGCTTTAGATTTCGTTGACCGTACAAATAAATCCAACAAAATACCGGATAGTAACAAGACGCATTTAATGTACAGGATGTCTCTTTTATCTTTTTCCTGAACACGGCACCTTTTTTCACACAAATCCTGAATCCGGCTCGACATTCCGTAATACATGCCGTGCCCATGGACAAGAAGAAACACTCTGTAGAATTATAAAGCAATGACAAATTCGAAGTCCTAGACAGCAATCATTCGGACACCGCGTGCTGCTGACACAGGCCACTGACAAGTGCCTTGTGACAGTAATATGGAGTGCTAACTGTCGCGTGTTAACAGTACTGATCTGCCGAGTCTCAGTGCGCATTACTGCGGGCGGTCACTGCGAACGCCACGCTTCTGCAGTACCTCAAACGATACGTTCTGCATAATTTGTGCCATGTTACACAATGTATCGCTTCTTATTTGCAGTCCTTTATTCTCTTCCACACCCCTTCATGCCATTTCCTTCGTTCGGTCTTCCTAACTACAATTTATCTAACATAAAACTTTAGCTACATTTCTCCATTCCACAGCCTCACAAAGTGCAGTTAATTAATTCCTGATAAGCTATATCCTCACATTTAACCGCCAAAAATTAAAATGTCTTTCCTTCCACCTTGGCATTTTCCTGCATTTGAACACTATTTACATGCCACTCTCTTCCTCTCTGCATATGGGGCACCTTGTCGTTCTTCTTCACCTTCTCAGTACCCTGAATTCCCAAATTTCCAGTTTACACCGCGCCGCCCTACGCGCACAACGTGTCTCATGGCCACGCGCCCGCCTTCACAAAACAAACCGCTATGAATTATGCCCTTAGCACAGTCCGCGTCACCGTTTTCTAGGTTCGGTGAAGTTTTCTTGGCTTAATCAAGAACCTCGGTATGAAAGCTTAGGAAGAAATGGAGGTTTAGCTCCACGCACTTAGATGTTCGGAAGCAGATTGAGATAAATAAACAAATTCATGTACCGGCCACCTTACCCCTTGCGAATAAGCCTCTATTCTCCTACCCATTGGACTGCAGCTCAGTTTGGTCCCTGTAACACTGCAGAAGGGAAAACACGTTGTCTCGGCGGGACTCAAACCCGATTCCCCAGCCCGTAGGTTTGTCATTACAGTGGAAGCGACATTCCGCATCGCCAGGAGGCCTATGGAAAGGAATGGGTTATCGAAAATGAGACTGGTAACAGCAGTGATTAAAACACCGTACCTGCTAAATCAGAACAGCATAATATTGTTCAGTTTGCATACCTTGCCGAAGTGATGGGTAAAATAAGCAGTAGCGAACCGCACGAAGAGAATTGGCGAGCACGCCGAGAGGAAGTTCTGCAGCGAGAACAGCCTTCTTGTCAAGTTGACATTGGCCGAACCGCTCAAGCAATTCCTACTGCTGACGGAACCCCACGTTCATTGCTATACCCACAGCAGGCAACCGACAGTCCATATGCTGGGCTACGTGAGTCCATATCCTCACAGTCTACTGACAAAGGTTCAAATTGATATTTTCCACTACCTTCCCATTTAATTTCAAAAACAACTCCTTTACTTTGCGTCGCAAAGAACTAGCTTTTTATTTAGAAACAGCCGTGACTCCCCACTGGGGCTTCAACCAAGGCAATAAACAGACTTCTCGTCTCCGCCGCGCAAGTTCCACGTGCTGTCCGGTGTTCTTCGTCAGGCTAACAGAGGAACTTAACCGACTGCTACAGTGCGAAATGGATCTAAGTCACCTTATGTTCTGTTGTCTGACAACCGCTTGATGCACACAGCGATGCGGCGCCACAGCGGCAAATGACACAACACAAACAGCTGTTAGTAAGACTGTGGCAAGGCAAAAAGCCACTTTGTTGTTTTAACAAAGATCAGTTCACTGTGCGCAGTGCACAAACAGAGAGATAAATCGGTGCATGTATATTATGGATTCAAAAACAACTTTGTGAAGTTCAACACAAATACGAAATAATAACACCAACTGATGCACCAAAATATATATAATCTTTATTCGTAAAAGTCTCCTACATGTTTCGACCCTGCTGGGCCATCTTCAGGGAGAAAAATATTGATACACTGTGGTTGCGTTTATACAGTTAAGTGTGAATGTGTCCCCCGGGGAGGGGGGCACATTCACACTTAACTGTATGGTGCATCAGTTGGTGTTATTATTTCGTATGATACAGTGCACGGACATGGAACACATTCAACACAAATATTACTGCCAACTGCACACACAACATATAGTGTTTAGTTCCAGTTTATACACACAGTAATCATTCATCCCCGTTTCTGGGGGGGCCGAACACTCCCTCATTAGAGATTACTTGTCCACCCTCTGCCCCTCATAGCCAACAATCTGGGTGCATCGAGACGCCGCGTCTGGGAGAACAGTGCCGAGAAACACAAAATGCAGCTCTGCGTAAACAGGCTACGCAAACGCCACGGCCAAATGCACTTACAACCAGCCACATCCATCTACAAGACATGGGGACTGGCCAGTTTACAGTATCCACCCTGAAGAGTCTGGAGTCGTAGTAGCTCAGTTGGTATAGTGACTATGGTACGGGCTGGATAGTCCGGGGTTCCATTCCTGGCACAGGCAGGAGAATTTTCTTTCTTATAAATATCCGTACCGGTTACGGGGCACACCCAGCCTATTCGATGGGTACAGGCATTCTTTCCCCGGCACTATAGTGGAAGGGTAGTGAGTTTGGGGAGTGAAACATGAATGGAGCTAAGCCTCTACTCCCCTACATGCCTTTATGGCGTACACAGAGACAACTTTATGTTTTTTTACCCACAAATGTGTAACTGCCCACTGCACACAAAAAACTCGTCTTTACAAGTTCACAGGAGTTCAAACAGTCAAAAGCTTAGCCGCGTTTTATACGACACAGTAAGAAGCACCTCACTCGCAAGAATACATCATAAGCCGGTTGAATCCAGCCCACACACTAACAAACACGTCCATTAAGATTCATTTTAATATTATTCTCCTATCTCCACATAGGTCGTCGAAATGGTCTCTTGGTTCGGGCTTTCCAGCTGAAATTCTAGAACTGCCATAATGTCTCTTGTTTTTGTATCTGTGTGTACAGTAAAAATTGCTGCGTCGTTCCTGTTCTTTAACTCGATCGAAGCAGTTTGTAACATACGTATTGTATAGCGAGCAAGTCATAGATTTTATCTAAGGTAATAAAATTGTGTGCGCGCGCATGCGTGGGTGTGTGAGTTACTTAGAATCTTTGTCGCGTGCTAACTTATTTAAAACATACGTCAGACTGAGGTAACGCCTGCAGCAGCCCGTTTAGACTTCACGCCAAAGTGAGGGGTCGGAGAAGTTGCCGCCCATACCAGGCGAACATGGGGCTGTGAGCAAGTTTCCAGGGTTTACCGGCAGTTGTCTTTCACATAATAGCCGAATTCTAGGTTCTGAAATTGTACATTGCGCTTAATGTGTTCCGACATTTCGAAGTATCATACTGCAACCATCTTCAGGGTGACATTTCGGTTCAGGTAGATGTTTAAGTGATTGGGACGGTTATATAGGACGGTATGGCCCACAGTTGCCTCAAACCTTCCCACATAAGGAATGTATTCCCCCCAACCCCCCAGTCTCTTCAGCGTCCACCTAAACTACACTCACTCACACTAAACAGGGGCAGTAAGTTACGCCGAAAGTAGAAACAAGGCAAAAGACGCCAATCACTGACAGTGTTGGCTGACACATCCCTCTCTATCACAGCTGTGCGAAAATACAGTGCAGTTACAGTAACGATAAACACAGTGTGACACACCAGAGCATATATTTATTCTGCACACTGCACCATTCTACTGCAAGGTTTTTCCAATGTACTACATGTTTCGGCTCGGCCGACCCATCATCAGGGACACGTATAAATGTTAAAAACACGGATCCTTAATCAAATAATATAAAAATGGTACAAAAATAATAAAAACCATTACTGAAAACTTCACTAATGCACTGTTTTTTAGACTGTAAAACCATTCAGAGAGAAAAAATCCGGAGTAACCTAACGCTAAGCTAATACAGTGATTGATCCAGCATCCATTCATATGCCGGTGTTTTCGTAGAATACTCGAATCCGTTTCAGAAGACAGTTCTCATTTAGTCTTGACGGTGAATCCCCTTTTTCTTGAAAGAGGTTAAGGTATGATCCAGTTTTGATATGAGGGCAGCCCAAAACTGTGAAGTAACTCAGTAACATGCTTCGAGCTTTCTGTTGGCTGTGTATGTGCCTTAATTTTTAAGTAAACTGGGCGATTTTGCAGAGACATTTTTGGATCAGCGGGGTATATTTCCTTAAGGATTTTTGACAATTGAAAGCCAGATGTTATAACTGCGTGTCGCGACCCGTTTGGCTCTCCGTTGCACTATGCGATGGGTAGCTGAGATTGTATGCGGCTGCTCATGCAGCCAGCCCTTTGCCCATGCGGGCAAAATTTCGAATTGTATTGGCGTTCGAAAGCGTGTCGAACTGAAACGTACACAGGCCTGCAGGATGCTGATAATTCCTTCCTCTTTTTCAGAGGACGTCAACTCTTTGAATTCTCATATTCTCGTAAATGTTTAAAAATTCAGTTCCTACCTCACAGTAAACACTGTTCGCCCTCATTATAAACACCAAACATTGTAATGTCCTTCGACAAAAAACCACTTGTTGGAAAAGTACAAAAAACGCACACAGGTTCCGTATTTCCAGCAGGTACAAACAGACACCAATGCGTTTAAAGTGCTTAATATCAAAAACCTACGCTTAAGAAATAAGGAACGCAGGCTAAAACTTGCTACAATTTTTCAACACCTTTTGCAGCGCCCGTACAATACAGATTTATGCTGTAACTACAACTAACCCTCCGGTCATAAGCTACTACACGCATTTTAACCACTGGACCCTCTCAAATTATTCTCTTCATTTATTTTACTTATTTGCAGTTTACCGGACAGCGATGTCAGTATGCGAGACTATACAACATCGAATACTAAGACTAAACTAACTAATGAACTGTAAATGACGTGGACGGAAGTGGCCGAGGCCTAATTTGAGGCGCTATCCCTGGAGATACTGAAGGCACAAATGATACCCTCCGTCAGGGCAGACGGTGTACAAGCCAAAATTCGAACCCGGCACCCTATAATACAAGTCACATGCTTTACTGCTTGGATCACCTTGCGCTATTTGATTCCACTGAGAACCGGTTAAATATAATGAACCATTTACAGACTAATAATAATGTGACATTTTATTTAAATATGCAGTCCGTACCGCGCAGTAAACACACTCCGTCTCGGTTATAGAGACCAGTCAGTTAATGCTGTATAGGGAAATACTCGCTGTTTGTTCTGAGATCCATACTAAACACATAAATACACGGTGTGGGCAGAACGTAGAATTCTTGAGTGTTAAACCTGGCAGTACATAAAGTAACCACTGGGCTTTAAAGGGCTACAGTCCGTACCGCGCAGTAAACACACTCCGTCTCGGTTATAAAAACCAGTCAGTTAATGCTGTATAGGGAAATAATCTCTGTTTGTTCTGAGATCCACACAAAACACATAAACACACTGTGTGGGCAGAACGTAGAATTGTTGAGTGTTAACCCTGGCGGTACATACAGTAACCACTGCCATTTGAAGGGCTAGCACTACTGAAGGCTCCGCAGGCAGTCTCTAAGTGTCTGCCGTCAAAGTCTCGCTGACGATAAACGGTACAGGACATTGTAAGCACCTAATACGTAAAGAGTGAACACTGTACGTTACAAGTACAATCAATGAAGCAACAGAAGTAGGCCGTGTGTGCGTGCTACGATGCCGTCACCACCTGCACGCTTCGTGACGCCCGAGCAACAGCCGGCAACAGCTAATGGCCACTGGGCGCACTGCAAGGTGCCGGGTGTCAGCAACACAAAGTGTTCAGGAAATGTCGGCACAGCGGGTCTTGGGGCAAGGAATGAAACGGGCACATTACTTTGTATTTCTTGCAGAATAATAATAATAATAATAATAATAATAATGAAATAAGATTCGTGCATATTCTTTACAGCCCGACACTCATCTCAATACTACCCAAACCGCCAGTTTGCACCTCAGGCCCACAGTCAACACAAGTCACTTCCCTTATCAACGCCAGTCTGCTGACGCTGTCTAGCCAAGTTAACTCTGCTTGTTGTGAGAAGCGCACAAGACAAATTGCAATGTAAGGTATAGAATCTTCAAACATTAAAAGAGCTTTTTATGTACTCACAACGATTATGTGTAGCGTTAAACGGCGCTATTTACAGCCTCAAATGTTCTCAAGGTGTTACCGATAATGAAATTTAAAATGATCAAAAAGAAAATTTCATGAAAATCTATCACTTTGCTACAAAATTATAGAACAGACAAAATTAAAATCTGTATCCTTGCTGAAACATGAATCTGTAAGTGTATGTGGGCCATGAAAGTATGGCTCCACTCATTTCCCAACCTGAATGTTACGTATTAATGCAAGTTTCATTCTGGAGTCTCCCTTCAACCAGGAAAAAAAACACCAATTATTTGTAGAAACAGGCCTGGCAAGAAAGGCAAACGTCAAGGTCAAAGGTCAAGAGAAGCAAATGTGTTCGGACTTTAAAGCAGATGAACAGAGCGACCGAAATAAAAGTACTATCCACAGCCTCGAAACCTCGCTGAATTTTTGTTACCCCAATACGCACTTGCGCGCTCTGTACTGTAAGTGCGTTACAGTGAACTCACCCTCAATTTAATGTTTAAGTCAACTCACAAATCCCTTCTGAAACACAGACAAATAAGTTAATCCCTAAATGTGAAAGGCAAGCAGTTCGCAGGCAGATCCCAGTGGAGGCAACGCAGTATTTTCTTTCCTCCACATGCAGTGATGAAAGTATTATACGTTATGCAGCAAAGCTGTTTTCGTAAGAAGAATTGCTCAGTGCTACCAAGCTCAGTTAAGCTTTCAGGACGAACAGCGTGTACGGCAACTTGTCGTACGTAATTATCCATGGCAAGTTGCCATATAGGCTGCACACCTCGACCAAATTTGTAGTTCCCTGAAGATGGCCAGAATATATGGCCGAAACATGTAGGAACTTTGTATAATAAATACAAAACACTGTGCAACTAGTTGGTGGTAGATTTGTGTTATTACACTGTTGCACGGAAGACGTACAGCATCATATTGCGATTCCGCTCGAGAAAATTTTACTTGCTCCAATTTTTTTATATGGAGTGTTGATTGGATACGACAGGTAACAGTTGTTAACCACGTGTAACAGCCGATTTACACACAGCTGTCTTTACGACCCACGCATTGATTCACAGACAGACAGACAGACAGACAGACAGACAGACAGACAGACAGACAGACAGGCAAAGCCAGACAGACAGACAGACAGACGGAGAGACAGACACTTCATGAGAAACACAAAACGCGACTGTCACTTACCGCAGTGCGAATCCAACTTGAAAATTAACTTAGTATTTTTCAGTTCTCTATAGGCATTGCAGTAACCTTAATAAAGTCTTCCTGAGCCTGCAATTAGCAGCAGCAGTAGTAGTAGTAGTAGTAGGTAAAATGACCTCCATGAAGGCATGCAGCGAAAGTAGAGGTATAGCTCCACTCATTCTTAACCTCGGAACTAGATGGAAGTTAGTGGTCAACTTCACTCCGCAACCGCCTTACCCCCAGGGAAAGCGCCCCGGTACCCATTAAATGGCAGGCTGGGTGGGCCCCACAGCCGGTGTGGGCGTTTCAGATAAGATACAAATCTTTGACCTTGCTGGGAACTGAACCCCGCACCTTCCAGCCACTGCACACACTGTTCTGTTGCGGCTAACAACAATAACAACAACAATAATACTGAGTCCAGATCAATCCTAACACCGGTTCGCGAAACCCCTCAACCACCAACACCCGGCTGTCACGGGGCAACTTACGCCTCCACGTTGTGCACGTGCAGTATCACGTGTTCTTCGCTTTATCTCGCCATATACACCTTACGTTGTTCTAAATATTTTGTTAACTTTCTTACTTGTGTTTCGTTTGCACATTTCCTTACTTCACAGCGTGCTCCTTCCTTTTTCGCATCCAACCACCCTTCCACAACCACCCCATCCTCCACTTCTTGTTTCCGGACAGCCCCAAAATATGTCTTAACATTTCCACTGCCTGAACACAGCGGATATCTTCCTTTAGCGGCTCCTCTTCCAGTTCCTCTTAATTTCCGAGGTACCCCAGTCCTTTCCTTTCTGGAACAACTTGATGTATTTTTCTCAACCCCGTCGTCTCAAATATCGGCAGTATTCTTAAAGGCAGGTCTACTTTGCAAGCATTTTGAGCCCCCAGCTGCTCCCAAGTTGTGGTCAGTTAACCGAAAACTTAAAAAAAAAATTTTGTCCACAAATTTATTTCATTAAAGTCCTTCAGCAATTTACAGGTCGCTATGCACGAACAGGCACAGAGCTGGCGGAAATACATCAGGCGCATTTCTGTAACTCTTCGTAAGGAACGCGCTACAAAACGAAATAAAAACGTAAATAAAGGGTTGACAGGAATATGCAAGGAGAAATAACGGAAGTAAATACTGTGACGTGGGGGGGGGG
>BLKM01002776.1:293432-379729 GCA_013340265.1 Coptotermes formosanus | reverse complement strand
CCCACACACACAAACACACACCCACCCACACACCCCCCCCCCCCCCCCCCCCACACACACACACACACACACACACACGCACACTTACACACATACAGTCCTGACAGCAATACACTTTCATTACTCTATCAACCCATTCTGCCACTCACATATTTTCCAAATCGTAAAGAACTAGTAACAGCTTACGTCCGCCAGCCATCCTTCCATTCTCCTGCAAATGTCCTGTTTGCATATAGTTTTAAATATGCATTCAGCAATATTTTGTCTCCACTACACCCGCACAGCTGTCCGAGCAGCCACATCGCCGTTCATGTTCAAGCACCCACTGCGTAAGTTTTCCTCTCTGCAGTTTTTCTTTTCTGAACCTTCTAAAGATACATGTTGATACCCTCATCCCCTGAAAATATGGGGGATGTTCCTCCTTAAACCCTCCTCTTATCCCACGCTGTTTCCAAATCCGTGCCTTCAGTCGCATTACTCCGCTCCTCTCGTTCCTTATGCAGACGTCAATACAGCGCTCTCAGCCTGCTTTACGTTCCAGTTCACAGTACTGTAGCAAAGACGTCTTCTGCAACGTTTGAGGTTTCCACGCTGTTGATAGCGACCATTCAGGTCCTGTGGGTTGTTAAGGTTTCATCTCCCAGTGTTAAGGTTTCATCTCCCAGTGTTAAGGTTTCATCTCCCAGTGTTAAGGCTTCATCTCCCAGTGTTAAGGTTTCATCTCCCAGTGTTAAGAGGTTCTAGAAGATGTAGAACCTGTTGAGCCTTCAAGATGAAGGCGGTACTTCCTTTCGAAACGTCGGAAATCGATAGCCCTTTTACTCAACATAAAAATCCGTAAGGCGTGTGTCCTCTAGAATTGCACTGATTAATACCAGCAAATCAGATTTTTCTTGCAGTCTTACAAACACTGGTTACACCGGTATGTGCTTGGCTCCACGGAACTCACGGTAGTCCTAAAGTTTCTATTTCCTCCCTTCAATTCTTCGCCCAAACCTCTTCCCATAACTCTTTTTCCGTCACAACAAATTCTTGTTATGACCCGCGCTTTATATGCAACATGCGCGGCCAACACATACATCGCGTTCCGTCTCATGCCGTCTCGTTGTTTGGCCACCTGAGTAAGAGAGATGAAATGTTCTGAGAAGCGAGGAAGCAAGAAAGAGTGCAAACTGCGGGAAGGCGAACTGATTCTGGTCTATAAGACGGCTGTCTTCTCCAGCGACCTGATTATACACGTCACGGAACAAGGCCCTTTGAAGTGCCTGGCACAGAAGGCTGGGGTCAATCAAGCTAAATATTGCGCACAGCAAGCGGGCAATTCGTACTGAAGTTCCTGCAGGCACCAACATGCCGAGGCTGTTAAATCCACGTCAGTATGGTTACATGAAAGTACAAGTCTTATGTTTGTTATGGCGGACCTGAGACAAAACACACGAATATGTTATGAAATGTATGGCTTCACGTTGCTAAGACGGGGGGTAGCCACGGCGGTTAGGGTAATGTGCAGATATTGGGGTGCAGTCGACGTGAAAGGCACCCCGTTGTCTGATACATTACACACACACACACACACACACACACACACACACACACACACACACACACACACACACACACACACACACACACAAACACACACACAAGACTTACATAAGTATTAACAGCACGTATCGCACAAAGATTTAAATAATAACTTGTACACAAAATACATCTTAACAGTTTTAATAAATCTGGTGCTGTAAAAGAAAAGATGTCACATTTCCACCCAACTGACTCTGTAATTAAAACATTTTTGAATAAATGTACTTCTACATGCACCAATGACCTGCTGATGGCCTGAACGTTTTCGGTTAAAAGACTTCGTCAGCTCCCGTGCGACTGATACATTAGCAAACACCTGTGCAGAGGACGAGCTGTATCCGTCTAGAGCGGTGCATTTTTTTTTTTTGTTATTCGAATGCTTATAAGTCTTGTTGTAATTACATGCGTACATTTTAATTTCGCAATTTCAATAGGTACTTTTTTCAGGCTTTACCTAGCACAGGCCTACATTGACATATTTATAAGGAAACAACAACTGATTTTACACAACGGAACTATGTGGGTGATATACAAAGTACAGTCATTTTAAAAGGCATTATTTTAACCCCTTACAGACAAAAGTTTAAGAAGAAGAGAAGAAGAAACAGGGGTGCAGTCACAAGCACTACACTCATTATTGCTATTTCGGAGGCACAGAAGATTTGCACTGCCCTGAAGGCCCCCAGACAGTGCTTTCTCCTCCCAGTGAGGGTGGGTTTGGCAGCAGGTACAGCTTTTGGAAGTGACGAAGCCAGCGCAATAGGAAGTGGACTGCTGAGGGCAGGCGGCAGGCGAAAGACGCTGAGCATTTGGGCTGAATTTGTTTTATGGAAGCCAGCCTTATGACGGAGTTTTGATCGCGTTGGCGAAAATTTTAAAGCTAGTTTAGTGAGGGGTAAAGACGGAGCATCCTGTGCAACGTGCATTTTTAACATGAATTATATCCATCACGTACCGCGCAGTAAACACACTCCGTCTCTGTTATAATAACCAGTCAGTTAATGCTGTATAGGGAAATAATCGCTGTTTGTTCTGAGATCCACACAAAACACATAAACACAGTGTGGGCAGAACGTATATTTAAAGATCCAGTCCGTACCGCGCAGTAAACACACTCCGTCTCGGTTATAATAACCAGTCAGTTAATGCTGTGTAGGGAAATAATCGCTGTTTGTTCTGAGATCCACACAAAACACATAAACACACTGTGTGGGCAGAACGTAGAATTTGTGAATGTTAAACCTGGCGGTACACACAGTAACCACTGGGCTTTAATGAGTTAAATGTTAGGGGGTTTTTCCTTTTACGTCATGTTTATTCGTCGCAACTGCTTCTCCCCGCACTACATGTCCCAACTGTTGTCACGTGATTACTGTAACTATATTCAGAGTTTTAAAAAGTAGGCCTTTGGGAATGTGAAGCTGTACATAGTAGTAGATATGTGTCAGCGTTTCGGAGGAATTTTCTGTCTCTATCTTCACGGCAGCAGAGGCTACAATTAACCTGAAAAATTACGAAGCAGGTTCCTCCGTAACGGCGGTATGTATTCAACTATACGGCGTCATGAACACAAAGGCCGCGCTTTAGTATTCACCACCAGAAACCCCTCAAATATCACATACTAACATTTATTTTCATTTGATACAACAGCTACCACGACAGAGCGAACCTAATCCGTTCTAACACAAGATGTGACGTTATTGTGCCTCTGAGAACAACAGCTATAATAGCATGTCCTGGCGGATGCAGCATTTCTATGCAATAAGGCTCCTTTGCCCACAAACAAGACAAAACGAACGCTGTGTAATGTAGTTTTATGCAGAAGGCACTTCTGTCTTCAGAAGAACCGCACGTATAGTTTACAGCCTCATGGGTCTCCATAATTTTTAAAATTCGAAACACTAGCAAACAAATATTTTCCTTCCGCTATTTTTCCCCGAGAAAAGCTTTTACGAGATTGAACGTCGAGCCGTCTACCCACTTGGGACTCGGGTGTGTTTGGCTTTCGTCACGAACTCGACAAACATAGGACAGGGACGCTGGCAGGAAAGTCGCCTGCCCTAGCTTCAGCTGGAGGAATACAGAGACAACGAGGAAACGACTGCCGTGGGAAGTCGATACAGCCACTCCACAGCCAACTTTGTCCTGCATGTGTCATTGATTTTGGTGCCCATTCAAACTGCTGAGGAAGTACTGACACGGCACTGCACAGCGTTTGATTATGTTTCTTTACAGCTTAAAGCTTAACTTCCTGCAAGATTTGAGGTTCTCATAGCGGTGTGTCTTCTGGGATATGACGCGGTGTAATCGTTTCGGAGGAATGAGCTGCCTCCATCTTCAGAGTGGATGTGAGGATGACACTTGATAGATTGTACATGCAACGGCATTTCTTGCAGTACATGTGCAGACAAACGTAAGCTATATCGCCACCATACTACACTCAAACGTACATTTCACGTCAAGCTGATATCTTTCAGGGCGAGCCTTTCAGTGAAATTTCCCCAAATTGTTATTTTATCAAATCAAATACTACCACAGCCAGGTAGGCTGTTCAGTGCTGTGCAAAAAGCCGGCTTGCATCTCTTTAGTGACGTCATTACACTAGCATCCGCTCAACACCAGCCACAAGCACAACGTGCAGACACCAGCTCTAAGTTGGACAACCTAAACGGTAACAACCAGCTAAAAATTATGCGTACCCTGAACACTTCAATCAAGTGGCAACTGTATATACTACCACGAATACAAGCCGCGGTTATGGGGCAGTCGAGTGGAACCTACGTTTCAGTCCGTAACGCAGCTTCCACTTTTGCCGGTAAGAACTCCTCTCTCGGGGAAAAACGCTGCTTATTCTGTCGAAAAGTCTTTCAATGGTTTGTTTCATGTTCATGGCGTGAAATAATTGTATTAGATTGTCTCTAAAAAAGGCAGCGATGCAAAACAGTAGATCAACGAAGGTGCTGTTGGATTACTTCATAGCCAGACACAGGAAGTGCCAAGGCCTTCCGCTGGAATGTAAAAGAAATCAGTGCCAATTTAAGGCACACACAGTGTGAACTGAGTGACGCAGGGCGACACAACTTCGATCTTCACACCTCAGAACTATTTATGTTTATCCTTTACAGTCATTACAGAGACTAAGCTATAGGATGGATGGCCGGCGGATCGAGTTTGATTACAGCTCCAAGTTAAAATTTTTCTTTTCGTCACCACCAAAGACTGGCTCTGGGATGAACCGTGCGTCCTGTCCAGTGAGTGCCGGGAACTCTTCGTCGGGGTAAAATGGCTGGGGTGTGACAATAATCACTCTTTCTTACATACTACTGAAGGCTGAAGCAGCGGAGTTATACCTCCACAATAATACCAAGGTTCGCAGCGGACTGTACCTTCCTCACTACCAACACAATATTACACAATTCAACACAAGTTGCGGATTCTAGTTAAGAATTTCTTTTCGATCTTTAAAAACGTAGAAAACTCACGTGATGTGCCGTAGCTAATCAACTGCAAAATGGGCGGTGCTTGCTTTCTGTGCCGCCCCTTGCTATTTCGCAGAAGGTCAGCCTGCTTCTTTACGAATGGCGAGCTACAGGTAACAATCTGCCCAAAATCTGGGATACCGCCTAAAGAAAATATTTACTGACGCGGCCAAGAAAGAGAAGGACATGTGACTCGTTCGTTGCTTGATACAGCAGGCAACCTGATGCTATCTGTCAGAGCCTTTCTTTATAATCTGACACTCGCTCATATAGTGAAGGCATATTTCGCAATTTATGGAAACCGAAGGTTCGTTACCCTATCCAAAGATTCCGCCACTGGACATTACCCTGAGCTCGCTAAATCCATTCCACGTGTTCACATCCTATTTCTTTAAGACTTGGTTTCATATACTTCCATCTACGCCCAGGTCTTGTAAGTAGTCTCTTTCTTTTATGCTTTCCTACATAAATCCTCTACGTATTTCGCATCTCTTCACGTACATCAAATGACGCACCAAACTCACCCTCCTCCAACTGATCACCCTAATAACGTTTTGTGGTGAAGCCTACAGATCATAAAGCTCCCATTATGTACTTCTCTCCAGCTACTTCCCTTAATTTACAAATATTTCCCCTCAGCGCGCTGTTCTCATGCAGCCTGTTTTCACCTTAGAAAGAGAAGCTACGTTTGTTTCACATAAAATATCAGCTTAAAATTTCAGTTCTGTAAGGCTAGCACATAATTTTATCCGCTTTTACTTTCGTTGTGACGCAATTATCCTTTGTCAGCGTCGTTCCCAAGTACTTGAAATTCACCACACTGTCAAGGCCAGGCAACCCACTTGTAACGTCCCGCAGCTACAGAAGCAGCCACAAAATACAAGTATAAAAGAAATGTTAAATTTCTGCTGGTGGGTTAGGGCCAACCTTGGCATAGCGACGCAGTGAAGGACAAAGATTTAGGTCAAACACACACACACACACACACACACACACACACACACACACACACTTGCTTGTCGTCTATTGAAAGCACAATTGATTTCTCGTCAGACGATCAACAGCTCAGGTCTACGCATTTAGGACTGCCATTCGTCTCCTTTCCTTCTTTAATGGAAAACAAGGTCGCAGGCCGTGCAGTGAGTGGCGCAGGACACAGCACTTAACATGCCGTTCTTTACCCTCAAAATATCACACCACGCCCATAAGCAAATCACGAGCGTCCCTGCGCCAATTTTCGTGCCATTCACAAACAACCCGTACATTTTAAGGACATTTACTGCGCTGAACTTTATCCGCGCCCGAAGTACAAAATACGAGAACATTCCCATTTACGCCCGCGCGTAAAGCAGGTACTTCGCTCTGCCGATTGTCAGGTAATTAACAACTGTTCAACTCCATTAGCTTAAATATTCTACACCAAATTTCACCCACATCGGTCTTTTGAGAAGTTAAGAGTTACTGAAATAGCATCCCCCCCCCCAACGCGGTAACAAAAAATTGCCACTGGTCTCTCTCCTCAGGCAGGCAAATAATGCCCACACATTCAAGCCGTTTTTAATCTACTTATCATCATTCCATCTACGCCTAGGTCTCCCAAAGTATTTCTTCCCTTCAATCTTCCTGACCAAATTACAAATTCCCGCCACACATGTTACGCAGTGCAGCAGTTCAGCGCCCATAATTTGATCACCGTAGTGGTATTTGGTGAGTGAAGTGACTCCTCCCTGCTTCAGCCTTACGCACTACTCACACCCGCGCGCGCGCGCGCGCGCGCGCGCGCACGCACGCACGCACGCACGCACGCACGCACTACCAGAAACTACGCACAGTCCTTTGCCTAATGAAACACCACGGGATTAACGCTTTAAAGACAATGCGTATCTGTTTTATGTAAGGACTCAGTGTGCACCGCGCTGTAAACACTCTCCACTTCGGTTATAAAAACCAGTCTCTTAATGTTTTATAAGGCAAAAGTTGCTGTTTGTTCTGAGATCCGTACAAAACACATAAACGCAATGTGGGCACCACGTAGAATTTTTTAATGTTAAACCTGGTCGTATGTAAAGTTACCGCTAGGCTTTAAAAGGTTAAAGGATAGGAAAGTGGAGGCATAGCTCCACACCTTACTGAGCTCGGTTGTACACACAAGTGTGCGCACAGCTTTACACTCCGACTGCTTTAACCACAGGGAAGCAAGTCCCGCAGTTAAAATCAATTTTAAAATAAACCAACAACAACAAAAATCAACCTACAAAAATAAGCTGACTGTAAGGTGGAGCCGTTTATTGTCTCTCGGGTTGCTTTTGTTGTAATTTTCTCTCCATCCACATTGTCACACTTTCCCCAAGATCCCACACGCCTGTAATTCTCACAGCATTACGTGATCCTTGCAGTTTGTTCGCAGTTAACCCCAGCCCGGACAGCCGAGGGTTGTTACACACAAAGAAGCCGCAAAAACTTCACCTTATCCTTAAGTTACAAACTCGGCCTTTGAAATTTGTTTCATTTTTAATACGATGTGGCAGCTTGATTAATGTACACTGAAGCTGCGCCGACAAATTACCGCGCAATAATCGCTTGGCAGAATAAGACGGTTCATAAATTTTCATTCTTTTCTGATGGGCTAATCTGTTACTTCACTGCAGGGCGGGCAGATGCCAGCTCGCTGTTATTACAGTGTATCAACATAACTGCCCAGCTTCATAGTGCAAATGCAACTGAAAGCACCCGAAAATACTAATTATGCTATTTATTCCGTACTCCTACCAAAACATACGGCAGGGATGTGCAAATATCTCTGTACAATTTTTGGATGTGATTTGAATTCCCATTCCTAACATGTTCGCAAGTTACATGAGTGTATTATATTCGGATGCACCGTTGTGTCGTGTGGGGGGGTGGTTCCTTCCGAATGCCGTGAACCACTCACCCACACGACACAACGTCGCGTCCTGAAGGCCTGAATTCTCGACTACACCGCCGTAAGAATGCCGAACCTTATGCAAGGTAACTTAGTTCGTTAACCAGAGGGATTATGATGTTGATTGCTCTGCATGAACAATGCTGCTCAACTGGCACCGGCGTCTTATTTATACGGCCTGGGGCTGAGGTCTTCTAATAGACTTTATGTAGACATTTGAATAAATACTTAACGTAAGCACCGTTTCATTTAGAGCGATGAGGATAGCCATTCAGTTCAATTCCTATGTGTTTGCTTGGAGGGTTAACAACATACAGCCAATTATAAAAACAGCAAGAAAAGGTGAATACAAAAACACTAACATCAGGAAATAACACGGAAAAGGGAACACAAAAAAGAAACATTTGGTAGCTTTTGAATGTACATTTGAGTATAAATTGTAGCCAGTGGTAATAATATTGACATTAACAACACCAATAATAATAATGATAATAATAATAATAATAATAATAAAGTAAATGCAGATCATGTCACCAATTTGAGGAGACAGCAGACCGCATTGTGTCAGCGTGCCCAATACTGACCAAAGAACAATGCATCAAACGACATCATAGAGTGTGCGCTCAGCTGCACCTCAGCATATGCAAGGAATTGGGCGTAACATTAGACAGCAAACGCCGGTATGAGCATGTACCGAAGTCAGTAGAAACAGGTCAAGTGGGCAAGGTAACCGTATTTTAGAATCAAAAAGTGCATACTGACATAACCATCCCCTACAATAAACCGGACATCATAATCCGGGATAATGAAAAAGGAACATGTATGCTAATTGATGTACCAATCCCGGGAGACAGAAATGTCATAAAGAAAGAAGCCGAGAAGATTCTAAAATGTAAAGACCTTACAACAGAAATGCAGCGCATGTGGAATGTAAAAACACAGGTGACACCAGTAACAATAGGGGCAACTGGAACCGTTTCAAAATCCTTCAGAAAATACTTGAGCAGCGTACCGGGACAGCACGATATCAAGGAACTGCAGAAAACAGCTGTACTGGGCACAGCACACACACTGCGGGAAGTGCTAATGTAGAAGCACAAAAGGGTTTAATATTGCAGACAGCGCGATATGCACCATTAGCAGTACGCGCGGAATAGCTGCGGCACTGTGTGCCCTAGAAACGTGGTTTGTTTCAGGCATGTAAGTGTGAATACCCTTCGTAAAGGGGATGATGATGATGATAATGTCTCTGTAGGGGCCATGTACACTGCGCCAAACACGAGAGTATCAGCTTGCTAACGACTGCGATTCACGTATTTTCTTTACTTCGATAGTTCTTTCTTTTAAGTCTCCTTCGTTTCGTTCAAGCATCTCGTTTGTTTAAGGGTCTCTCGTGTTTCCTTCAGCAGTCTCAAGTGCTCCCTTCACTACACATCCAGTATAATCCCGCCGAAAAGAAATAGAAACAAGACTGCAAATGGTGCATTCAGTGCCGTCCTTCACCAAGACGTTTTTACTGTCAGAATGTCGTACACGTGTACGCGTATTGCCATTTGCGCCCATAACAAACGTACGGCCTGCCGTGCTCCAAATTTCACGAAAATCGCGAAATCTCAACTTACGTACAGATTTCTTACATTTAATTTCGCCCAAATTAGACTATAAATGTGAAAATTACACATAAAAACTCATTTATGTTCCTACGGAAAGCATGGCTTCCACTTTGGCGATTTTCACGAAGTTCTCAGTCGCTCAGGAGAGACAGCTTGTACCGATTTTCACGAAGTTCTCAGTCGCTCAGGAGAGGCAGCTTGTACCGATTTTCACGAAGTTCTCAGTCACTCAGGAGAGACAGCTTGTACCGATTTTTAACTTTATCGAATAAAAATGTAAACGAGGCGGGCTGAACGTCATTTACGCTCCCCAATTAAAGTACGACTGTAGCGTGGTCTTGGTCTCCACAACAGCGCGGGGCGCATAACAATGAACCTTCGCGCACGACGCCCTGCGCTACAAAGAAAGGGTCACAAACCCCACCACTGCACTTGCATTGTGCCAGTAACACGCACGACACCTGCGTTCACAAAATCACGCACTTCGTCTTCTGTTTGCCGTCGTCGCCGTGGTTGTCTATGCAGTGCTTCCAACCGAACAAAACGAAACCCCCTGCTTCAGTTCCTGCTACGCTTTTCGGAACAACAAACAGGATGCAGGCGCGTTTGGAGGTTTCCACGGCGGTGATCCTGAAGGTCCCGCTCTTCTGGGGTGTGACGCAGCGACAGTGGGTAATCGGTTCCCGACACTTCGAAGGAACGTGTTGTCCTCACCTTTAAATGACTTGACTTTCCAAGTGAAGTCTATATCCTTGAAGATGGAGACACTATGCTCTTTCGAAGCGTAGGGAACCCACTGACGCAACATCACATAGGCCACACGTAAATCATAAAACGAAAGCCTCAACTGCACTGAAAACAACGCCCTATAGATGAGACGACTGCTATCAGCTGGGATGTGACACCGTATAGTTTAGTAGATAGGCACCGACGTTTCGGAGGAGCCTGCTAGTTGCATCTTCAGAGTGCAAGCATACACCACGCGTGAAGGAAAACGGTTCTGATATACGGAGGGAGAAACAGCCCAATGGGAGACAGTTATATAGAGGGCAGATGTAGGGAGGGGGAATTTGGGGGGAGGGGTAATATTGAACTGGTCAGAAATACAATCAAAAGTGCAAAAAATTAATTAATTTGATATGATGAAATTAATAAGATCAATAAAAAAGGCAGCAGTTTCGCCCGTAACATCGACACGTTGCTACTGAAATGCACGCCGCCAGTTCCAGGAACACAACAGTTTTCGTTGCAACGAGGAACAGCCAACCCCACACTGTAGTCTACATAGCGCTGAGTTTTTAAATCCTTATGAGATTCAGGTGACGCGTTCACAATTACACTGCTGCATCACAATGCATTTCTTACTAACTTCGTACATAAAAATCCACTATACGAGACCAATGCTTTGTACACGAACTGTACTGAACACAGAACGGGGTAAAGTTGTCCTTACGGTTAAATGGGGACTACACCGTGGAAACTTACTTAGTGCCGCATCATTAAAATGCAATTTCATTGCACCAGCTAAAATTCTTAATTGAAAACAAAATTAATGAACATTAATTCCGTTACATGTGATTAGCCCGCATTAAGTTATACAACAAAGCTTCTAATTTCGCCATATTGCATAACAACTGATGTCACTAATATGGCGAAGCCAAGTCGGTTTAAAAATCAACAAATGTACTCACCGATATCGGGAACAGCTTTTGCTGCATTGTTGACAGTTTTCGTCTGCTTCTGTTGCGGATCATTTGATGCTGTCGTGCTGCTGTCTTCAACAGGTTGCAACGCTTCTTTAGTTGTATTGCAACCCATTGTGTTAACCTCGACTGCTAACTATTTAGCAGAAGTCAGTCGTTTGCAGACCCACAAAGACGAAAGCGAGTAACTGGAAAGTATAATGCACTGTTTCTAACGTATCCACAAACTGCTGCTGGGCACTGTCGCGCGACAACAATTACACACCAACAGACTACGTCATAACAAACTCCTGTATAGAGTCTTGCTATCTAATGGCCGTCACAGTTGTCTAAATCTATCTGCAGATGTTCAAAGTCTCCTTTCTCTTTACCACCACACATCACAGAAAATACCAATTCTGACACACGGCACAAACTTCACATTCCCATAGACTAAATCACACGGCGACACTCACTAACTGGGACCAAAATGTAGTCTGCTTCGAGCTATTTTCACTAAATATGAGGACGTTTCCTCGTGAGCAGGTATCGTTTTTGAACCAGTTACAATACGAGATTTTATGCCTACATTTAATAATACCGGATTTTAAGAAAAGACAAAACATAAGCTTTACATACTTAGCAAAATCACAACTATAAGCAACTATTACATACGATAAAAGACGGAGAAAGATTTTCCCATGCCTCGATGTCAAAGCGACTGACAATGGATGGACAAATACTGACAGCCTTTAGTACAATCACAAGCCTGTAGATGGCGGTGATGTCGATACATTGCCCCCCCCGCTAGAAGACCAGTTAACTGAAGTTACGGAAAGCTTTCGAAGTGGTAGCTTTTCTGTCTTTACTTTGTCAGCACGGAGTGCCTAGGCTGTCTCTCCTTACACTGGCTCGAGAGACGGAGGCGTATAGGGTGCACGCAAACAAACTTCGCACTATTACCTGTTACAATAACATCACTCAATAAATTGTGGTTAAGAGGGGTGGAAAAACGGACGAAATATGTTTTCTGCCTTAGCACTCCCTTTACTCTCGGGCTGTTTGAACCGTTAAAACTATCCGAAAATAAATTCTAAAAGGTTTTAACGATGGTGTTTAACATTGTGTGGTGATGGGTTTATGGACTTTATCCATCGTCCGAAGAGTAAAATACTAAAAATATTAAAAATTAAAATTTCTAATTATTATTAATTAATATTAAAAATATTAAAGATTACAATTTTTCTTATTTTTAGTATTTTACTCTTTGGACGATGGATAAAGTCCATAAATCCATCACCACACAATCCGAAATTACTTTTCTGTTTAACCCTGCCCCACATCCGAAAAAACATTGCTTTGTTGGAAGCTAATAAGTGCTTTCTTCGGCAGCACAGAGTCGGCGCGTGAAGCCACCTTGTCACCTCCATCCAGTGGCGAAAAAGAATGCGTGGAACTATACATCCATTTTTCCATAAGCCTTCACGAAGCGGTGTTTAATTAAGCAAAACGAAAACTCTGCCTTGACCATGCATCAAACACTAGGTCACCTGCTTTCTACTTTACACATGATTGTGCCCATCGATAGCACGACCCCACGAGGTTTCTACCTGCAGTCTGCCTAACTTCACAGCCAATCAAAGCATCGGAGCTGAGCAACGTCTTGAAGCTGGTAGAAACGGACTTAAACTGACACGTGCTGGACATCTTTCGCAGGCTTGTTTTGATGGGAGACAGAGATTAGCTCAGTCTGATGGGCCCAGCATAAGCAGCTTCGTATTTTTGATGTGATGATGGAAGCAAGGCCAGCTTACGAAACGTTGTGCCTTCTAGGACAAAACGAGGCCATGGACAATGTCCAATATATGGGCCAATTTGATGGAATACGAAACTTACGCCCGATACATCGCCAATTTGATGACACACAAAACTTACGTCTAACACACGTGCCAATTTGGTGACACACAAAACTTACGTCTAACACTTGTGCCAATTTGATGACACACAAAACTTACGTCTAACACTTGTGCCAATTTGATGACACACCAAACTTACGTCTAACACATGTGCCAATTTGATGACACACAAAACTTACGTCTAACACATGTGCCAATTTGATGACACACAAAACTTACATCTAACACACGTGCCAATTTGATGACACAATGGACTTATGACCTTCCTTTCAACCACGCTATAAGATCCTACGAACAAGACGGCAACGGTGCTTGACAGCCAACAGTAACGACAATAGGCCATTCTGTCTCACAAGCGATCTAAGCCTGAGTGATTTCACATTTCTTTCATCACACTAAAACAGGCAACAGCACAAGACAACATAAAAAAACAAGCGCTATGTGCAGAGGAAGACTCGCTGCGAAGTTATGTGAAGTTTCAGGGCCCCTGGCGGTCCGCGACCCACAGGTTCGACACTACCGTAACAGCCCACGTAGCCTCGAATAGTGAGATTATTAGCGAATAAAGAATTGGAAACGACGCGCAGGAGGCGGTGTGGCCACATGGAAGGCAACTGCCGAGCGTCTGCCCGAACGGGCCATGGAAGCTGTTCTGCGGGTCGCAATTACAACATTGGACCTCGCAAATGCGAAAGGCTATCGGTCAATGTCGATGTTTTTCATATGGCTAATACAAGCGAGGACCGGCGCGCTAGTCCCATGCCTCTCCTCTTCCCTAACCCTTCCTCTCTCTCTGGGCTCCGCAACTGGCCGTCCTCGCCCGCGCACTGGGACGCCCCATGGCTTACCGGCTCATCGGTGCCCACAGAATATCCCTGTCGACATGTACCAACCGAACCGATCTGACTGGCGACGGCCACACAGTTCGCTGAATTGCCTGCACGCCCATTCCGTTCCCACTAGCATTACACACCACGATCCCACCTGCACTGTCGGTGCCACTAGCTTCAGGTCACTTGCTGCTTTAAGATAACTTGTATCCCAGGTAAGGTTCATTGTTTCTGTACTTTATGAAATGAGATCCTCCTTCAACAAATTAATGTATTTTCCACCTCAATAAAATGTTCATATTTTATTAAAAATAAACTTTCAAGCTTTCCAAGTTTGTTTTATATGTTTATTCATGGAACTACAGAAGTTCTCTGAATCAATCAGACTTTTACATTGAAAATGGATTCCACTGTTCACGATGGTTTATCTGTCCCAATCACAAACATCAAAATCCTACTGCACGTCTGCCTTCTTTTTGTGTCTGTGTTACCCCATGTAACAGCATGTCTTGTCACAGGCTGACCACTTGTCCAGTGAGTCCTACCAGATGTCTATGAACAAGATTTATAAATGCAGAACTGAGCTGCATTGCCCTGAACGCAGTCAACTGTGTGTTACTTCTTTCATTACTCAGTTCATACACAACCCCTTTAGCACACACTTTCTTTGTAACATTATTCACATAGTGTGCACTAAACGTCCACCTCGCACCATTTTAAAGTGGAAAAAAAAAAAAAAACAGATGCTTGTTCACTATTATTGCTTTCCTGCAACACATACAAATGAGAAAGCCAGTGACAAGTATGGAAGATCATAAAGTGGCAGAATAATAATATGGATTCATATAAATACAATATAAGTATATTACATTACGTATTTACAATAATGCTAATGTCTAGCGTATAAAAATCAATCCTCCTCAGCTACAAAAGATGTTCTTGAAGTCATTCATCCCGCTGGGTTATAAGCACTAAAGCAATAAAACCAACTGCCACAGCTATTTAACATAATATATTTTGAGGTACTGCCCAGCTACATGTTTCAGCTTTTCAACAAGCCATCATCAGATCTGTGCTCTTCTGGGGTATTACACAGCATCATACACAATGCCGTGTAATGTTCCAGAAGAGCACAGATCTCATCAACATCGCGGCAGAAGCCTGAAATCAAGACAAAATTTCACAGCTGCAATCTGTATTCTATCAAGGCTAAGATCTCAGTCCTGTTGCCTGCATTTATAATACCAATTGTAATAAATCAAATATAAATGTATAAAGATGGCTGGGCGTTGAGCTGTTCTTCATATAAGTGAAGGAAACTTATCTTGTCAAATTAATTAGGCTCAAGGCAGTGTTGAGGTTTGAGATTGGTTTTACAGATCTGGCATGTGTTGGAGAATCCATATATAAAACCACTGAACTACTCGCTGAATGTGAAAATTCAGATTATGTTGGCATGATTTATAATTATCGCTGGTAAAGACAGTTTTAATACTAACAAGTATAACTGTTTTATAATAAACTTGTTAAAGTACTTGGTGTACACTCTGGGATTCAAGCTCTCAACATATCATTTGTAACTGAGTTACACCTCAAGATATACGTTGTGTGAGACAGATGTGGTAGCTTGTTTAATTTCTTTAGTCAATAAAGATGATTATTCAAAATGAATGACCTAAGAACTGTCTATAAAATTAATGATAATTTATATCATTGAGAGCACAGTGTGCCAATAATTAAACTCTTTGTAACAGAAATGACTGTTTCATTGAAATCTTGGTGAAAATTTGAGAATTATTACTGATATTGCTTCTGTGACCATCTCGCCCTGAAGACATTGCAAAATCAGCTGCAAAAAACAATGGATCACTTTAGCAAAGCAGACACGAAACAAACACTTCCGGCCACAGAAATCCATTCTCCTGTTCTGAACATGTCTTCTTTAAACTGTCAAACTCTAACACCTTCACCCTCACAAGCAAGTAAATTTATGCACAGCACAACAATTATGGTGTGTTCTTTCCATTTTGTTTAATCATGTGAGATATGAGGTTCTCACAACACTCTTTCTGAGAATTCAGGTATCCTGGGATACAGCACTGTGTAGACAGGTGAGAGGTTCCTGATATTTCAGAGGCACTACATTCCCATGAACACGAGGAACCATTTGCCCATTGGCACAGCACCATATCTCAGAACAACTAAATCCTTGTTTAATCAACTCACAAATGATAAAATACGGAAAAAGTATACCAGACATGTGACAACTTCTACTGAAAAAATTTCTCATTCTGACAAAAATTCAGTGAGCTGCTCTCAAGATGGACTGACAAATCCATGCAGATCTTGAAGTATAGTTACTGCTGTTGTCATGCAGTTTTAACAAAAACTGAAATGTTATGGGCTATGAATGGTTCAGATGATTAGTCAATGGCCTCTCACTGCGGGATGTGTGGTGGGCAAATTCAAGTACTTCAGTTTTCCCATCAGTATCATTCCATCAACGCTCCATACTCATTCACTCATGTATTACCAACACTACTCAATCTTGGCAACTGACAGCAATCTTTAACACATACTTAGTGACTGTGATGGCAGGCTTCAGTAAAAAGTCACTTGCTACAAAATTTCAACAATGTTTGCCACTTGGTTCTCAGGTGGATACATGCAGGTACGTGAGGCAGGTACGTGGGGAAGGTACGTGAGGCAGGTACGTGAGGCAGGTACGTGGGGAAGGTACGTGAGGCAGGTACATGGGGCAGGTACATGGGGCAGGCATGTGGGGCAGGTACGTGAGGCAGGTACGTGGGGAAGGTACGTGAGGCAGGTACATGGGGCAGGCATGTGGGGCAGGTACGTGAGGCAGGTACATGGGGCAGGCACGTGAGGCAGGAATATGAGGCAGGCACACGAGGCAGGTACGTGGGGCAGGCATGTGAGGCAGGCACGCAGACAGACAGACAGACAGACACACAGACACGGCATATCTAACAGGTATACTGTTGCAACTCTTCGCTGCCAAAGTGTCGAAAAAGCATATGGAAATGACAGCAGATTTAAACTCATTTACATTTTAGCCTACAAAATGCACACTATCAACATAAAGCATTGATTACCTTGATGACGAAGGCACTAATCTTCTGGCAGGGTAAGCGCATGAATATTACATGTCTGATGTGCTCCATTTATATGCTTCCTCCTCGATTGCTCGACGTGAGTTCTGTCGTTCAAACCACTGTTTTTCATAGCCGTTGGAGCGATCAACACCATCCCACCTATGCCCTGGAGGGATACCAAATCGATTTGGCAGGAAAGAACCTTCATATTTTGGTTTACCTGAAGTACAATAAATAAACAGGTTAAGAAAGATGTCTTGCAGAAGGAAAGGAAATGGGAGGAAACTGACATGTTGGAGCAGGAGCTTTGAGAGGGCAGGCAGATAGATGGCAGAGGCTTGACAGCAAGACAGCCCACATAAAAATGTTAATGTAAAAGAAAGGAGAGAAAATATCAGAACATACCTTTCAAATTTTGAATCAGCTTGTTTCCCAGTTATGCCTACATACTGATATTCCAGTAACAAATTAACTATGCAAGATTTGAGATTCTCACAGTGGCATTGTTTAGTGTTCAAGTTTTCTGGGATTTGACCGTGTCAGGGGTGAGTGGCTCCTCATGTTTCAAAGAATCACGGTCTCTTCATCTTGAAGGGTCATCTTCGTGGACTGCTTGGCCCTTGAAAATGAAGGCAACGTGATCTTCCAAACCACTGAAAACCAATCACCCAATGACACAGCATCACAATCCACAAGACCTGAATCCTTAATAACAAGCAGTCTGAAGCACAAAACACACGTGCACAGGCATCACGGTGATGTCATAGGCTTACTTTCTTCGTTCTAAGGAAAGTATGCTAAAAATTAACAGTGGCCTTAAAGTAAGAAAACAGCAAAGCATCTCACTTTTTGTCGTGTCCTGTGTTTTTTTGCTGCGTATATACTCCAACATGGGGTCCCCTTCACGTTCCTGGTTACGCAAACGCTCGTCCAAGTCTTTGTCATCTGCATAGCGAGCTAATGGCTTGGACATCTCATGCAGGGCCTGCTGCAAATTCTCCATCTGTTCCTCTACTTGTTTCAGCCTAAAGCAATGATAACAAAATTCATGTGACAATGGCTGCAACCTGAGACTGCACTTATACAGTCACTCAACACTTCACATAACAGTACCAAGAATGAAGAAACCACCTACTAAGATGTGATGCTGTCTAGTCTGGCTATATGTGTATTGGCATTTCATCTACCCTGATGAGAGGCAGGAGGTTCACCTAAAATGTCACACAGGGTGTCACATGCCAGCAGACAATTATTTTGACACTCATCACCACATGAACCTCACATCTCACAATGCACACACACACACACACACACACACACACACGCGCGCGCGCGCACGCACGCGCGCACACACACACACACACACACACACACACACACACACACACACACACTGCATTTACGCAAATACAAGATGACCACCCTCCACAATTTTCAATTGTCAAGAAAATGTCTATACAGAACATGTTTAACTTGGTGATATTTGAGGTTCCCACAGCAGTGCTGCTGAATGCTCAAGCCTTCTGGAATGTAACACTCACCCAGTGACACAATATCTACCCCAGAAGACTTCAGTTTTTGAGTTTTCATGTTTAACTTCTTATGTGGTTATAGGTAATCACCCTTGACCCCATTTTTCAGGCCAAGAATTAAGGCAGATTGCAAATTGTATGTTCAGCTAAATATGACATATTGGACATGGCCTGTAGTTTCATACTGGCTATAAAATACAAGAGTATGTGTTCTGGTTATGTCTCCAGCATCTGACAAAGAAACACTTGACCTGACATGGAGCCAGTCTCTGCCTCCAAATAACACAGCAGTACTCGCAATCAGGGTACATAAATTACAGATTCCAAACAAGCTGGCTCAAGTAGTAACACTTGCATGGTTCAAGTCTGAGGTAGGTCACTGACTGGCCTGAGAGGTTTGCTAGCCACTTGCCTCCACATCCTTTCCAATTTACTCTTCATTAATCACCATTTGAGATCATACAGCTTGAGTCACTGAAGGTGTTATTAAATAAAGGACATAAATAAATAAATAAATAAATAATTAATTAATTAAATAAACAAGTAAACTGTAAATACCAAAGGACAGCAACAGAAGACAAGAAAGGACACCCGCCTTTAAAAACTGCAAAATAAGTACATGACCTCAAAACAATGACATGATTTTAAATACACACAATAATCTGTGATACACAACACAAAACAGGGAAAACATTGGCACTAAGTGCAAAATTTGGGAATAATAATGCAATAAAAATTATTAAAACAGTAAACCAACAATCATGAAAATAACCACCAACCAATAAAATGTTAAGATATGTTAATAGGAATTCCACTGTACTGTACAACCAAATGTTGCTGTCAAGTCAGTGGCACTCCTGTGTTAAATACACATGGTCCAACACTCAAATCTTCTGGGACCAGATATCCTGACTACAGTTGTTTCTCCAGTGTAGACCACATATTGTAACATTGTTATTGTGTTTCTCCAGTGTAGACCAGATATCATAAAGTTGTTATTGTGTTTCTCCACTGTAGACCAGATATCCTAAGGTTGTTATCATGTTTCTCCACTGTAGACCAGATATCCTAAGGTTGTTATTGTGTTTCTCCTTTGTAGACCAGATATTCTAAGATTGTCATTGTGTTTCTCCCGTGTATCCAGGCAAATGCTTGGACAGTACCTCGGATTATGTCACGACCAATTCCTTCCACATCCTTTCCAAATCGTTATTCACTAAACATACCATTAGACAGTACATAGTCTGCCCTACTAACAATGTCATTAAATAAACCATAATAAAGACAACAATTTCCAAGCCTGTGAAGCCTGATGTTCTTGACTTCAACTTTTGTGATCACCCATTGTAATATAACTGTTTCAACCTTTCGTGGCTGGTCCTGACAAATCAAGAGGAGACAACGTGGCTGGCAAGTTGGCTTTGCCCATGGTTCTGCTACTGCAGATCACTCTCAGCTCAGTCAAGCTCCATCTTTGATTAAGTAAGTTGGACTGCTTTCATGTATTACGGAATGAGACCCTCCTTCAGGCATTTAATGTATTTTGTGCTCCCCAAAAAGCGTTTCTATTTTACTAAGAATAAAATTTCAGGCTTTTTATGCTTGTTAGGGTTATTTCATATTAATGTTACTGGTATTTTGTAAGTTCCTTGAACAAAACAGACATTTTACAGTGAAAATAATTCTGATGTCCATGGTAGTTTCATTGGTCCAAATTAATTGTGAATATCGAACTCTACAGTGTATATATATCAGAATTGAAGTGCTATGGCAGTGAACCTTAAGTTTATGATCTTATGGTCCATGCTACGGTGTAGTATGGTATATGCACCATCTATGAACCAAACCAGACACAGTCACAGCAAACAAAGTCATAATCTTAGAGAACTGAATCCACAGCAAACAACAGTTATCTCTATTGCACATACATACCCTTTACCCCATTTTGAATATTTTTCTTGGCGCTGCGCCACTTTCTCATCTTCTTCTTGCTTCTGTTTTGCTTCTTCTTCCAAGTTCCGTCGCTTGCCAGTCTTATGATCTCGCATCACAACTGCTGCTCCTTTCCCTGACACTTCATCACCCATCTATAAATAACCATGCACCATGGTAATACTTTGAAATAAAGCAAAAAACTATAAATAAATAAAATTAGTAACACCAAATATCAATTTAACCTTATTTTTAAGGTACATAGCAAAAAGCTTCTGTCCTACAATAACACATGGGCACAACTGAAACAACTGTCTGTGCTTCCTACACTCTAATAATTTCTACAAACAGTCTCTCTTACCCTAATCCATTCATAATTAGTAAACATAAGTATTTGTCTCTTATGGCCTCAGTGGAAGCAGAAAAATGACAAACTAAAAGAGTAGACATGCAATTAGTACAAGTAATTTTTAAGGAAGTGAACGAACAACATCCCTATTGCCAAAATGTAAGCACTACTACGTTTCACTGCTAACATAGAACCTAAGCACTACAGTCACAATATTCAGAACTAGGTACTGCATAATTCATATTAACCTGGAACCTAAGTACTGTATAGTTACACCAAGCTACAGCCTTTCACTGTACTTATAATACCTGCTGCAAACATACGCACTGTATACTTCCTGTACTGTTCTGCACAGCATGACACAGTTATGACCATAACCTAGAACATAAGTATTACATATGTTGTTATGACACTAACCTGAGCAAACAACTCGTCCTCTCTTCGTTTGAAGTCAGATACCTCTTGTCTAAGTTCTCCTGCAACTTGTAAACCAGCTCGTTTGCCATCCAATGTCTTCTCCATTTTGCCTTTCATTTTATCTCGTTTATCTTGATATCCTTGTTTATCTTCAACTTTCCCTCTTCCCTGAGAATCACTCCCCTTGGAAGCACTCCTTGAAGGTGACAATACATTTCTTGGTCTTTTAGAAGGCCTTTCAGGTGAGTTATCTGAACAACTGTTTGCTGAATCTGCATGGCTTCTTGACTTTCTGGATGGCGAAGCAGGTGAACATCGTTGCCTGTCTTTCTTGCGTGGTGAATCACTCCTATCATGATGTCTTGAGGGTGAAACAGATCCCACTACAACTGAATGACCCTTATCTTGCCTGCTAGGCTCTCTGAAGTCTCCTTGTTTAGATTTTACTGGAAATGATTCATGATGTTCATATTTATCAGATGTCCTAGAATGACTCACAACATCGTTCCTTACTATCCTGACGGATGCTGATGTGCCTGAACTATCTTTCCTCGACTGTACCAATGGTGACTCATGTTTTGAGGTTTTCCTAGGAGGTGATGGGTCTGTATCACTGTATTGTCTTTGATTTCTGTCAGTTTTACTGTCATTTTTTCTTGAGTTTCTTGGAGGTGTTTCATCATAGTCTTCTGATCTTCTGAATTTTCTTGGTGGTGATAAATCAGAATGCTGGTTGCTTTTTTTTGGTGGTGATACACCACATTTTGTTTTTCTCAATCCTGACACAGCTTTTTCTGCTTCATTTTTACTTTTCCTAACAGGTGAAAAATCTGAATCATGGGGTTTCCTCCTGACTGGAGATAAATTTTTGTCATGTTTGTTTCTCCTGACTGGTGACAGGTCTCTTTTATTTTTTTCTTTCATAGTTGGAGATGCTGCTGAATTTCTTATCCTGGGAGACAATGCTGGACTGTGTTTATATTTCCTTGGAGGCGATGAATCTGAATCATTTCCTCTGTTGTCTTTCCTAGGTGCAAATTGACCCGAACCCCTCTTTGCCTGTGACTTCCTTGGAGGAGAAACATCTGAATCACTACATATCCTTGATTTCCTAGGCGGTGATACATCAAAGTCATCCTCTAAATCATTACGTGTCTTTTTACTTTCTCTAGTAGAACCATATCCTCTATGAGAAGATAAGTCTGACTTTCCACAATTCCTCGATGAAGACGACGATGTAAGCACTTGTTTGCCCACACTCTCTATCGCAGTTACTTTAATATCTTCAATGCCATTTTCATCAGACATGACTTTCCACCTCCTGGATCCACGAAATTCTTCAAGAGATCGCACTGCATCAGGACGCTCATCAATAATCCCTGCAATCTGTGGCGCATCTTCTGCCAGGTTATACAAATCTAATTCATCTTCATCGAGCGGTCGCATATTCTTCAAATCTATGTCATCATCCACTACACGAAACCTTGAAGAAACAAAATGTTGGTTTAGGAATCGAATCAGTTATTGCTTTATGTTCAATGATGTATGTGCATGCAGGTGAGATGAACATGTAACTAGCCTAATATTTATTTGCTTGGATGTTTACTGCATCACTATTTATATCACTTGATTTGTTAATGGCATATTTCACAACTTATCTCTCATAACATAATCTCACTAATAACGATTACTACCTTCTCGGATATAACGCCGTGTAGCTTGGTAGGTGAAGTACCAATGTTTCGGAAGAAAGTGCTGCCTCCAGAGCCCAGGGTCTATCCTTAAGATGGAGGCATCATGCTCCTCCGAAACGTTGATTCCTATATACCAAGCTGCGTGGGCATAACAATAATCTTCATAGTTACTGCCGTGAGATCTATTCTAACCTCAAAATGCATGACATTCTGCATTTGCTTAACACATTATCTCACACACCTACCAAAATACTTTACCTTTCGTGCGAAGCTCTCACAGGTTTCTTCTTTTTCTTCTTCTTTTTGTCGTCGGTATTAAACGATAAATATTTCTTCAAATAATCTTTCTGACTTGACTGACTTCCTGCCATTTTCGTGCTCCTGCAAAATAGGTAAACACCTTTTTCCTTGTGGAACTTCGTATGCGGTTATTCCGTGTAAAACATACAATATGTGTTTTATTCCTGACGATAACAACAAGGACGTTTGTTACCTACAAAGAAGATTAAGAGCATTAAGCGATGGTCAAACTGCAGGCACACATTTTTCAGCTAAACAAGGATTATTACAGGCAACAAATATGAATAACATGACAAGAGGAAAATTAATTTCCTTCGAAAGTAATTACCGAAAGTTGAGGTGGTTGGTGCACCTGATTATAAAACGGAAATGTAGACGCCCCCTAGATCGTTTGTGGTAGACGATCAGTTCCAGCTCCTCGGCAGGTTTAGGCTGTGTGACAGTATAACCGCATTGTTGGGTCTTCTTTTTTTTTTTATGATTCGTTCGACGTGTTGTAACCAAACACAGTAGTTGTAGAAAATCATAGGCGTAATGAGTTTCGCGGGGAAAAAAGGCGTGGAAAAGGCCTTTGCCATGTTAAGAACACTTCCTCGTGTTTGTTTGGCGAACATCCGAAGAAATCCAGGAACTCGAATTAGGGTAAATAATACCAATGATGCCTTCACTATTCTGGGTGCTTACCAGCCAACGCTGCATAAGAACCCAGATGAGCGAACACCTCAACTACAGTGCAGGGGAAGCCTGAATCCCGCATATCTATAATGTTACACGTCACTAAAGAGCAAAATGTTGAAAATCAAGTCGGTGCATGTTACTTTATTAGGACGACACGTTGAAAGTAGGACGTTGTAAAAACTGCATTCCTTAAAACGCCCGATATTGAGGCCTGAGGGAGCTTGTAAGTGATGCAGCGCACACTTAACCTCAGTATTGGTGCAGAAGAGTGGTCTGTATCAATGTTCAGTCGCATCATCTGGGGAAAAGTCTCCAGACAGGGGGTACTCATTAATAAGCTTTAGGCCTGCTCTGGCTGTGATAGTTCCACAGAATTTACTTTTCTGTGTAGAAATGAAGTCCGCCAACATTTCTGCTTCCTTCTGGCCCATACATTATTGCTCCGATACTGTCCACCATCTTCATGTGGGCTGGCCACTGCCCTACATATTTCTGAATATTCCTTGCTGGCAGCTACATGACATTACTCTGTTTCGTAGTGAATATGAAAACTGTCAGTAATAATCGTTTGTTTGTTACTGAACTGTCGCTACATCATATTTCAGAGAAACCACTTGCAATGTTGTTTTTGTATTGTTTTCATTCCTTAGAGAAGAATTCCAAGACATTAGAATATCTGCCCCTCTGATGATGTGATATAGCTTTATTTGATGCTGTGTATATCATTGCAAGGTTTGAGGTTTTCACAGCAGTGTTGCTGATGATACACGTTTTCTGGGATGTAACGCTGTCTCATTGGACTGTTGTTGGTTTCCGACGTTTTGAAGACACCACTTTCCTTCGAAGTGTCAGGAACTGCTCACCACCTACAGTGCTACATCCCAAAAATTAATTCTTTATATGAGGTCCTTGCTGGTCTGCGATATTGCGCAGTGTGTATGTGGGCAGTTATTTACTGACGTTTCAGGACAACATATAGGTTCTATCCTCAAGGGTCCTGAAATGTTGGTAAGTAACTACCAATCTGCACTGTGTAATGTTCCAGAATAGCAACTGTCTCATTTGTGATGTGGCAGCTGCCTGATAGCATGAATCATATACATGTTTTTTTTAGTGTATGTGGTATAATGATGTGAGGATTTATTCATGGAATGTTTTTGGTTCAGATGTGGGAACCTCAAGAGGCATAATTTTGACGTGCAAACTATTTTGTTTTCATGAAGACAGATTATTCTGCATTTTTGCATGAAACCTTGCATTTGTTTCTAATATTTGACACATTAATTTCTCTCCTATTTAGCCAAAAAGAGGCCGAGCACAGCATGGAGGTGACAAGCACGGTGCTGGTAATAAGGGTTCAGGGCAACGACAGAACTACATGCGGCTTGGCTATGAAACTGGAAACACTCCGTTCTATCTCCGATTCACATATGAGCCATATTATAAGGGACATCAGTATGTATTTGCATGTTGTACAGTAAGATGGAAGCAGTTACCTCTGAATTACTGAATTATATAATGACAAGCAATTTATTTTTTCAGCTTACGACGGGAGTACCCACCTCTCTCCCTACTGCAGCTCCAGAAAATGATTGACACAGATCGTCTGGATATCTCGCAGCCAATTGATTTGTCAGTAATTTGCAACACTGGACTGTACACTATAGATCCTCTTCATAAACATTTTGGCATTCAATTGACAGATGAGGTAAGACGACAAACTACAGATACTGGAATATAGAATTATTGAATTTATGTCTTCTGGCATAATTTCTTTTCTATACAGATCAATGTTAATAAGTTGCCCATCTCTTCCCACAATTTATCCTTTCATAGCTCCTCCAGTACTAGCTGACCCACTTATTATGGATCATCCTATATATATATATCTTCCACTTAAATTTTAATTCTTAAGCCCTTCCCTGTATGCTTGATTTGAGGCTTCCGCCACAATGTTGATGAGATGTGTGCTCTTCTGGGGTCTTACACAGCATCAAATTGTAATCCTTTACCAATGTTTCGAGACAACGTGTCAGTCCCATCTTCTTGCTCCTTGAAGATGGGACTGATACATCATCCTGAAATGTCTGTAAAGGATTACCATCTGATGCTGCATAATAGTCCAGAAGAGCACATATCCCCTCTCTGTATCCGTGTTCTGTATGTTCCTCTTATCTTGACACATCATTTTATATGGTGTTTATATATGGCCAGTTTTCTCTCTCTCTCTCTTTCTCACACACACACACACACACTAAACCATTTATGTGTCTCTCAGCAGTCTTCCATACTCTTTTTCAAAGGTAAAGGCAAAGGTGTCCCTGTCTACACCATTACGACATCAGGGGTAGTAGTACAGTTCTGCTTATTCCCAACATCATTAGATGTTGGTAAATGGTGATCTTCATGCCCCAGCTGGTTTATGCCATGGGAAAAGAAGCTGCTGTACCCTGTGAATAGAAGGCTCGGTGAGCCCCAGTGCCAGACTGGATGTTTTGGAGAAATAAAAAATCTCTTGCACTCCCTGGAACCAAACCTCAGGTCATCCACGCCACAGCACAGTCACTATCTGACTGAGCTATCCTGGCATCCCCTCATACTGTGGCTAATTGCAGTCGCATGCTGTAAGCACTTCATAAGCATTAAGCGTAAAGGACAATGCAGAACAGCATTCTCCATACCCAAATTCAATTTATACAATTTTTTAAAAAGCTTTTTATCACACTAAATACACATACTGATAGTGATTACCGTTCATTTAAATGTGTAAATTAATTTCTTGTATTTCTGTAATTACACATGGAAATCAAACTGAATAATGGACTCTGTTCCATGTTGTTAGTTATAAATGTATGTAATGTAAAAGTCCAAATAAACCAAAATTAAACATGAAATTTCACCCATATTCCTCACTTAAATTGCAGGATGAAAGAAACATAGAGACAGGCGTAAAAAAGACCCTTTCATATTGTACAGCATCTGCAGGCTGCCTGAAAGGTACATCAGTGTCATGCACATATGTTGTTCCTGTTATGACTGTGCATGATTTTCACATTAACATGCACACATTATGTATCCGTTGATATCGACTGCAGTGGTATACGCTGCAGATCATGCTTGGACAGGGCCAAAATTCAAATGGGGTACATCTCACATACGCAAGTATTCCCATTAAACCAATCTCTGCTCAGAAAAGTGTTGAAGAATCATAACGCTTTTGAAACAGAGCAAACCACTCACCCACTTGTGTGATCTTCAGCAACATTGCTGTGAGGAGCTCATATCACTTATAGTGTTTGCATGCCAGTGGTACTGACGATGGTCTTTCTCCACCACACAAGCATTCCCTTATGAGCTGTTTCTCTACAAATGCTTCATACTCACCTGTCATCAGGGGGTTGGTACCAAGGCACCTCATCCACACCTCAGCTCTACAGCTAAACAAAACAATACATACACACAGCTGTGTAAGACCTGCTGTTACAGTGCTGTCATCTGTTTGGCAGGGAGCAAATAATTTCAAAGCAAAAGTGAACATAGAAGTGCAGTGGGCATCAGAACCAGTCATCGCAGCCATTGAAAGAAATGGGGGTGTTATTACTACAGCATATTATGATGTGCACAGCCTGTGGGCAGTGATCAATCCACAGAAATTTTTCAAGAAAGGTAAGTGGCAGCAGTGGACTGGTGCCAGACCATGCACAATATAGCTATAATTGTCATCTTAAAAGCCACTTGCTGTTTGAGTGGATTCAATTCATGCCCTCTGGGATTTGACACTGTATTGCTTGGTTAGACATTCCTGATGTTTTGAGGGCACCACAGTCCTCGTAACAGGGAATTGCTAAACCAATGACACAGTCACGTCCCAGAAGACGTGAATCCTCTCCAACGCCACTGTCAGAACCCAAAATATCTTGCACCTCTGTGTTTGCTCATAAAGAATGTATTTATCTGACAAATAGCATGAAATGTTTGCCTGTTCAGTAACACATGTACTCATACATACGTGAACGTCTCTTTCAGTTACAAAAGCCCGAGCAATATTTATGTAAACTTCTGTAAGGTAAATGAGAGGGAGGAAAGAAGCAGGAGATGAATGACAACAGGCTGGATAAATAGACATACAGAAAAGGAATATGGGGCTGGGGGGGGGGGGGGGGGCAGGTATGAGGGATGAAGACATGAAAAGTAACAATTTTCCCCAGTAGACAAAACCTGTCTTTGTGCTAGTCACAGCCAGATGATGTAACATCATGAAATTCTTAGCAAGTCTTACACCACAGTCTAACCTTCGTGTTGGTGTTTAAATTTCCACTGACACCACAACAGGCTGCATACTCATAGCCACATGATTACTGATGGATTCCCATACATTCTAAATGTCTCTACAAGAACGCTGAAAAGTCATCCTGCTGATAGGCATGCCTTGCATGTCAAGACATTTCTAACGACATGACTGTTAAACAGTAGTAAAACTTACTAATGTCATAAGTAACATAAATCATGTTACAGGAGAGGCAATTCCACGCCGTATGCTGCCACCTCAGGACGCAATAGAATACTATACAAACCCAGCTAATCGTGGTTACCTGGCAGATCCTGAGATGATTTCCTGGGAGCGTCTGGTGTTGGCACAGAAGTATGGTTATCAGTTACCAGTACTGGAAAATGATCCTGATTATGCTATGCTCATCCAAAGAAAAGATCCACGACAAATATTTCTAGGACTTGAACCTGGTTGGGTGGTGAATCTCCGTGATCGCTGTATTCTCAAACCCACAGATGAACAACTGAAACAGTTCTATCATTCATAGCCTAGGAGAGAAGTAATCATTATTAATGCAGTTATAGTAAGGAAACAAAATACATGAGGCAGTCTCTGAAATGGCTGTAGTTGCTAGTCAACAAATTCACTGCAGTTTGTGGAACCCAAACATTCACTGCTGTTTACACAACCTGCCACTATACCATCCACGCACTCGTATCCTGTTCTTTTGAGGATCCATTTTAAGAATGTCCTCGTGTCTGTGCTAAAACTGTCTCTTTGCCTCGGGTTTTCTGACAAATATTCGTATGCATCTCGTTGCCTTGTGTGCCACAGGCTCCACCACCACCTCATCCTGCTTCATTTGATCATCATGACATTCAGCCAGAAGTACAAATCATGAAGCTCCACATTATAGTTTTCTTGATCCACCTGTCATGCCCTCCTTCTTAGGTGCAAACACGCTCACCCATGTGCATTCTTGTAAATATTATGTGCCTCATGTGTGTCTAAGGATTTTTCTTTTTTAATTCCAGTCTTCACAATATTGTGTACAACAGCTACCAGATCAACTGCTTACAACACTGTTGATAACAAAAAATATGAATTACAACACTGTAGGTTTCCTTTTTTATATCACATATAAAGTGAAACATTGCCACAAATAGTTTGGTAAGCTGGTATTACTCAAAACAATTTAAACAGCAAGGTATAATACATACCCTCCCACAGACAACAGCCCTCATGTACAGCTTCTTATGGGGATATAATTACAAACAGTGGTTACTTATTTGTGGTGCACAGAAATAAAGGCAGTTCTCGCACAACCATGTCTATTACTTTTCTTTAATTATGCACTCAGTGAAGTAGTGACAGCTGCCTGCGTGTTAGACGAAGCCTGATTACCCAAAATGCAAATTCAGCAAACCAAGATTTGCTGTTGGAATCACAAGGTAATACAGGGTAACTGTTTTATCTGACAACTGTCAGTTGCCACTTTCTGTTGGCTCATTTATCATATTAACCCCACTCAGCCGACTGCCCACACGTGCAGCAGGGTAGCAGCCAGAAGTGACAAATGACAGTTGGCACATAACGTAGCGACCCTGTATAATTACAACTCCTCTTACGCGGGCAGCCGTTTGCATACACAACAATTAACGTACTGCAAACAGTACAAACCTGTTAGTTTAAACCCAAATGTGTGGCGATGTTGGATGAGACTTATAACAGGTAATGGCAGTCCATTTTTGATACTATGCCTTGCCCTTGAAAATTTTTATTAATTCTTGGTATTTCATTTTCACTTTCCATAACAGATGGCATACAAATAGCCTTTCTGTATAATTTACCTAGCTTATAGAAATGTACTATTAATTATGTGTTGCTATCACCGGAGTTCCAACAAAAAACAACAGTGGGGTCACAACAGGCATGCACATGTACAACAGCAGCCTATTTAAATGCCCACACAGGGGTTATAATTCATGTCATCCTTTAAACAGTATTGCAATTTTCCACCAACACTCTCCCAAGGTTCAAAGTACAGTATTCACAAGATATCAAAAGCTGTATCATGAAATTACTTAACTACAATCAAATATCCTGGATTACAGAGAAGCAAGATGCCTGTTACATTTTGATGTGATGCAATCTATGCAAAAACAATATTACATTCAAGTGACATCAGACATTCCAAGTGCAGTATGCACAGACGTTAAATATAAAAAATATACAAGACCACTGCTTTTCTGTAGCTGCACATTTTACTAAGTTTCAGAAATGGAAAAAGGTCCCAAATTCTTGTTTCTGTAACTAAGTGGTTGAATATCTTTAAATGAGTGACCTGGAAAATCATTTTCAACAACAAATCCAATTGCTAACCTAAAATATCAATAATTTTATATGCAAACATGAAAAAAAAAGTTTCACTACTATTGCTCAAACTGGTAGGGACTCTATGGAATTGTGTAACAATCTTATTTCTGTTTAAAAATCCTTCTTCATCAAAAGACTCCAATTAGCAATAAGCCATGGGTTAAACTGTACAGCACAATAACCATGCACATACACGTGCACTACACACACACACACGCACGTGCACGCACGCACCACACACACATGCTCTCTCTCTCTCGCTCTTCTATAATACAGAAATTAGCAATATTAGTCTCTTTGGGGGTCATACAATCTGCCAATAAATATATATATATATATATATATATATATATCTATATGTACCAGTCCTGTGTTTGATGACAGAAATCCTACATAATAAACCAGGGCTCAATTGTAGAAGTCTTGTGGCATAAGGGTGCTTGTTACTCAACAATAAGTTTACATTACAGGGATGAAAAAATAAATAAAAAATATTTAATTATGATAGTATTCACAAAGAGGATCCGTTAGCAGCTTTAATTAATTTACACCAATAGGCAGGCGCTTGCGCATACCGTCGCACTACTATTGCACAGCGACCGGCCATTAGTTTATGGTAAGGCCACAGTTACTGTACACAGTGCTGTCTAGATTTTATTTTAGGGCTGACCAAAATCCACCAACTATACTACCACCTACCCACTCTACAGGTGCTACATTGTTAAAAACCTAATTCAAATTTGTATGATTTAGCATTAGGAGAAGTGCATAAATCCATTGGAATACACATTGAACTGCAATACATTATCATGTGATGCACTAAATACATAAAATCCAACAGAGCCATTTATAAATCCCTGCAGAATAATTTATTATTTTCGAAAGGGTAGGTAGTGAAAACAGTCGAGGTAATTATAAATCAAACCTAAAATACTTCTGAAACAAAAGTATATTCTCACCCATACAGCATGTGGCCTTAACCCTCTGACTGCTACGCCACAATGCAGACTGCTTCACCCAGCACATCCCAATCTGTAACTTAGCACAATTCCTTTCAATTTCTCTGGTGAGATCTCTGTGCTCAGAGACAGAATGTACACACTCCTTCATCGTCTGACAAATATTTGGAAGTGTATGTACACCCCTGATAAGCCTGTGGGTTAAGACACATTCAGCAGTCAAAGATTTAATGCGGGCTCATAGGCTCGTTCTTCATTCTTGCTGACGACCCTGTCCAACAGTCAGTCCACCAGACATCTGCCCCACCTGGGCCCACCCTGGTGACTCAGCAGTCCGACGAATTTTGGTCTGGCGGTACTGAAGGCTTCTTGCTTCGAGTCAGTCGGTCCAGCTCAGCTGCTGCATCTGAGCGCATCACTGCCTTGTCTACAGATGTGTGGGGTCGATCATTTATCAGGTCACCTATAAACATTACACGGACAATTTAACTTCCTGAATATTATTGACTTTCACTTAGTCCGATCCTCTTCTACCTGCGGTGTAGAGGTTGATTATTATTCACGTAACATAAATACAAAATTTGATGTTCCTGCAACAGCGCTTCTGTGGATTCAGGTCATCTCAGACATGATGCTGTGTACTTGGATGAGCGGTTTCTGATATTTTAAGGATCATGGGGCCTTTATCTTCAAAAGTTACGGCAGTGTGAGAAGAACAGCAAACAGAGGAACTGTAGCAATACACATGCACAGTATGTGGGTGGATGTGGGAGCAGGCAAAGCAATTGGGAGGCACTGGAGGGGCCACTCACCCAATGACACAGCATCATGTCCCAGAACACCTGAATCCAGCACTTATTACTGCTTAATCTTAAATTGATTCATACTGTTTTGGCTGTGGTTGTAGTGGTGGCGGCGGCGGCGGCGGCAGATGATGATGATGGTGATGATAGTATTAAAAAAAGCACCATCATGACGACAATTACATTTAATACATTCTGTCCTTCCTGCAAAGTTTACACACGCAACCAAATGCCCATTAACACTTCACTGCTGGCCTTGGTGCAATGTATTGGACTTTTAATTCATTACATGCCACCAGCCTCTGTCCACTATATGGTGCATTTTAGAATACCTGGAATTTAAAATTCTTCCATCCTGAGCAGTAATTGGAATTTAAACCCCAGTGTCACTGAACAGTTAATACAATTCTGAAGTTCAGCATGTCTAGTGGTCTAGCATGCTCCTACAAAAGCACTCTTTGTCTCCAAACTACAAACAATGCCAACACTTCCTTGGTTTTTGCAATATGGAAAATTTACATAACATGTTCACTTTGCATTGCTTGTATGTATGGGGTTTCCACCCTGCATGGCCATCGAGTATCGAACACATGATCAGCAAGCTACTACAAAAGGAACTGCCATCAGAGATAAACTGCTCTCAAGTCAAGAAAAGCTGGTTAAAATGTGAGACACAGCACTCAGTCTATCAGCGATGAGCTTAGTTGGAAAGAGGGGAAACCAACAAAATATTGTATAGTAGGATGATCAATGTTTATGGAACAGTTCTGGCAAGAATGGGATGTTCATCTACAAGTTGTGTTTGTAAAAAAATACCATGTCCTAGAATGTGTCAAAAGCATTGAAGACTCGAAATGTGGGTTGATGGTCAAAATTAATCATTTAATGTAGAGTTTATATACAATAATATTCTAGTAAAGGGAATGACAATTCAACTACAGAACTATAGAACAATATATTTTTCAGGCTTAAGCTTTTAACATATTTTCCCCCTTCAATAAGCTACATCTATTGAATTTTTCCACAAGTGTTTAAACAGAGTATCACTGCATTAAATTATACAATTTGTAGTCATCTCCCATATTCATCTCACAGCCAAAAGTTATGCAACTTGTATTAACCATGTCCAATAACAGAATCATTATTTCACTGCCATTTCATTACCTCTAAGCACTGCAGAGACCTGCTGTTCAAGTGCTCAAGTTATATATTTTGAAAATTTCACAGTCATCACCTGACATTTTGGGTGCTGGTGATCCAGTTCCAGTCTTCTTATGCAGAAGGGAATTAAAGAAGTTTGCAAGCACACCCTCTCCACTGCCAGCCACACCTGGTTTGGCTCCATCGATCTGTTGACAAGTTGCACAACCAAACTCAGCACAGTGTCATTAACTGTCATACGTAGTATAAACTGTGAGGTTTGAGGTTCTCACAGCACTGTCGCTGAGGACTCATCTTCTTGGATGTGATGCCATGTTACTAGATGCACGGTTCCCAAAGTTTTGAAGACAAAGAACCACTCATACAACAACACAGCACATCCCAGACAACCTGAACTCACAGTTTAAAAGCTATTGAAATTTCCATGCAAAATTGTGGATTGTTAGCAAGATGTGTAAAGCAATTTCTAAATCAGCAGTGTGAACATCACTGGATTAGACAGGATGGCCACAAGCCTGGCTATCGATGTCACTATGTATTATGCCTTGGCACAACCACTTCAGCAGGCATATGAAAACCCGTGTTTATGAAACACCAGCACAGATACAATGCCACAACTTCAATGCTGCAGCGCAGACTCCTCTAAGGAAATGGTTCACAACCTTTTTCGGTGAGCCAAGCTGCCCTTGTACTCCAGGTGAACCACTACTCCGTCTGTCCCCTGTCTTTTGTACTCCAGCCGGTGCTCTCATTGGAGACGAGTCCTGCCGCAAACTTGGGGCACCTTGCTGCATAAGTTGCAACTGCCTTGTTAGGAATGACTGCTCGTCTTCTGCCTGCATTTCTGATTCTCGGGTCACAGGCTACAAGTAAAATACAGATGCTCTGTAATCAAAGCTTTCATCTCCTACAGACAATACAGCTGAACACAAAGGACCATGTATCTGTGTTTTAATTCCACTTTATGACACCTCTGTGGTCAAATTTTGACTGGAAATATAAAATTACTTGTAACCAGTGTATAATAATCAAGCATTATGGACCATGCATAGCAAAATTACATGTTCTAAGTTTGCTCTCAATTATATCTCATGATCTGTGCTATAATAAATCATATACTTTGAGCTGTGCCCTAAAATTTCAGTCAGCAGACATGAAAGGAAGAGAACACTTAGGACAGGTACATGTATTTGGGAAGATAATGTTAAAATGGATCTGTAAAAAACACGGTGTGAAGATGAGGACTGGATTCACCAACTCATGACAGGGATTGCTGGTTTTCTTCAGTCCGTTCAGGCATGTGCTGGGATAGGCCATAACTACTTCCTCCCACATCATTACCTTTCTAAGTGCAGGCTGTACAATAACATCTCTGTAGTAGTCATCTGGCTTCATGCTCTGCATACTCTCGTACAATATGCTTATCTTCTTCATGTTATCCCAGCCAGAGGGACTACAACAGACAATAAATTAGTTTACATGATAAATTAGTTCCTGAATAAAATTTGCAGTTTTGAATACCACTGAGTTCCAAATATAACTCACAAAGCTTACTGCCATCATACATATCTATCACTTTGTCAAATCACAAGAGCTCACAGGCCCAATGATATAAAGCATGTCATATCACAAGACAATTAATGGGAAAAATCAGAAGTCAAGGAAAAACACATTTAACAAGGATTCATCACCAGTCATACACACATTTAAGGCTGCAACCGTATAACATTCAGATAAAATACTGCAAACTGAACATAAAATAGTTTATAAAAGGAAGCATTCACTTGTAAGGGTTAAAACTTTTACAGACATTGATGAAAGTTAATTAAAATATGAAATTTTACATATTAAAAAACAATTTAACCACACTGGTATATGTGCTGTATAAAACCCCCAGCACTCATATCATCCGTCTGATGGATCATTTACTGCCATCAGCAGCAGCAGCAGCAGCAGCATATTGTAGAGTAGAGCATCTTGTAGGAACCCTGAACTTTCTCTGTTAACAGTATGTAGGGCATTTTCAACACATCTGGAGAGTTACTAGTCAGTGTAACCTAATATCTGTGCATCAAAAGTTTGTTCCAATGTACCAATTTCTTCCACTGGAACCCTAAAATATAACAACAGAAAATATCTCAAAAGAGCTAGTTTTCAAATACTCCAGTCGAAGAGTACTGTCATTTGGGTTCTGATGTCAATGAGTCTGGCAGATAGCTACCAACCTTTCAGAGAAAGCCACTGTTTAGACATATGCCCTAAAGATGGAAGGAGCAGGTCTCTCAGTCATGTTGGCACCTATGTACCAAACTACATGATGTCAAAGGCTTCTGAGATGTGACACTGTCATTGCAGAAGTAGTTCCTGATGTCATATCTCTTGAAACTTTAATAATCTTCAGCAACACTGCTGTGAGAACATCAAATCTTACACTGTCACATACCAGAATACTGTCACTGCCACAAGAACATCAATATTCCACTCCATGCTCCATTACTTACATTAAAACTGCATCCTTCTCAACAACAAGCGCAGGAGTTCGAAAGGGGAAGCCATAAATGCGGTACGTCAGGTATTTGTACAGTAGATCACAGTTCTTATCTTCTTTAGCTGATGTATAGAACAACGCTGCTCCATACTGAAGGCAGAACCGGCGAACCCACTGTTGCATGAAGTCGAAATGTTCGTCACGATAGTCGTAATCCTTCTCTAGAGTCGACATATAATCTGTCTGCAAAAACAATTTCCTCCCAATAGCAACTTTCAACTCCCCTTGCCACACCAATATAATAACCTTTCACTTTACATAAATTTCTGGGTTTCTGGACTTATGTCAGTCATGTCAGTATTCCGAACTGAAGAAAATTGCACAGATTTGAGGTTTCCAAAATAGTTTTATGCAGGGCTGTGGAGTCGGTACACAAAACTTCTGACTCCAAGTCCTCAATTTTTAAAACTCGAACTCCGATTCCTTCGGAAAATCTCAATATGTATTAATAATGGTAAACCTATAAGACATTTCACCATCACCATGTGAATCATCAGGCTACTTTTTTGACTTATAACCTATTTTTAAGTATAAGTCTAATGGTTATTGAAGCTATCACGGCTCTGAATTTGGAGTATCTAGTTAAGATATTGAATTGAGGTTGGAGTCGGTACATTTTTAACAACTCCGACGCCACCTAAAATTCTTTCCAACTCTGACTCCACAGCCCTGGTTTTATGGAGGATTCAGGTCTTCTAAGGTGTGACGCTGTGTCGCACGGTTCATGTATTCCTGACTTTGAAGGAACACAGTGTCCTTGGAGATGAAGGCATTATGTTCCGTCATGATATTAAAATCACTAACCCAGTGGGCACAATGTGACATCTCAGAAAACCTGAATCTTCAGAAGCATTACCAGCATGCTGGTTCCTGTAGGCCAAGCTTATCGCAGTCACTGGACCAGCGATCCAACAGATCTTGTTTACAAAACACGGTGTTCAGTCACTACTACTAAAATCGTGGACAAAGTCCAGTTATTTGGCAATACTAACTGAGTTAAAAGACTCACGTACATAAATCACATCAAAGAATGTCCTTTTACCTTTGTAACAACTACAACCACATCTAATCCTAGATTCCGTGTAAGTACACCATCCCCTAGAGGCAAAACATCTCCTCCATCTTCTTCATCTAGATTTCGAGACGTCCTCCTCATTGGTGACCCTTGCTCTAATTCATCTCCAGGTTCCACATAATCTTGCCATTTCTTTACATCTAGAAATTCAACATACGCAATGTTACTAATGTTTGTTACTTTTGCAATTGGATGGTCTCTATTGTCGCTATTGGCTTAGGGATACTCAGAGCATGTAAGGATAATAAAAGTGGCACCATGAACAAGATGCACAAAAAAAAGCATGCATTGAAAAATCAATCCTTTTTAACAACAACCTCAAGAAGAAAATACTTACATTTGTGCCTGGCATCTTGTAAGTCATCTACATCAATTTTCAACCTGTCAATGTGGTCTTGCAACACAGTAGCCCATGTCTGTAACTGATCTAAAATACCCCATGGTGTTGTCATGGCAACTACAAACATTACAAGTGTGTGTGGAAAACTCTCCTCTGACAGTGCAAATCGCAAGAGATGTGCATGAGAGGGATCACCATCCAAGATCCAGACACTGAGTCGAGTGTGATCTGAAAGAAACAAGAACTATATTAATGCCTTGCATGTACTTTTCTTCTAGCATGTCAGCCAGCAAGCACAAATTATTTTTGCTTGCATCTAAACTGGTTAAGGAAGTTGCAAAGTTTAGCAGAAACAAGACCTCTCTTTAACAAAATTACCTCAGCTACCAAAGGTGACAACAGTTCACATATTCAGCTACTAGATGGCAGACACACAAAGTGACAGTCTGTGATAAATTCAAAGATTATATCGCATTGAAATAAGCATGACAAATGACAGCATAGCAATATCTGTTCAGTCAGAGGCTGCACAACAAATCACTGCAAGGGGTTAATCTTTCAGAAGCCAGGACTAGGGTATTTAAATCAATAGTATCAACCAAACCACACAAAAAAAGAAATTCATGAGATTAAACTAACAGCTACATCCAAAATTCTACATTTGTGTACAAACACCTCACTCCAGAATATATACCAATCAGATCAAACACAGCCTTTCAACAAGTAGGCAACTCTTCATATTGACCCATGTGTTTTGGGACATTATGCCATGTCACTATGTAAGTAATGCCTAATGATTCAAAGATTCATAGTGCCTTCATCTTCAGCGCCAAGCAGACATTCTCCCTGGAACACGAGACCCCAAAATTAAAGGCACTATGATTCTTCGAAACGTCTGGAGTCCCTCACCCAGGGACACAGCGTCATATACCAAGCATCAGCAATGCCACAGTGGGAATCTAAAACCTTGTCACTCGTCCTACTTTCAGATAACTTACCATCTCTGTATTCATCTCGAACATCTATGTAAGCATACTCCAAACCAGACCCTTTCTTTGGATCTTCTACACCCTGAAGTTTTGCTATTAAAGTTGTCTTTCCTGATTCATTATCACCTAAAACACATTAAACAAATACAGTAGAACCCACATGTAAGATTTGTTCATGGGACAAACCTTTTATACTTTAAATTCAGAAATACCTTAAATGGGGGTTGTGTCCAAATCAACCAGAAAATTACTCCTGTGGTTACAGAAATATTATATTCATTCTAAATTTAAACATAATGATGTTTATCTTCAATCCATCCAACACTTACATGTTTATTTTATGGGACATGAAAGAAAAAACTTAAAAAAATAAAGCAGAATTAGGATTTCACTGCACAAGACATTCTAGACATCCATTCTTCTGTCAGTGTGGTGTATTATGACCAATCCTACAGTAGCTTGTATCCAAGATTCATAATCAACTGACAACAGTGTTCAGTTACAAATGTTCTTATGTGTATATGGCTATTGTTAAGGGCTTTTTAACCAATCACACACACGCTAACTCTTGAGAACTAATAGTACATTGCTGTGGCAGTGCACAGTCAATTCTGATATCACCTCTTCACTTACATGGCATTATTTACACAACCAAAACTGCAATGCTGTAAACACAACCCCAAAACTGACAATCCAAAATGGTGTAGGACCCAAATTTTCATGTCTTTAATGCAGGAAAAGTCTAAAATCAAGAAACGTTCCATCAAGAAAAATTATACATTGTTATATATGGGTCAGGCCACAACAGAACCTAAAATCTGAAAAAAATCTTAAATCAAAAACCGCAAATTAGGATTCTGCTGTATTAAACATTCAAACTGCACTTCAGTCAAGCATCTGGTCACTACTTTGAAACTGTTCATAGGCACAGTGCAAGAACTTACAAATAATAATTAATACACCACCATCTTTGTACACCAGAGGACTGTATTTAAACTTCCTGTATTTCTTTAGAATGCTGTTTCTGACTGGCTGAACCATATCACAAATAACATCATAAAACAAAGATTAAAGGTCATCACAGTGGTCTGGTTGAGCATGCCTATTTTCTTGGTGTACAACGTGCCATCGGGTAATCTATTCCTGACATTCCGAAGGAACACACTGCCTTCACCTTCAAGGGCCTGGAGATCCAAAAAAAAAAATGCACTACATTCCTTCAAACACTGGGAATCAATTATCCAGTAATGGTGTCATATCCCAGACAAAGAGAATCGTCACGTAATGCAATGTTTACTTCTGTCCTCTAGTGTAATGAGATGGCACTTCATCAATCATCACTTTGGTTACCAATTCAATGGTAATATGAACACACGTACTGCAGAACATAACAGTGTGTGCCTGGGCACAGCACACACTGCACTCCACAAGTGTATTATCAAACAGAAATGCTGAAGCATTACTTCAAACAGGCAGTTCTGGAACGTGCACAACACCAACCCTACGCAACAATAAAACATCATTTTATGTAGCGTTTTTGAGCCTTTTTCAGTTGACACACCCCTCGGTCTGCAGAGTGCCATGCCAATAATTACCCATTTCAGCAACTTAACTTAATTCTACTCTCAAAATACACACTATCACGTATTATGAACATGATACATTACAGGCAAAGATTACGTTTTCCCTGTGCATGCCATGAAGGCACATACAGTGAGCAGAAGTACAGCTCTGCTCATTCTTCACCTGAGCACTTGATGTAGGTGAGTTATCACCTGCATGTTCCAGCTCCTTTACACCCCAACCATAGAACCCACGGTGTCCACTGAACAAGACGCTTGTTGGCACCCACAGCCAATCCAGTCATTTTGGGGATAATATGAATCTCATGCCATGCCAGGAATTGAACCCTGGTTCACCCAGACTGTACCCCAGTCACTGTGTCAACTGTGCTATCCCAGCCACCGCGTGTATCAGCTACTACGTTTAACCAGCAGCAAAACTTTACACTGATAATGAAGTCAGTTCACTTTAGGAAAGTCTGTTCATTTCAACAGGGCACGTGGTGGCGCAGTTGGTTCAGATGCCGCACTACAAACCGGAAGGTAGCAGGTTTGATTCTCTATGATGTCAATGCAATTTTTCACTGACATAATCCTTTCAGTCGCACTATGGCCCTGGGATCAACTCAGCCTCTAACAGAAATGAGTACCAGAAATTTTTTGGGGGGTAAAGGTGGCCAGAGTGTAGGACTGACAATCTTAACACCTTTATGTTCCAAATATCTTGAAATCTTGGGGCCTCAACCACCTGGAACCTTCAGGGCATGTCCAGGTCTGTAAAGGGATTGATTTACCTTTACCTTCTTACATTCATTTCAACAGGTCAGAGATTACAAGATGTCTCGAGTTCAATTACGGTTACATATCACATTAAATATGCACTTTAATGTTCTGTGCCCCTTTCCCCCAGAGTAAGAGGGACAGTAAAACACAGTTAACAAAATGATAAAAAAACTCACCTAACACTACAACAGACTTATATGATGGCAACTTTGTATTCCCTCTTGTCTGAACTTCTCCTAATATAGCTGACCTGAAAGAAAGATTATTTATGATGTTTCAAAATACAATATTGCAACCAGATAACAATATGTTCCTGTACCATACAAAATGACGTACACAATGAATACAGTAATACTAACAGAGCAATATTTACCATTAAAGCACAGTCACAACATCTGACTGATCATGAGAACCATGACATATTGCAACCAAAACTAAATCTGTATTGAATTCAGGGTAAAGCCAGGCCCTACAGTTCATATCAAGTCTTTAGTCATCACACTAAAAGTACCAACATTTTCAGTGCATACTGCAGCACTGTCTTGCTAAGAGACAGCATTTTGTTTCTCACAAATGGACAGGTAACCAAAATACACTGTCGGAATATGTGTCACATACAGGTGAGGATTTATAATCTCACAAAAACTGGAGCAACAATCCCATTTGCACCAACAGCACATCACACACACTAACATGTAATACCATTCCACAGGTTAACAGGGCATTTTACGCAAGCTACTTCCTGCTTTCTAAGAGTTATGTGTCCACTGAGGTGAAAGCAAGCTTCGTAACAAGATAGAACACGTGTGGGGTCAACAGTCCCTGAAACCAGCAGCTCAAAACTCGGGTTTGCTTCACAATCTGAGTCACACAGTTCAAGAAACCACACCTGTCTCACGCACACAGATGCAAGTACAGCAGTTCATGGCAATGATGCAGACACACCCACTCACAGTGCTAGTCACACAAAACGTCTTCAAGGAAATGTCTCCAATCTACCACCAACTTCCTCCATCTCTACCTCAGTCAGCATATCTTCGATGTTCTCTGTCTAAAACAAAACCTGTCACCTGAAACCTTTCCGTGTACATACATAAATTGTTTTCCCTTGTACTAATGGTACATCCTGAAAAAAGTGTCAGAATTTACTATGATACATCCTGTAGGAATCGTATTTAGCGTATGTTCCAAACAAAAATCAGCACAGCAAATCAGCAAATACAAGCCAGTCACAAGGACCTCGCAACCTGTAGAAGAAGCAGTATGGGAATGAATATGTGTGTAAGTTTGATGTGTAACATACCCTGATGGGAAGCAACCAGAAAATGGGGTCATTTAAAATAACAGCACTGTAGGTAGAACAGCTCTGGCAACCGGTGCAGAATACATACCCAACTAATTTTCCTAGTTACAAGAGCACATCAATATTACATAATATATAAATAGTTAAAGATAACGAGTGGGCATGGCACATTTATTCTGAACTCGAATGCAACTTGGATTTACTTACGAGTATTGGTATTAAGTATTGTATTCATACATGGCAAGCCCTATACCCTTGGCTTTTTACTATAAACGATCTACGAAATGCGAATAAATTTCATTCTTTTCTAACACACAAAAGCAATATGGCACCGGGCACTGTACCCATATAAAACTCCTGTATCAACAGGAACTGACATACGTATGACACCATTACGTGATACTAGTTATGTTCAACAACTACAGTTCATTATAAGGAATACAAACAAAGAATACTGTTGCTAAATTGTCAAACATGGGGTCCATATCAAGACAACCGTGAGAAAAGTTCACCCGTCGGCAATCTTCTTTCCGCCATAAGGTAACAACTGCAGTAAGATTTTGATGGTAGTCTGAATTCTGTTCAGCTTATTACACATACCATAAATTTTCTTTATTATCTCCCTCAGTTTTCTTTTTCGATGAAAACCCTTCCACCTCCACACTTCCTCCGACCAGCGCCATCTTTGACAGGCCTACGTAACAGTGTACCAATACAACAAGACGTAATGTTACTAAATACCGGTTACGACCTAAAAACTATATATCTCCTTAATGTCCCACAATGCGGGGCTAAATAAACGCATTTTTAAATTCATGGTACGTACACAGCAAAAGAATATATGTGTTAGATGTTTATTGCATGAAGAAGTATAAAGTACGTCAAATAATATGGTGGGTGCGGTTAGTAAGTGACATGTTGGCAATAGAGTGCCAGGATTGGTAGGATGATCCTGTCAGTCGTGACATCATTATGACTCATATTTCGCTTACCCTGACCGTCAACAAAGGCGATATTTTTGGCTTGCATTGTTTGTTTGTGACCAAGACCGCCTGGGATATGACGCCGTGTCGATTGATGCGGCGGCATATTTAAAAAGACTCGAACCTTCACCACCACCGCTGCGAGAACCTCAATCTCTTCGTTGGTGATAGTTCGAAGAATACCATGACACACTTGGAAGTTTAACAAAGTTTTAACTAAATTGCAGGTCACATGAAAACAAGATATTTCCTTAGGTATTTCTGCCAGTTGTTTGTAGTTATATGTGTACTCAGGCCACGGGAGGAAGTCCCACGAATAGACAACCGCCACAAGCGCCCCGAGCAGCGAACTTTGCCCTGCTTCTCCCGTCGCCCGGGCATGTAGTCTGAGTACAGGAATGATTAAAGTCAAACGCTGAAGAGTAGGCCCCTGCCACACAGCTGCCCCCGGTTGAATACATCGTCAGACGAACCTTGAGGTTGGCGTGGCTGAGGATTCCTTTTTGGGATATGACGCTGCACTACAGGTCATCGAATTCCGACGTTTCGATGAAGATGAAAGCACGTTTCTTTGAAAAGTCAGGATCCGAGTATCCCATGACGCAGCAAAATATGCCAGAAGCCTTAACTTCTCAACGCTTCACACGAAACAGGTCCCCAAGACCTGGATCTGCCCAAGAGCCCTCCTAACATTTACATCGTGTTCCCCCGCTAGTCGATATCCTGACCAGGAATTTGCTGAATATTCCACAAGACATGTATGAGCCTCAGTATTTAGTATAAGTTATCAGGAAACTAAAATATTGATATTGAAAGATGCAATACCACAAAAATCGAGCCGCATAACGTTCTTTCCAATATTAGACGCGTACATGAGAAAAGCATCAACGCTATTTTAAAGTTGTGTCTAACGGTGATGAGGCAGAACCATTGAACGAAATTAAAGTAACGTGAACCTGAGCAACTGATTAACATTATGTCATAGTTTTGGAGTACACGGTTTTGTTTTGAACGTTTCAGAACTGTTTCTTTGAACAATGGGCCACTACTTAGCCCATTTGGCGGACTTATATATTGGTAACAATGAAGGGATACCAATGTGATAGTCTTGTGCACATGACACTAAGCATACCTGTCCATTTCCCCAACCCTTGTTTTAGTTGCCGAACCTGTAACAACTGTAACACTCAATATGGCGGTTGTGTAATTTGGAGCAACATAAGTGTTACATGTCGTGTTTCTAAGATTTTGTGAGTTTGTTTCAGAAATCTTTAGTTTGGCATGCGACACGAAAGCACTATAATAAAAGGACCTGTTTACACTGAGCAAGCTAGGTTTGAAAACGCGTATGAAGGTGTCGTGGACTATTGCATGTTACTTTTTGGCATTCTAACCTCACATTGCAGTATTGAACGTCTGTAAGTGAAAATGTTGACAACGTATAATTTAGGTTATACACAAGGTAACAAAGCGTAATAGTGAGGAGGCTTTCTTGCAGGTAATTCTAAATCTTCTGGAGAACTAAAGGACAGTTAAGGTCAGTATATAAAGCTTGTACCGTGCTACCTGAAAATCAGATATTGCGTTCAGTACATACGTACATTCCGTGGGTACATAAGTTTGAAAAAATGACATTAGAAGGTGGAATACGCCGTGAGTGTACAAAATATGCAAAACATACTGTATTAATTCAATACTATAAGGATTTCATATACAGTATCATGAATCATTCTTAACAATCAAAAAATTCATTAACAGAGTAAGAGAAGTGTGTATTTAAGTATCGCCTTAACGCTGCTTTACATTGTGTGCTTTCGTTCCTAAGACTTACGAGAGTAAGTGGTAAACTGCTTAAAATTTTGATGCTGGCATAGAATGTACTTTTCTGAAACACAAAGTGTTGGTATTTGGCCTGTGAAGGTGGTGCATATTCTTTGTATTAACACTCTGTGGAGGTGAATTTATTTGAACATTTTCTTGGTTATTTAGAATGAAGTCATTAATGAAAATATACAGTGGCATGTCACAAGTAAAGTCTCTACAGTAGATGTCTACATGAAGTTCTATGTTTTGCACCAACCATAATTTTAACAATTTTCTTTCTTTTACTGTTAGAAGAATTACCCCACAAAATTATTCATACTTTATCGTTGGGTAAAAACAAGCAAAATAAGTTGATTTGAGAGTATCAGTGTTGCTCATATGGAACACTGACTGAGCTACACAACTTTAACATTGAAACTGTACAGGAATAATCAAAATTTTACTAGAAATTATGACACTAGTGTCATCAGCAAAGATTACGGGCTATGATAAGGAATTCAATTTCAGGGAAGGTCATTTGTATACATTATGAACAATAAAGGGCCTAGAACTGACCCTTTGGAACCCCCATGTTTTAACGTTCACCAGATGGATAAAAACATTCTGACTTGCATTACATGATTTTATTTTAACTTCCTATTTGTTCAATAGGATCTGAACCATTCTGCACTTATACCTTGAATGCCATTTAGCGCACAAAATTTCATCATTTACACAATCAAAAGCCTTTGGGAAATCACAGAAAATTCCTCCATCATAAAATAGTCTTACATTTGGAGCAGAGAACTTTTCAAAGAGTACTGTAGGTTCTTATCGTATTTAGTTGCCAAACTTTTTTAAGCTCAAGTACTTGTAATGTTCTTTGTGCAAGACATCAAAATACAATTTTGTTACCATACATGCCAGAAATGGGTCGACATCGCAGTGAAAAATCCAGAGGTGAATCGAGTAATTCTTCAAAATATGATGACAGTGAATGTCAAAATGACCATAAGAGTCATAAGGACAGACAATCAAAGCACCATCCAAGGAGAAGATATGAGTCTGATTCTGATTCAGATGATAGTACTGAGAAAGAGAGGCTTAGAGACTTACAGGAAAGAGATGAATTTGCTGATCGGCTTAAAGAGAAAGATAAAGAGAAGACACGAAATGTTGTTCAGCCATCAGGCTCTGGTGAGTACCTTCCCATTTTTGAGGTTAATGATTGGGATATGAAGTATACCTACTGGTGTGGATTTTAAAATGTGGATGATCATAATTAACTTTCAGAGAAACGAGCTTATGAAGAAGCAGCCAAACGACTGAAACTTGAAGCAGAGGATCGCTCTAAAATCATTCCAAAGCTGCGAATAGAATCAAGACGAAAGTACTTGGAGAAAAGGAAGGAAGATAAGGTAGCAGAATTAGAGGCAGATATCATTGATGACGAATACCTGTTTCAGGAAGAAGAGTAAGTATGTCCATTACAATGTTATAATGTTCCATGCTTGCAAATTTGTTGACTCTTAATATTCTTTAATTGATTTTTAATGTAGACTAACAGAAAGGGAACGCAAGGACCGTGAACATAAGAAGAAACTGCTGCAATTGGCAAAGGAGCATGAGAAAGCACGCGAACTTGAGAAAATTCAACGTTATCATATGCCAGAAGACATCAGAAAGGTACTGTATTCATATACTTATCAGGTCTATGGTAATTTAAAAACACAAATAACATTTGACAAAATTTCTCTGGGTTTCTGAGGACAAGGGCACTGCCTGCATGGATCTCTTACTGAAATAAAACTGACTAAAACTACAGACCTCCACTTGATTGAATGTTCAGGTCTTCTGGGATGTGACACTGTGTTGTTGGGTGAGCAGTTCGAACATTTTGAAGGATCATAGTGCCTTCATCTTTAGAGTCATGGAGTGCTTGATAACGATCCTTTGAAACATCAGGAACAGCCTGCCAGAAGACTTCAGTCTTCAGCAATGCCCCTGTCAGAATGCCAGAAGTCACAGGGTAGTGATTTCCTACCATACCACCTCAGTATTAACAACATAATATTCACAAATATTACTGTGGCACCCACTGACATATTATAAATCCTCTTTGCTTCCACCCTTTTCAAGTGCTGGCAAGTTTTTCTGTCAGCATGTCATGTCTCGCAAGAAATAGAGGGCTTGTACAAGAGAATGAATTAAAATTTTGTGTTATCTCTTCACATACACTTCTAATGGCACAATGTGTTGTCACCATAGTCAGTCACTACAGTAACACCACATTCTGTTTTCCAGGGACAGGCTGATGACAAGTATGTGGAAGTGGATGAGCGTGAGAAGGCACCACATTATGAACAGCGCAAGTGGGAGGAGGAACAAATGTCGTCAGCTGTGTTCCGATTTGGTGCCCGTGATAAGGATAAGACTAGTGACAAAAACCGAGAATATGAACTGGTTTTAGATGACGAGATTGAATTCATTCAGGCCTTAAGTATGCCTGGCTCCAGGACAGACCAAGACGTAAGATTTAGTCCCTTCTGCCCTGTGAACATGATATCTCATCAGGCTGATGTTTAAGCAAAGCACACCCACTGATTTGCTGACAGAGCAAACTATATGTGACTTTCAAGTATGGAAAATATCAGGGAACTTTATAAGCAAAATAAGACAATTCAGCATGTTCAGTACTACTGGATATTCAGAATATTCCTGGCATGTAAAATTACAGACACAGAAAACCAATAAAGATGACATCTCACAACACAGGTGGTAACAGACCCCCTATGTATATAAAAGGCAGGCTATTTCTTAACTATAAAATGGATCCATTGTTAGTTCTTAACTGCTTAGTGCTAGCGAGTCTACATGTGATGAAAAATACAGTGGCAATGCAGCAGCAAACCAGTCGAGGAATGGAACGGGAAGGGAGTGGCTATGGGTTACTTGAAAGCGTTGTCACGAGACTGAAGACCACTGAAACCTTCAGTACAGATCACACATTCCCACATCAAGACTTCAGTGTCAAATTCTTTAACTTTTATTTTGGAGGGAAGTTGTGGCTTGTGTTTAAAACGTGGGCATTCATGACTTTGCCAGAGGTACCCTGTAAACATAATGACTTTATTTATGTATGTGCTCTCCTGTCTTCATGTTACATGTGTTCATTATACGCTGTGTTTTTTGTTCTATACAGGCTGATAGTGAACCAAGACTAACAGAAACAGAGAAGAAAAAACTCAGTCTGCAAGAAACAAGAAGAAGTTTACCCATATTTCCTTTTAGGGATGATCTCATACAGGCAATTAAAGATCATCAGGTTTGTCTGTGGGGTGTAGTTGCTTTCCTTGTCAGTATCTTAATGTGCACTAGCTGAAACTTTAAAGAACAAATACCACCCAAACTGAGAAATTGAATTGCATTCAGAAGCACCACAGCAGTGCTTGCATATCAGTTTAAGAGCAGTGACTACTGTATGTATTGGCATGAGCATGCAGTTAATTCTACACTGTGACATTTAAGGGTATCAAGGTGGTGACATGTAGAGTGCCATCATTTGGGTATCATGTCCCAGAAGACAGCTGCCTTAAAACTGTATAATATTTTGGGTGATCTATACTAGGTCTGCAGAAGGAAACAGAAAACTAATGAGCAAGTTGTGTGTTTTTATATGAAAGGTCATTATTTTATCTGACAACTGTCATTTGTCACATCCTGCTGCTACTGTGCTGTGCATGAGGGCAGTTGGCTGTGTCAGCTGTATTAATGTGATAAATGGGCCAACATAAAGTGACAGCCGACAGTTGCCAGGTAAGACAGTGACCCTTTATTATGTACCTTGTTCTTACAGATCCTGATCATAGAAGGTGAGACAGGATCTGGGAAGACAACCCAGATTCCACAGTATTTGTATGAAGCCGGGTTTACACGTGACGGGAAGAAGATTGGCTGCACACAGCCACGTAGAGTGGCAGCCATGAGTGTGTCAGCTCGTGTTGCCCAGGAGATGGGGGTTAAGCTTGGTAATGAGGTAATGCCTTACATAATGATCCTAGATGCTTCTTCATGTGACTGTTTTCTGTTGTTACCTTTACTTTTACAATACTAGGAAACTTTGGCCGTCACATTTGTCAGTGTTGTGAACTTATTCTCTGCATACTGTGCTTAACACTTGGCCAACACTGGCGAGGCGAGTTTAATTCTGCACCATGTGACCCAACCACAGCTTGCTGGAAAGTAAACAAATATACATTTGACTCATGCCATGCACTCCATCCTGTTTTGTAGCATTATTCTGATTGGTTTTCACCCAAGATTCACAGGCAGATAACTGGATTTAAGAGGAAACATAACAAAAGGTTCCAAAACAGTAATGGTTTTACGATGAAATAACAACAAGTGCAACCATATCGGTTGCCAAATGCAGTTACACTCAACACACATTAGAAACAGGCCAAAATATGGCCCTCTGCTTGAAGTTACAGATCATGCAGGTGCAAGATGTGGGTTCACTATCAGACATCTTTGAGAAGGATCACACAGACACTATAGTCACATTAACATTCTAAACAAACAAAATATCACAACTCCACATGTGGTGTTTGGTGTATTGATTGGCAGGGGGAATGCTGAGATTGCAATAAGCAGACCACTATTAGAGCAAAATGCACGGACATAGGTACACACAGCTGTGTAGACGGTAAGCAGACAGTGTGTGCCCACAGCAAAACGGCAACACAATAAGCTGCAAAAACTAACCACTGACATCAAAACTAAAAGAAAACAGGACCGAAAGACAAAAACCACAACAATTATGTGTGGGCAGTAACGAAGATATTATCAGCATCAACAAGCACTGTTGATAAAACAGCATAATGAAATCCATGTACCGTGTTTTGATGTGGGTTGAGTAGTCCAAGAAGAATGCTTATGATGCAGGCGCTATGATGCGTCAGAAGACTGGAAACTGCTTGTCCAACAGCACAATGTCACATCCCAGCAGATTTCAGTCTTCAGCAATGCCACTGTGACAACGTAAAATCTTGTACATACACAGATCTCCGTCAGTAGATGCTGTTGGCCGACTGTGATCTTTATGCATTAGGTACTACACAGTGTGGAAACATTTGGGAATGTGATCTTCTTGAGTATGAGCTACGTACAATATGAGAATACTTCTGTCACTAATTATTTTAAATGCATTTTTCATAATTTCTTTTCACAGGTTGGCTATAGTATCAGATTTGAGGACTGCACCTCTGAGCGGACAGTCATCAAATACATGACTGATGGCACACTTCACAGAGAGTTCCTTTCTGAGCCTGATCTCCAGTCATACAGGTATGTAGGAAGACAGGCAAGCAGTAACAGAAATGTTCGCAGTGAATGTCAAGTTCTGTCTCTGCTTAGTGAAGCCGTATGCTGCAGAGACATTGCGGGGGGAGTGGAGGTGTACCTCATCAGTAGATGGAGGGGACAGGTCAGCTTCACACCTCGGGAAAGAGCGCCCATTCCTCACTGGATACGAGGTTGTGTGATTCCCCAGAACTGACATAAATACTGTGGGGAAGAGGAAAAGTCTTACTTTATGATAAATCAGAATTTTATTTTCCATCATCCAGCCCCACAGCCCAATCACTGTACTCACCAAGAACTGCTGGCTCCTTTCAGATCAGAGTTATGAAAAATTTACATAGCAATTCTGATACTGAACAGTATGGGTACTTCTAAAAGGTATATCTTTTAAGAAACAGTCAAAAAATGCAAATTGGAAATTTTGCATAAAACCGATTTTTAGAGGGTTTTCTGAGGAAACTTTACAACACAGTAAATGTATATTACAGCTTATGTATCGTATGTCTACATGATGCCTTCTATCACAGAACTTCAGCAAACTGATGTGCAGCTTGGGGTTCTCCCAGCAGCAAGTTTGTCATACACCGTAATTTATGTATACCAGTTGCTGACTTTTTATGGAAGGATTACACATATGTGTACACTGATTGATGCATCAATCTAAGATTGTAAGTTAATTTTTTATTTCCTACACATGTTTCTTGCAGTGTTATGATCATTGATGAAGCACATGAAAGGACTCTGCACACGGATATTTTATTCGGCCTTGTTAAGGATATTGCAAGATTCAGACCTGATCTTAAACTTCTTATCTCAAGTGCAACGCTTGATGCACAGAAATTTTCAGATTTCTTTGATGAAGCACCAATATTCAGAATACCGGGTATGTGAGATATTCTTACATGTAATGTACTGTACTTACCCAAATACAAGCTTGTCAGATTTAAGATTCGCACAGCAGTGTTGTTGAAGATTCAGGTTTTCAGGAATGAAAGCAGCAGTCAATATTGCCAGGGTTATGCAATGAAAAGGTGCCAGAATGCAACTGTAGCTTCACTGTGCTTGTTTGTCCATCTGTATGCATGCAACAATGAGAAAATTCCTTAATAGATTTTCATGAAATTTTATATTGAGATGTTTTACTAAAATCTGACAACACATTTCAGTTTTGGTTAAAACTGGACAAATAACAGTGGATCCACACATATTTTTGTGTACATCTTCAGCATAATTCATTAAATATTAATTGGCAAGGAAACGTTTCAAACAAAAGTTGTAATGAAGAATCAAACACACATTTTGTGTACAGTACCGTATTTCTGCAAGTCTTTTTGATCTGTATGCTCTATCACCTCGTAATTCAACCATAGTACTGGTTTTTATCACATTCTATATTTGGGGCCTGTACTTACCTGCTGCGCCCATGTTATGCTATTTCTAAGTGAACGTTAGGAATTAGCATTCATGAACTGAAAGTACAGAAGCAATAACAGAATGACTGTGCCATCTGTGTTAGTCTCCTGCCCTCAGCGAGTGCGCGTTCACTCACAACTGAGTAGGAAGTCAGCTGCACATGTTCATTTAACTGTATCGAAGCAGTTTTATATGTAAAGAACCATTCTCCCTGAAGGTGACCCAGCGGGGTTGAAACATGTAGGAGGAAGTAATATTAATAGTGAATATAACGGTACACACTGTGCATTTGTTGGTGGTTTATTGCTTCTGTATGAACTAATGCACGGACTTGGAGCAGATTAAATTAGTGTTAGGTTTGGTTTATATTTTCTTCCTTGTTGGCTTGCATATTGGTAAGAATTTCCAATGTTTCAGGTTCCATTAAAATCCACTCATGAAGGGAATAGTTAATGTGTGTGCAGACTGATAAGCACAGCAAAACAACTGGCTTATTACTGTTATTTAGTCACTGTTTTGACCAGCATTATAACACATTTAAACTAGAAAATGTCCATGCGGTTCAACCCCAGAACAGACAAGTCAATGAATGATGTTGAAAGCCCATGTTAAATGTTGTTCAGGATATGGGAAATTATCCAAGAAACATGCCTTAAATATAGAAATTGTTTGAACTTCGGCAACCTGCCACAAAGATGTGCTGAGAACGGAGGTACAGCATTACACATTTGTAACCTCAGAGCCAGAGGTAGGTTGTGTCTGTCTGTTTACTGCTGGGACTAACTGCCAGTACAAACTGCCTACGAGGCTGGGTGAATCCAAAAACATTTGAATGCGGTGGTGAAAGAAAAAAAATGTTTGCTTTTGCTGGTAATGGAACCCTGGTCATCCAGCTGCTGCTGGCAAAAATATGAATTACTAAATTGCAATGCATGTTGGATCACAACTTATGATTTTATTGGCACTTTTTATTGCAGGTCGTCGTTTCCCTGTTGATATTTACTACACAAAGGCTCCAGAAGCTGATTATATTGATGCCTGTGTGGTATCAGTACTTCAGATACATGCAACCCAGCCACTAGGAGATATATTAGTCTTTCTTACTGGTCAAGAAGAGATCGAGACTTGCCAGGAGCTGCTGCAGGAACGGTCCCGCCGTCTGGGCTCTAAGATAAGAGAGCTCATAATCCTGCCAGTTTACTCCAACTTGCCAAGTGACATGCAGGCCCGTATATTCCAGCCAACTCCCCCAAATGCAAGAAAAGTAAGGCCCTAAGACATGGTCATTTGGTCATACCAGTATTCCCCAACTTATGTGAATTTTGCAGTAATACGATTTTGTATGAACTTTTGTTATTTAGTTGTTTTGTTATAAAATGCAAATGCCATGTAAGTGGAGGGATACTCTGTTGCGTTTAAATGATTTACTCAATTTAATTCAAAGTGCCTTAGGGTGACTATATTGTAAGGAAAGTGAGGTGCACAAGGCATGCAACATGCTAGGAAAGATAACAGGTCCATATAAAAGTTACTGAGAAACCTGGAAAGGAAGAGAACACTTAGATATAGGATACTATTAAAATGCATCTTAAAGATGTAGTGTGTGAGAATATGGACTGAATTCATATGGTTCAAGACCGGGGCATGTGGCAGGCTCTTATGAAAATGGTAAAGAATATCTTCTGGTTCCATTAAAGGTGGTGTACTTGTGTAGCAGAATGGTTGTAATCTCTCCAAGGACTCTGCCCCATGGAGTTAGTTTTTATTTCTTAATCTCCATTAGTTTGACCTGTTAACCAGTGTTAGTGCATCTTGACTACTTTCACTAAGATTACAGTCTTCCGGGATGTGACATCATGTAGTTTGGGTGGCTTAGTTACAGGTCCAAAGTCACTTATCGGCAATTCTGGGATCCGAAAAGCTCTGAAAACCAAACATTTTGACCCACGCCACCCAGTACATAAAAAACCCGTAAAACTATTTATAGTCTTTATTTATCCCACTTAGTGTGAATATTCATACATTTTGCTGCAGAAACAGGAATGTGTGTGATTATGGGTGCTCACCAGCCCGCACTGGTGGTGTTACATTATATGATATATGCACTGCCTTACCTTTCTAAAATCTGAACAATTCTGAACTCTCAAGGACATTGGCCCCACGAGTTTTGGGTAAGGGCTTGTGGACCTGTGACTACATTTCAGAGGAACCTGCTTATTGAAATACACAACTTTACGTCCCAGAAGACAGACACTGCCATGACACATACTGCCTTTACTTCCCTGTGCAAAGTAACAGTTACTTTAAAGCTGACAGCAGTGTGGATTGAAACAGTACTCACATAGGTTTGTATGTTTGGTATCTCTTTCAGGTGGTACTGGCAACTAATATTGCAGAGACATCTCTCACCATTGATAACATCATTTATGTGATAGATCCAGGATTTTGCAAGCAGAATAATTTTAATTCACGTACAGGCATGGAATCACTTATAGTAGTGCCTATCAGCAAGGTATGGCAAACTGCTTTGCAGTTCAGTGGTGTCTTGTATTATAGTCAAAATAAAATAGACTATAAATCAGAAATACAAGATAATGATTTCATACTGTGCAGAGTAATAAAACATTACCCTGAAGACGAAAGTGAAGTGTTCCTCCAAAAGTCAGTACATTTCTATCAGACTGCACAAAGTCACATTCTGAAGTATAAAAAATGATTTACGTGGAACTGCATCACAAATGTGGCTATTGGCTGCAGCAGCACTGTTCTTACATAACATCCTCAGACCTGGTACAAAAAGTTCTGTGAAGTTTGATACTGGGGAGTCTTAGTAAAATCTTTTAACAAATTTTGGTTAAAATCAGTGATAAGGGATAGTTTACATGCAGACCTCCATGTGTTCCTGTATGAATATTCAGTGGAATGCACTAAAATATTTACTGAAGGGAAAAAATGTTTCAGACAAAAGTCATAAAAGAAGAAGGAAACATACTGTACATCAAACGTAATGTATCTGTAAATTTTACAATTTTCAGATTCATTCAACAAATGTTCCCAAATTGTTATGCATGCATTTCGTAACATGTTTTGTATGACATGATATTTTGTAAAATGGTGCATACAATGATCATTTAAGTTACTGTTTTGTTGTGAATTTTCTACTTATTAAGGACTGACTGGAATCCTTCCTTACATGACTGTGAAAACCTCAAAACTCCCACAACTGCTTTCTTGTATGTCCTTTCCTGTTCATTATTTTAGTGTGAGCTACTGACATCATTATTAAGTACACCATAAATAAACAGAATACAGCTACAAAATTAAAATACCAATTAAGAATTTTAAACCTTACCTTTTGCATCACTTGTGGGAAGTTGTCATGTGACTGAAGCACTGCATGCTCTTGTCTGTCTATTTTCCTAATGAACATAATGCTGAACTGTCAGAGCATTTTGATTTCCAGGCCTCTGCAAATCAACGAGCAGGTCGGGCAGGCCGTGTTGCTGCGGGCAAATGTTTCCGTCTTTATACGGCCTGGGCATACAAACATGAATTAGAAGATAACACAGTACCGGAGATTCAACGCATTAATTTGGGAAATGCTGTGCTCACATTAAAGGCTCTTGGAATTGATGACCTAGTGCATTTTGACTTTTTGGATCCTCCACCGCATGAGACACTGGTAAGAAAATTGTTATATGATGCTGTTAAATCTGCTAGCCAGCAGTGTGTGGGATGGAATATTCGAACAAATAAACTTTCTTGTACCCTGACGATGGAAGCAGCAAATATTTTCCTCTGAAACATTGGTAGTATCTACCATAGCATCCAGCATCACACTGTGGAAGCTGGGTAGTCGTTTTGTTCTATTGTCCAAATATATAACCTGACATTATGATATTAAATTAATTAGTTTTAAAATACTTACAGTAATGTAAAGAGTAACAGTTCACTTTAGAATTTGACTGTCTGTATTTAACATGACAAAGTATAAAAATACATCCTTAATCTGTTGTGTCAGACTGTCAGATGAAAGCCTTGACTGGTTCATTGGTCCATGCTTGGCATTTGCCTGTCTTTGTGTTATCATCTGTTGATTTATAAGAAAATGTAGGGTTGAAGAAGCCACAGTGCTGATTTAAATGACCACTGATCTGAAATATTTGGAAGTACTCACTCACTGAGTGTCACATCCCAGAAGATTCAGTCATCAGATGTGACGGTCTCAAATTTTGCGCTGCCACCACCGTGTTTCAGCAGGCAATTTAAATGCCCCTGCAAGAGGTTAAAGTCAGTTCTGCAGATGAGGACATGAAAGATAATTTTGATACAAGGTAATATGAAGTAATGCTGCTTCCTTTAAGCACTGCACTTATATTCACATTCTTTCATGGCAGGTATTGGCCTTGGAGCAGTTATATGCACTTGGGGCACTCAATCATCATGGAGAACTAACAAAACTCGGTCGTCGAATGGCTGAATTTCCTGTTGATCCAATGATGGCAAAAATGATCCTTGCTTCAGAAAAGTAAGACCTTGACACGTTTACAGTTAACAGATTTGTGTCCAGTGCATTCATTTGCAACGAACATAAAAATTGTAGTACGTGCAGAGGAATCCACTAAAAACTGTACCAAAAAATTATATCTCACTAGACATAGCAAGTACACGAGTTTCAACACAGATGCAATGTAACTGTCATTCACTTTTCTGACAGAATGCGCTCATCATTTCCTGTGATCATGTTTTGATCAGCACTAAGATATACCACATTTATTTGCAAAAATTGTGCACCCCCACCTTTACATATGGAAATAAAGCATAACTGTGTACTGTATGTTACTGCCAGCTGTTTGGTTAAATAAATATAAATATAATACATATGTGAGACAGTGGTGATTTTCTTCACGCTGGTGTTTGTGAAGATTTTTGTCTTAAATTTTGCATTAAACAATGGAAATCACACTTTCTTCTTACAATATTACATAGACATATTTTTGGTAAGTTCTATATACAGTGTAAAACTCTACTTGGATCACTAGTCTTCACACATTTTGTGCACCCCAACTGTTACAGACGTGCAGTTGGTCACAGAAGTGCACAAAATATGTATATATGGCCAAATACAATGCTCAGCTTTAAATTTATCTCTGTACTACTGTCCACATGTAATGAACGTGACAAGAATTGCATGTAATATTATTCATATTCTGTGCATTAAAAATGTTGTAATTCCAACAAAATGCACATGTAATTCATAAATATATGGTTATATTACCGTATACACTCTCCTACATCCCTAAGGATGCATAACCTTAGCTCACACATGTAGGAGAAGATATATGATAATAGAATTATATATTTGTTAGCTATACGTGCATTTTGTTGGAATTATAATTTCATGTAATTTGCTTTTAAAATCTTCCTAAAAGTTCGTACATTGTGTCTAAACCAAGCAAGAAGAGACAGAAACATCTGGATAAGTTTCAGCATTCTGTCATTGCAGATATAAGTGCTCTGAAGAGATTCTGACTATAGCTTCGATGCTATCCGTGAATGGTGCCATTTTCTACAGACCCAAGGATAAGATCATCCATGCTGATGCTGCAAGACGTGGCTTTTTTACACCAGGTGGCGATCATCTGATGTTACTGAATGTTTACACACGCTGGGCTGACTCCGACTTCTCCACGCAGTGGTGCTATGAAAATTTCTTGCAGCACCGTTCTCTCAAACGTGCACGTGATGTGCGTGATCAGTTGGCAGGGCTCATGGCACGTGTTGAGATAGATCTGGTATCAGGAGCAGGTGACACTGTTGGTATCAGAAAGGTAATACATGGCAACATGTACTAACACATACACTCAGCTTCTTGGTCCTCATCTGATTTAGCAACATACAGTTCAAGTTCTGAGAATTAAATCTGCCACAGTGTCACACTGACAGGTTGTTCATTCAGTACAGAATGTGTCATTACAGGGTACGCTACACCTAAAATATTGCAACCTTATCAGAATGTTTTTTTCTGCTGCATACATAAAGTGTTATGCAAACCAAACACATTTTAGAGTGTCCTTGTTTCTGTAGCTGTTGACTGATTTTCAAGAGTCAGGTCTTCTGGGATGTGATATCATGTCATGAGTGGTGTTAGATGTCATGAAGGCACTGTGAACCTTTGAAATGTTGGGAACCACTAATGCAGTCCCACATCCCAGAAGACCTGAAGACTTGGCAACACTGCTTTGATGACCTCAGCCTCACACTGTGTGTGTTGTTTACTTTTATTCAATGCCTTTATTATATTCTTTTTTATGCTGTTTGACTATAAGTGTTGAAACAGACTGCAGAGGAACAAAGTAATGTCCATTATGTGTTCAAAAACATCACTCTGCAGGATGTGCTAAACCACTGTAAGCTGTAAAATGAATCTCTGTTACAAGTGCTATGTGGATGCTCCATGTATTTGTGTAACCTTGTGTACTTGCAGGCCATTACTGCTGGGTATTTCTATCATGTGGCTAGACTGTCTAAAGGTGGGCAATACAAAACAGCCAAACATCAACAGACAGTGATGATACATCCCAACAGCAGTATGTTTGAAGATCTACCACGATGGGTGATATATCATGAGCTTGTGTTTACCACCAAGGAGTTCATGCGTCAGGTGAGCTCATTACACCACATGACCAATATCCAGATTTTAAGTGTTCACAGCAGTGTGTACTGATACTGCAGTAAAACATATACAGTCAACACCTTTATCATCAAAACTTAAAAAACAAAAACTGAAATACATTGCTGGGGCAAGGATAGTCTGCAGGGCAGAGAAGAAAAGCATATTGCACCCAGCTGCACCTGTAGGGTCTTAGGTACTTGCAGTTAAGCCTAATCGTGCATAATTCATGATGGTGACATAATAGCACTGTTTTTACATATTATTTTCTACTGTGAAGAGGACAATCTTATACCTGAAGTTCATCTTATAGTCAGACAAATAGTCGTGTTTTACAGATGCAAAATGTACAAGTTTGAATGAGCAAACAGGTAGCACGTCGACGAGTCTCCTCGGAGGTGATGCTATGTCACTGGCCATGTATTTCCCAACATTCCATAGGAAGGTAGCACCTTAATCTTGGACCACTACATTCCTTCAAAACATTAGGTAATACACAACACAGTGTCACATCCCAGAGGCTTTGTATCTTCAACACTGCTGTGAGATTCCCAAACCTCACACAGAATCAGTGCAGTATTCACTGTTACTGCAGCAGTTTCTGAATTTTGTTCTGATTTCAGGTAATGGAGATTGAAAGTAAATGGCTACTTGAAGTGGCACCTCACTACTACAAACCTCGTGAGCTTGAAGATTCGACAAACAAAAAGATGCCAAAGATGACCGGGAAGTCAAAAGCAGAACTGGGAATTCATTAGTAAGCAAACACTCTCCATAACTGAAACACAACAGACCACCAATAAAGAGAAGTGTTGTTGTTGTTGTTGTTGTTGTTGTTGTTATTATTATTATTATTATTATTATTATTATTATTATTATTCACAAATGTAAATAAATTTTTTCATACATATAAAAATGTATGTTTGTTTTGCAGTATATGTAAACATTCATCCCAGTTTCTTCATCGCACTGAAGGTGTATCCCTTTGTGAACTATTAAAGACATAATGACATCATTTTATTAACCTGTTTATTTCATAAGGAAATATGGGTTTATGTTAGACTATCTGTGCCCATCCGCTCTCCCATGAACCTTCGAATGAAGTGACGGATTTTCATGAAACCTGGATATGAACAAGATCAACGTGCAACTAAATCTGGGGTAAAGGGAATGAAAAGGCTGGAAGGGAAGACGGTACAAATACACATCTGACATTGCTTTGTTTATATTAAATTGTTCATCTAATGAGGTGACAAAAACATTACAAACAAAATGAACTCACATGGTTGACTTCTATCCAGACAGGAGACATCACTCAATTTTGTGCAGTTTGTCTTGGCTGTATATGTGTCAGGGAAAGCATATCACCTTTACTTGAACTTTATACAAAGATCACTCAGTACAGATGATGGCTTTCATCTCATTCCTTTCTTTTTTCTCTTTTCTTTCTCTCTTTTTTTTTTTTTTTTTTTGGTGTTCTATCTTTGCTTAATGATGCCATTTTCATACCCCACAGACATGCTGTCACTGAAGAAAGTCTGATACAAATGTTCTGAACCCATTACTTCATGTAGTCAAGAGAAACTATGCATCAAATATCAAAGATTACTATTCTGCAAGTTGACTGCAGCATTCATACTCAAAAACTGGTAATACTACGGGCTACACTACACAACACACCATAGCACAACCAAGAAGTGTGGTAACACTTGGGCTGTCGGGAACTAAGACACTCACGTTCCCAGTCAAGTAAACGGTATGCGAGGGTTTATGTGTTCTCACAGATGATGCTGTGTCAGTGGGCGAGTGGTTCCTGACACTTCAGACGTATGTAGTGCCTTCTTCTGCAAGGGTCAAGATGTCCCAGAAGAATGACAGTGTTACATAGTGGACTCTTTAACTCCTAACTGGCTGTCCTAAAAGTCGCGCTTGTCAACCCTGAAATAACTCTGGAATCGCCAAATCTGTGATTACTGGTCAAATTGAGGCATGCCTGTTTGTAACCTCCTACCAAAAATTTACTGTCACAAAAGCTGTCAAGTATAAAATTACACAAAGAGGTGCCTAGTCTCAAACTTCACTAGTTTTTGACAGCTGACAAATGGTAAACCCAACTCTGTCCTTTGAGTGGGCTTCACCGCAGTCATTCCCACATTCTACTTCGGTTTCTCTCTTAATAACTAGCTTCCTGAAAATATCCGATTATTCCTCTAGAGGGAGTTAATTATGTTCCGAGACCTCATCCGGCTTCGAACCTGGCTTTGTCCTATAACAACGGGTATGGTGTTGCCAGTTCGTGGCCGGCTGGGAAGGCAGTGAGCCAACTGGAGATGTGCAGCACTGCGTTCCTTCAGAACATCTGGAGCCACTCACCCCCTCACACAATGTCACACCCCAGAAAACATGAATCCCAAAAAAAATGCTGTGAGACCCTCAATTCCAAACAATACAGTTGAGAAACCCAACTTTTACCACAACTTCCCACCTTGTCTTGCTGAGAACATACAGCTATACAGTTTTGATATTCTGGAATCAGACGCCATCTCCGTTGGCCAACAGTTTTATCCCAGCATATACCTGGACATCTAACACGACACTGTCTAATGCTAGCACATACCTCATACCAGATAACATTTTGAGCAACAATATTTTAACATCTACCAAACACACATTATGACACGTAATAAATCCACAGTTAAGCCACTGACGTACAAATCATAATTCTGTATATCCCTTTCTGTAATGCAACTAGTGAGTGGTATAATGTAATATGTAGCATGATAATAATATAGGAATACTTCTCATATCTTGCAGCAAGTTAATCACAGTAGAACAGAGGCAGCCTGAATACGTACATTCAGTTTAACACGAGTAGGAATCGTAGGAGGTTCATTTATCACAATCGCTTGCACCTGACCCACCAGACTTCAATCTGGAAGCAGTCAACTGTCACATAATAATGCCCAAGAGTTGCAAAAGCTCAGCACCACGGTATAGTAAAGGTAATGATTCAAGCTCATATTGTTAAGTTAAATATCGTACCGTTAACATTTTCCAACAACAGATGTCCCAACCACCAACATCTAATAGATATCCTAACACACAATTATACATTTCATTAAAAAGAATCATAACAGAACGTGGCAGACAAGTGTCAGTGTTCACTTCCCTAGTCTTGGTTAACGAATATCATTTCTACAAAAATTGTGTCTGTCAGAATGAGGTAGTAACACAGGGCAGAGAATCTGCCACCAACATTGATGAATATTGTCAGTTCGTGGGGCCCTGACGACACATCAATACAACTTTATGGTCATGTACTACAAAAATCAGTTCGCCTTTCCTTCAAACAACAACATGAAACAATGAATCAAAGAACTCAACCCTGAATTAACTGTTAGTGGACAGGCTATAAAATCTACAATGAATGAATGGGAAGTAACAATGTAACAACTACTGGCACAAAAGAATTAGCCCCTTGCAAGTACCACATGTGTACACCGAAATTGTCTGTGAGTTAAATGCCAAAAACAGGGTTTCACATTACAACAAACTTGCTGTATGGAAAGAAACCACCATTATGTACAAGCATCAATATGTATAACAGTTATAGCAGAGCTTAGGTTGTGTGTGACATCATAATGCCAGTTTCCATGGAGTCATAGTAGTGCATGCATGTGTGTGTGTGCGCGCGCGCATGAAATTGTCATGCCACCATACAACAGGACCATGTCTAGTTTCATAATAGTAATTTACTGTCTCCGATTCACTATGGCTTTCCTAGCTATTCTGGATGGGCATACAGCTCTGACATCACAAAGAAGCTATTTCTTTTGCGCACACACCTGAAGTTACTGCCCACTTCATCAGCTGTGAAGTTCACAAACATTATTGATACAACACAAGTAACTGTCAATGCAGCAAAATTCCTCCAACAGTCTCAAGAATAATGTTGTCTACTGGCTATCAAAAATACATAATTGCAATGTATGTATGGATATATGCTATACAGGCCTATGGTTCGTGTCACTCGCCGACACTGATGTAACAATGATGCAACAGTTCAGTAGTTTCAGCTCTTGTCTCAACCCCCAACACACAACAGCAAAATTACGACGGCCAAACAACGGATATCAACGATAACACCACAGAAATGTCACTTTTATTTACATTTAAAGTGACTCCAGCAAGACAAGGTTATTTCAGAATCAGCCTGGAAAGAACATCCCACCTGTAAGGAATGCCTGTGTAACTTCTGCAGCTCAAAAAAAAAAAAAAAAAAAAAAAAAAAAAAAAAAAAAAAAAAAAAAGGGTAAAGAAGCAACAAAATAACATTTCATTCAGCCATCCCATTTTCAAACCCCGAATGTCTGAAAAGCAGCCCCAATTTTCTATTGTATGCCGTTCTTCTTTAAGTTGTTAATCATGCAAGATCTTAAACTGACTTACCATGATCATCATCATCATCATCATCATCGTCGTCGTCATCATTATCATCCCAATTCTGTGCCAGAAACAAATTATGCATCACCTATGGTTAGTACGAATTACAAACTACAATCTAAGGTATTTCCACATACAGAAGCATACACGTTGCAGCTCAAATACAAATCACTGTCGTCATCACAGTCATCGTAGTCATCGTCACCATCATGATCATCATCAACATCATTCCATCACTAGGCATACTGAGACCTGTTACACACATCTAAAAAACGCAGGACCCTTAAATCAAAGGCCTTCCCAAACCTCTTTCCTTTTCACTAACATCTTAAGATCATTTTTGGAATCCTGTCTGGGCTAATCCTGTCAACACATTCTGTCTAGTTTCATCTATGTTTTTCTATAAATTCTGTTACCTGTGAGATCTGTACTTGTAAAAACTTTCAAGTATATAAAATGCTTGGTTTGTGAATGAAGTCACAACCTGGAAACAAGTGAAAGGAAAGTCACCCAACTTGAGCACGTGCACAGTAGTACACTGTATGTAATGGCAGTAATGGACAGGTCTGTTTTCTTTCCCACCGTGCTACAGCACACGTACATTTTGAACATGGAGGGGTGTAGAGAAAATCTTGTAATATTAAGTGACCTGTTGTGTAGCAATGAAGTATTCCAAAATTACTGATCACAGCATTATTACTGGCGCAACTGTGTTATGTAACCATTTAAGTAAATGTATATTAAGACAGTATTTTCCTTCCACTGTAAACTTTTTAAATTTCATTATGAACACAGAGTCGACCACTCAAATAAAGAGCCTTAAATTGCCCTCTATTTGCCAGTCCATTCAGACAGGTAAACATACTCATCAATTTCACATATACAGTATGTAAACTGTGAACCTTAGTAGTATGCTTCATAAAGAATCAACAATAAAACAAATTTGTCATGATTTTGTGTGTGTGTGTGTGTGTGTGTGTGTGTGTGTGTGTGTGTGTGTGTGTGTGTGTGTGTGTGTGTGTGTGTGTGTGCATGTATTCCAGCACATTAGTGCAATACTGATTCTGCACATGAACTGTATCAATAATGCATCTAGAATGAAAGTGGCATGGCTCCAAGTAAATCTTAAGATATGATTTAAATTACACTAGACACAGCAGAGCTTTGTTTCTGGATTTCATTTTACGAGTAAGAACTTTAACTGCAGAATTACAAGGCAACCTCTTTCCAGGCTTAAGGTCTGGTATTTCCCTCAATTATCTTTCAGACATGAAATGAAAGAATTCAGTACACAGAAAAATTAAGTATGCACGGATCATTAGAAATGGGTTATAATAAAAGAGGGCTGCCAGATCCAGTTTACACGAGTATCCTACTGTGATTATAAACATAAATAATTCAATGAGATTCCCTGAACTATAAAGGAAGCAAAACTGCCAGTATGTTGTGTAAAATGTAATAAATATTATGAACAGAATTACATGCAACACAGTTCTGGCAATCCTCTGGAATGGTCCCACTTTTCAACATGACTTCTGACTGATGACTATTCACCACATATCTTCCTTATTTTCCATCCTGAACTGCACATACATGTTAAGTGGTTTGAACAGACGTCCAGATGAAATGCAGCAGCTGTTAAAGATGATATAAACACATGACTCAGTGCTCAGTGGAATCTCCTCTTCTTGAAAGCTGCAAGTGCAGGAAATCGTGATGTGTAATGTTGATCTGTACAACAATTAACTTATCCACTTATGTATTACACCCTACAGACTGGGAGCTCTTTAACATTGGCAGTACTCACCCTTTTTTCCTTTAAAATGCTTTCTTTTCTTGGTACTCCCTGAAGATCCTGATGCACCTGCACCGCCTTCAAGAGCACGGAGATCGCCGAAGCGGGTAAGCTCATCTCCTAAGGTACCAAGAGTGGTCATTTTGCGAGCCCTGTGGCGCTCTTGTTTTGTTGTTGGGAGTCGTGTGAAATATGTCTCCTCGTATCTGTAAAAACATGCAAAATACACAGAATTAGTACAGTACAAGCTAATTCTATCAACATTTCATATACAGTATTATAAATCACACTTAAACATCAAAAATTTCAGCATAATAGCAGTGAGTACTTAAGTATCTTCTCAATGTTACTTCAAATTGTCTGTTTTCATTCCTAAGACTTGTGAGATTAAGCATTCAACTGTTTAAAATGTTGATGCCAGCACTAAATGTACGTTTCTGATGCCCAAAAGGTCGGCATCTGGTCTATCAAGATGGGGCTTATTCCTTGTATTAATACTGAGTACAGACGAATTTGTTTGAAAATTTTCCTGGCTATTTACAACAAAGTTCATGAATGAAACTACAGATACATTGGTATAGAACAAGTAATATCTCTGATCTCTTACGCAGACTTCTACATGCAGTTCCAGGTTTAACCCCAACTGCAGTTCTGAAGACTTCCTCTTGCAAAGTAAGCATCTGTTCACTGTTCAATGAATCCCCCCCAAAAATTATTCCATACTTCATTAAAGAATGAAATTATGTGAAACAAACTGTTCTGAGAGTGTCAGTGCTGGTGACATGGAAGACTGACATAATCATATGCATGCGCCACTTCTCAATCATAGTTTATACATCTAGTCACGCTTAGTGTGCACAGATTTTCAAAGTCCTGTCACTTACGTCTCTTTGTGGCGAAGCTGCTGAACCAGAGTGGCCTTGGTGGCATCACGATGCGACACTTCAGATGGCCGATCAAAGTATTCTTCCTGTAGTTCCTGCATCACTGAGCTGCCTAAGGCTCGTTTTCTGGCACGTTCCAGCACACGCTGCTGCTTGTCTGCCCAACTTTCATCACCATCTGAATGTCACAGAGGTAAAGATTAAACTTTCCTGGTCCTAGCAGGACACAACCAACCCAGACACAGGACAGTACTTATTAGGACTGCCGTATCTTGATTTGTGATGTCACAGTGTGGTAAATACACAGAGTATTTTTATTGTCTCTATACACATGCCAGCTGTCATGGACGCATTATAGTACACAAAGCCTGAGATGTGGCACTGTGTTGCAGAGCTGTAGTCCTTCCAAATATCATGAAAAACTAACCCAGTGACAGTGTCATATCACAGAAGATCTACGCAAATAATGACATGGTCACTAGGAGGAAGATGACGATGAGGATGACAAAGTGGGAAAAGGAAGTAACAAGGAGGATGAAACAGAAGAATCTGACATCTGACAATGCAATAAACTGGCAAATATGGTGAAAAGGGACTGACGGTCAGTAACTGGGGGACAACTGGAAAACAGATAGATATACAGACAGTAAATTCTTTTTCATTTTTTGATACGATAAATTACACTGGTTTTCTTTAACATCCACACACCTGAATCACTATAATTACCAGGAGACACAGTTATATACAGTTTAACAATGCTGTTGGCAGTTCAGGTTATACAGCCTCAAGTAGCATGATGAAGAGTGGAAAGCATGTGGATGGATGTGAGCAGGTACTGAGCGTATGCACTATCCTGTCAGGTACAAGTCGACTGCGGAAAACACAAAGAACTTCAGTCATGATAGTCTACAGCTGGGCCACAATCTGAACCAAGGACCTCCTGAATACCATGCAGAAGTACAATGACGTCCAGCTAAACATTCTGACACTCCACAACACACACTCTACAGCTGTATGACAGCCAGACTATAGTTTCATATGTCTGAGTATGAACATGCTAAGCATAAAGACATGCCACAGGTGCAATAATTTCTGATATAATACCAGGAAGCAAGTCAAGTACTTGTCCACTGAGAAAATTGGTCAGAAAATATGTTTACATGGCATAAAATGTCATAATAAGGTACAATGGATGTGATTATAATCAGGGGAATTCACTGCCAAGCAATAATCATTTGTTTCAGCAGTGAAGCAAAATCTCAGCAACCAGAAATTTTAAAAAGGACTCCAAGGTGGACACTGCTGATACGATGGCTGAAAATATGGGCAAGAGACTTCTCACCAACAGAAATATAAGAGCTCTTCCTATCATATGATAAATGCCTCGGATGTGGCAGGGACCTTGTGGAGAAACAGTGGGATATAAGTAAGTGAACAGTTCTTATTATACCTGAAAATGGAGAACCCAAAACCAATGCACCATAAGCTTACTTTCTGACTCACTTCATGCACAAAGACAAACTGCACAAAACCTACCATATCAAACAGCAGCAAGTTTGGGCAGAACATAAACTTACTATAGTGAACAGAAGCAAGTTTGGGCAGAACATATACTTACCATAGTGAACAGCAGCAAGTTTGGGCAGAACACAAACTTACTATATCGAACAACAGCAAGTTTGGGCAGAACATAAACTTACTATTTCGAACAGCAGCAAGTTTGGGCAGAACATAAACTTACTATAGTCAACAGCAGCAAGTTTAGGCAGAACATATACTTACCATAGTGAACAGCAGCAAGTTTGGGTGGAACGTAGACTCCCTTCTTTGTCTTGTCTTCTTTGCTGCCTGCATTATTATCCTCATGTTCTGATTCACTTTCTTCTGATTCTTCCACCTTACTTATCATGTTTTCTGGATGAGCACAGAAACTGCTTGGGTCAGATCCCCCTGCAGATCCTGTAGCTGCAGTCTTCACCAGTTTGTCAATTTGATGTTTCAGTTTGTGGTCAATAGGGCGCATTTTCTCCAGTACTGTGCGTATTTCAACCAGACGATCTGCAGTATATCATAATCTTATAAAAGAAGCTTCAATCACCATTTCATCATAAAGAGAATGTTTCAACTCTGCAAGGTGCTGGTATTGTGATGCTTTTCCCCAACACTATTTCTATATATAAGTACCATTTCATTGTGTGGAAAAAGAATACAATAATTATTCCTCACAAACTGCTCGTAAGTTAAAAACTCATGAAGACAACATAATTTTCCCTCCACTCCCCCTGCGACGGCATGCAGGGGGCAACTTCATGTTAACTGTTACCTCTACTTTACAAAGGTGAATCAAAGTGTAAAGTGGATTTGCCTGCAGAGACTCTGCAGATGATATACTGTGAAACACAGTGGTTGTCTCAATAACTACATACTAGGCACTGTCATGATGAGTCAGTGTCAGGTTCAGTTAGTGTCATGTACATTTACAAATCTCAAGTATATATGTAAGCACCACTTTTGAACTGCACTGTTGTAGAACAGCAAGGTGTGATGCATTTTTAGTGGCCAGAAGGTGTGAAAACATCTGAAATTTATGGCAGAATGTTAGCACAATATGGTGAACACCACATGGCACAAAAAAATATATACAAATGGGTGCACAGATTTAAATGTGGAAGGACAACACCTGATCATGAAGAGTAATCAGACCAGCCTTTGACATCACAAACAGATGACCATCATGCTGAAGTGGATGCACTGATTAGAGAAAATAGCCAGATTACCATAAGTGAAATTGCATTAAATGTGGGCATTAGGTATGGCTCAGAAGTTTCCACTGTTCACAATGATCTCAGTTATCACAAAGCCTGTGCAAGATGGGCGCCACAACAGCTAACACAGTACCACAAACAGCTAATGCAGTAACACAAACAGACCTGTTTACAGATACCTGAGGGTTTCTTACAGAGAGATGGCCAAAAAGGAGACGACCTGTTACAATGAATTGTCATGGGTGATGGCCTACGGGTCCATCCTTACAAACCATGCTCCAAACAACAGAGTATGGAGTGCAAACACCCCACATCTCTGGTGGTAGTGGTGGTGGTGGTGGTGGTGGTGGTGGTGCAGAAGACGGAGGAGGAGGAGGAGGAGGAGGAGGAGGAGGAGGAGGAGGAGGAGGAGGAGGAGGAGGAGGAGGAGGAGGAGGAGGAGGAGGAGGAGAAATTAAAATCCCAGGTCTCTGCAGGTAAAGTAATGCTGCTCGTTTTGGGACTCAACAGGCTGATACTGGAACATTACTGTAAGGCACTACTCTTACTGCTGCATCATACACTGAAATATTGAAATCAAGGCTGAAACTGGAGGTTTGCAACAAGTGCAGAGGTTTGCTATCCAAGGAGGTTCTTTTGCTCCACAATAATGCACGTCTGTATTCTGCGGCAGCTACCGATGAAGAAATCAGGCAGTTGAAATTTTTATGTCTCGCACATCCCACATATAGGGTCCGGGCCTAGCTCCATTAGATTACTGCATGCTTGGACCAACAAAAAAGCCTTGTGCGGACAAAGATTTGCCAGTGATGCAGCTAAGGATGTGGTGCACGTGTGGCTTCAGTCACAACGGGAAATCCTCTTCAGAGACTGGATGAGAAGGCTTGTGAACTGCTACACAATACGCTTTGTAAAAAGGGGTGACTGGGTTGAGCAGTGATGCACTTTGCATTTGTCAGAGATTGTTGTACACACAGTAATTAATAAATTCACTTTACTCTTTGACTCTGCCTCGTACTTCCCACAGTATGGTCAATTACTATATTGAAATGACACTCCTAGCCATCAACATATGCACAATCACATCATTAAGGTTGCATCAAAAATGCATAAAAATTATGTACAATCCTTACTGTAAATACGAGGCGTGTTCAAAAAAGGACTGAACTTTTTAAATAGTGCGCCAACCAGCACGGAGGGCGCGCTGTGGCTACTGAGCGCACCTAGCGGCAGGTTTTGACAACAAACTGCCATTTGCCCCGTTTCGCTATGAGCATTAGTCATTGAGCTACATCCGCTGAACTGAGCATGTGCACAATCTGTTCGTCGGATTAATGACAAAGTGACAATGAAAGAGCTTGAAGAACAACGTGTGTGTGTGAAATTTTGCTGCAAACTTGGTAAAAATTTTACAGAGACATTTCAATTGCTTAACCAAGCATACAGGGAGGACTGTATGAACCGAACGCAGTGCTATGAGTGGTTTAAGCGTTTTAAAGAGGGCAGAATGTTGGTCAGTGAAGATCCCAGGTCTGGATGACCTTCCACATCAACAGACGATGACCATGTCGAGAGAGTTCGTGCTGAGATTCGTGGAAATCGTTGTTTAGCTGTCCGAGAAGTTGCTGACGAAGTGGGCATCAGCATAGGATCTTGCCATCAAATTTTGACTGAAAAACTTCAGATGCGTCGTGTCAGTGCAAAATTCGTGCCGCATTTGTTGACTGACGATCAGAAAGAGAACTGTGTTGATATCAGTCAGGAACTGCTTGCCAATGCAAGTAGTAATGAAAACTTCCTTAAGAACATCATAACAGGAGATGAGACGTGGGTTTATGGCTATGATGTTGAAACCAAGATGCAATCATTGCAGTAGATGGGAAAAGGGTCTCCTCGACCAAAAAAAGCATGGATGAGTCAGTCAAAGATCAAGGTGATGTTCGCTGTGTTTTTTGATTGCAAAGGCATTGTCCATCATGAATTTGTACCACGTGGTCAGACGGTAAACAAACAGTTGTACCAGGACTTTTTAGCGCGTTTGAGGGATGCTGTGCGCAGGAAGAGGCCTGAATTGTGGGAAAACCAAACTTGGATGTTGCATCACGACAATGCGCCGGCTCATGCGTTGCTCCTCATCCGCAGTTATCTGGCAAAACATCAGATATCCGTTGTGCCCCATCCATCCTATTCTCCGGACTTAGCCCCAGCAGACTTTTTCCTGTTTCCCAAACTTAAAACCACTTTGAAAGGACGTCGTTTCCAAACCATAGAGGAGATTCACGAATATGCGACAAGAGAACTGCGCGTGATCACAGCAAGTGCATTCCAGGAAGCATTCCAACAATGGAAGAAACGTTGGGAACGGTGTATCGCCAGTAGAGGGGACTACTTTGAAGGAGACAGTGCTTAAAATGTCGTAAAATGAGCAATAAAGTCTTTATAGCAAAAGTTTGGTCTCTTTTTGAACACGCCTTGTATGATACATGGAATTGCTGAAGATTTAATCAGTGCAAAATGAACACCACAAACAACAAAAATGACAACAAAGCTACAAGAACAATGAAATGCTGCTATGATGTTCCTTCTCTGCACATTGCTCCACGACGCCACAATGTTCTCTGCATTCAAGAAGACTCAGAAACAAACAGTTCAGGCACTGGGAAGAACAATCACTCCGTGAGAGGAAGCAGCTCGTAAGAGAAACACTGGCTCACAAACTGAAAAACAGGTACTAATTTCTGCACATTGTATAACCAAACGCTTGTAAACCCAACTGCTTGTATACTGAGAAATTACTGTGCTTTTAACTAGATGAAGATGATTGAAACAATGGCACATTAATCAGACTGCAAAACTGAACAGAATGGAACAGATTTGTGCTTGAGAAGGTAACAGCTGTTCAGCTACTCAAAAGTACTTGCCTTTATGAAATTCAAAGTCACAGGGGCCCAACTTACACTGCAACATGTGGGGTGACCTAGTAGTTATAAAACGAAGGGTGATTGACAGATAAGCACCAGCCCAATGCTCTACCAGCGTGGCACTGCACACCATGTGATGGGGACGTTTACAGTCGATGATAGGAGCTAGACAAACAGTCACCTCTAGAATGTCTAATAAAAACTCACTAAAGCATCTGGCCGACACTTATCAGTCAAGTAAAAAATAACACACCCTGTGAAAACAAATCAAAATGTAACAGAATCCCAACTTCCTGAAACTTATAAATTTAATGTAGCAAGCAAATCACAGCCAGAGTATGCAAATACAAATGGCCTGAAAATTGCATAAACAAGTCAACACAGTGCAAATGTTTATATGTAAGTCACAGGTCAACAGAAAAGCCAATAACATACCTATGGCAGGATCTCCTTCAATCATTTTACCGGAACATTTACGCAGAACCACATATGTCAAGTTGATGAGGTAGCTCAGCAGCATGTGGTACTTCATTTCTAGAAAACTCAAACCCTGAAGTACAAATGAATACAAAAGGTTACAACCAGAAAGCAACAGCAACCAGAACAAAACAAAAGGGTGTAGTCCACAGGAGTGTTCCTGCTTGACACAAGACATAAACATGCCAAAAAACATTTACTGTACCAAGGTTATATTCACAAAGAGACATGCAATGAACATCCTGGTTGGTATGCCATCCTCCAAAGCGAAATTTCATCTGAATGATGCCTTCAGCATGTGGGGCAGTGTCTTATTTTCTGAACAATTTTTAATTACTTTCACAAATGTCTGTACCATGTGTCATTTTGTAGCATACTGTAATGTTTCTTACATGAGTCCAGGACTGTCAGCTACATCACATACACCATCAATACTGGCAACTCTGAAAAATGTCACTGCCTCCAGTTATATTGCATCTTAGAACACTATGTAACAGGTTACAAAATACATTAACATGATCAGTCATACATGTCACTGCTGTTACATAAATTAGTGTTTTGAGTTCTTCTGGCACATGTAACAGTACCCATTTCCATATTAATACATTTTATGAGGGTACCAGTCTGGTCTAGATTTAAAACATATTCCTTGGAATGCACTTCAGCACTATTACTACAAATTCAGACTCACTTTATCTGTTGACATTTCTCCTCTTTTCACCCGTGCAAGCATGTTGTCAACTAACTGTGTAACTTCTTGCACACTCTCATTCATTTCTCTCAATAACTGAAATGCCTGCGGCAAATCTCTGGATATTATTTCATCCAACGCCTAAAATAACACACACATAATTATACAAACATACCCACACACAAAGCATAATCGTTCATATCTGACTTCACTATAAAACACTTTTATCACCCAATGTCAATACAGAATTTTATTCTGACGCTCAACGTCAAACGTCAAAAGTGCTGCCATTTTCCAAACCACAAACAAAATGTTGGGAAAGAAACGAAGAAAAATTGAGCTTCATAAAACCATTCATTACAGCATATAAATATATACAGCGTTCATGTTATATGCTAATCCTCAACATACATACCTGAACCATCGTTTCGATTAATCATAGAAACCTTACAAATTGCATTTCCCAATAAAATAAGACGAAAATACACAATCCCACGTGGGATACCTACTCACTGGCCATATTTTTTTTCCAGTGGCGAGTAGTACAAGCAGAGTCAAGTTAAAATAGTCAAAAATTACGAAGAGACTTCACACAACTTTAAGAACTCATTAAATGTAGTTTGTAAATTATACTTTTAAAGCTAGAATGAAGGTGCATAAAACTTCCGTAACGTTATTTCTGTGTGTCAAATTGACTGAGCGTGTAATTTCAGTGATACCAACCACACACGCTGAAAAATTGAGTCTGCCTGAACGACCTGAACTACCCTGAAGTCAGACACTGTACGCTCATACGAAACGTTTGTATCTAACTATCAGTCTATACAGAATTATATTACTAAAAACGGGGATCTGAACTGCCACCCTCGTGGGCCCGCTCTGGGAATATTTGAAATTTCAATGTTGCACACTTGTAAGATATTTTCGCTCGATAGTCGATTGTAGCCAAGTCGACAATGGTGCTCGTAATCTTGTAAATTTCGTGTACTGTGCTGTCGGGTGGGGAACAGTGGTCGGCAAAATATCGTCGATTAAACACAGAAAATGGTAATCGACATTTAAGTTTGTAATTAGTCTATTGAGCTATTTAACATGGATGTTTTATGGTTTTATGACTTTGGGTCTTCATAATTGTGAACTGTTGTTGGCATAAAGTGTATAACCTGTTGAAAAAACGCCGTGACTGTTATATTGATGGTATTAAAACAGTTTCCATTTCATTATGTCAGAGGTGAAAGTTCCGAGTGATTGAAGTAGTTTTCGTTGATATGTAAGCCATGTCAGAAAGCTGGACTGTTCGCAGTAAAATTTGTGTACAGGCAGCTCTTATATGATGGGTGCAAAAGGTGTTGATTATCTGCTTTGTAGGTGTGGCGGTGGTGGAAGGTGCTGTTTTTCATTATATGCGTATGGCTGGACGTAAGGGAAGCATTTTATGTACCTGGAGTGGCACCTGTAGAGTTTAAATATGGAGCTCGGATTGATGTCAAAGCTGTGAAAATGACAAGTACTCACACACAACTTCCTTATGAGTACTACTCACTACCTTTTTGTCCACCAAAAAACGGAACCTTCAAATACAAGTCTGAAAATTTAGGCAAGTATTAGAGTCTGTTAGATAGAATTATGCATATTTGGAAAGCTAGATTACCAACATAATCAACCAATGACTTTCAGGTGAAGTACTTCGTGGAGATCGGATTGTCAACACTCCATATGAAGTTCAGATGGCAGAAAGTGTTCATTGTCGTTTACTTTGTCATTCCCCCAAGAGCCCTATGAACTGGAATGTAGAAGAATCACAGACAGTTGCAAATCGTATCAGACATGAATATTTTGTTCATCTGTGAGTATTAAAATAGGTTTTAAATTCCATAACAGAAGTTTTCTGTGTGCAGAGTTTAATACTTTTCAAGGATTGTACAATTTTCTTACCTTATGTTCCTCAAATTTTGTTTTGCAGACTGGTAGATAACCTTCCATGTGCTACAAAGATAGTGAATCATGAAACATCTGAGATTCAGTATGAGCATGGCTATCGGCTAGGTGGAGTGGACGGAGCTTCTGTCTACATCAATAATCATCTGAAACTTATTTTGCTGTACCACACACACAATGAGTAAGTGCTGCACAAAGGAACAAATTGGAGAGTTTATTGATAACCAACATATACAGCTAGATCTAGCCCATAACTAGCTCCCCAGGTCAAAGTCCTTATTGAGAAGCTAATAGTTGCTCGGCTGCTCAGGAAATTCTCCCAATTTATATAAACCACAGGTTCACGGCTGTGTTAAAAGGAGCCACCACTGGACCCTATACTGATTGGAAAGCCTCACACTCTGTGCACCCACTGCGGTGCCTTTCAGTTTACATCCTTATGTAGCCTGAAGGTGGCAACTGAAATGAACTCTGGAACTGCTTCAACCTATCACGTGGCTGTAGCTTAGAAGATGAAGCTACATTGTGAAGCTGATAATTCGCAGGAGAGAAAGAAGGTTGTTGGCTCTGTTTGACAGAAACAGTTTCTACAGTAATTATCTTAGCAACCAGGATAATGCCGTTGGTATAGTGACTAGGCTACGGACTGAATGGTCCAAGGTTCAATCCCCTGCAGGGGCAAGAGAGTCTTCTTCTCCAAAATGTCCAGACTGTCTCTGGGGCTCACCCAGTCTCCATTTCAGTGGGTACTAGGAGTTCCTTCTCCAGGCATGAAGTGGCAGGGATGTGACCACTCACGTCCATCTAGTGCCAAGGTTAAGAATGAGTGGAGCTATACTTCTACTCCCTTTGTATGCTGTCATGACATGCACAGGTGCAGTTTTAACTTTATAGTAATTATGTTAATTCATGTTATGTTTCTTTGCAGGGATACATTCCGTGTTGTGGGATTTGAAGTTGAAGCCATGAGCATTGATTACACACAGCTGAAATTTCCTAATGCTGACACATGTTCATTCCCTGATCAACCAAAGTGGCAGCTAGTGAATGAGCAGTCTGGAACACGTCTGTTTTTCACCTACTCTGTGGAATGGAGGAAGTCAGAAGTCAGCTGGGCCAGTCGTTGGGACATTTACCTTGGCATGAGCGATGTTCAAATTCATTGGTTCTCTATCATCAATTCTCTTGTCGTCGTATTCTTTCTGTCTGGTGAGAACGGACATGCCATGTGATGCATGTAGTGGAATTTGGTCTCTGTCACTCTGTGTGCACTTCTTTGTGTTAAAGTTGCTCAAGAGTTTCTTTCATATTTTGTTTGGCCATTTCTGTGTGTGAGATATGGTTCCTTCCTGGCAGGAATTCTGACGATGATCATGGTGCGGACGCTGAGGCGTGACATTGCACGTTACAATGCTGATGAAGGACCAGATGAGGCTATTGAAGAAACAGGCTGGAAACTTGTACATGGAGATGTATTTAGACCGCCGAGATATTCACGACTCTTTGCAGCTGTCATTGGCAGCGGTATTCAGATCTTCTTCATGGCTCTCATTACTATTTGTATGTATCACTCTTCAATTAAGCTATGAGGGCTTATCTTGAGAGATGGTGATTGTTCTTGTATGGGATGATTTAATTTCTCATGGTTTGGGTTGTGACACTGTAGTTTGGTCGACAGGTACCGGTGTATAGTAGGACTGCTTCTGCCCTGAAAATAAAGACAGTAGGTGTGCTGTCATATTGGACACACAGTACAGAATCAGGCAAAAGATTTTAATCTTCGCTTAGCAACACCTCAAAATATCATTTTATTAACCAAAGCAGTAATTTTTTAAATGAAAATGGTAATATGGAAGTATAATATATAGCGTTGTGGCTGTCTTCAGTTCTTATTGTATAGGTAAAGTTGTCCCTTTCCACACCCTAAAGGCATGTAGGGAAATAGAGTTACAGCTCTGCTTGCTTGTAACGTTATTGCTAGATGGACGTGAGTGGTCAGCTTGACGCTCTGGTTGCTTTACCCCCAGGGAAAGAAGCACTGAAATTATATCCTGATGTTAACTTTTATCTGTTTCTAGTTCTACTGATTTCTTTTTTGACCTGTAGGAGAATTTCTGCGTGGGCTTTGTATTCTACCCATGAACTAACCCAAGTACGTGATTCAGTTCCATTTCATTCATTACCATGTTTCAGTTTTTGCAATGTTGGGAATGCTGTCTCCCGCCTCACGTGGTGCCCTTATGACCGCGGCCATCTTCCTGTATGTCTTTATGGGTCTCATCGCAGGATACTTCTCAGCCAGACTTTATAAGACTATGAAGGGTCGAGAATGGAAAAGAGCAGCCTTTCTGGTCAGTACTAACATGGCTTTGATCCATTTATTATGACCTCTTGTGGCTGTGCATTACAGTAACGTGACGTTACATGCGTATGCTATTGGAAGGTGGGTGTTGGTACTGCGGCCTCAAATGGGCCTACCATAACAGCCTGAGACAGCAGATGTATACAGATTGTACCGACTGGCTTATTTGTGAATTTTTGACAATGAAAAGAACTGAAGAGGGAATGCACTTAATGAGGATGGCTGTAGGGCACACACTTTCAGACTGTAGCAAAAGTGAAGAAATTTTGACAGCTGCAGATTTCATGGCTAACAGAATTTTTATAACAGCACAAAAGAGATCGCAAAGAACATGTTGACAGGGTAAGTTCTGACAGGATTCTGAAGCATTCATAGAAAACTGCGAAATATTTGTGAAGGATTGTGATTTGTAAGGTCTATGCTGGGTCTCTTTCCTTTAGTGTTTTAATTAACACCTTTGTTAGTTGCTGAGTTTATAGATGAGTGACTGAGTATGGAGCATTGGTGGAATTTACTGACAGGGGAAAATTGAAATACTCAGAAAAAACGTGTCATGATGCCACTTTGTTCATCATGAGTCCCATGTGGACTGCCCTGGGTCTGAAACTGGGCCTCTCTCATGAGAGGCCAGCAACTGACTAACTGCCCGGGACATGGAAAGCCTGAAACTGAGCTTACCATGCTGACAATGATGGGTTTACAACATTCTGCCATCTCGCTGATCAGAATGGACACTGCCCTGCCCCTCCAGACTAATATTCCATTGCAGGCAACAAATATAATTTCTCCCCCACCTTTGGTTCCGTTTGTTTTTCAATGCAGTTTTCTGTGTGGAAGTTTTCCTTCATACTCCCATGTTCATTCCAGAAATTTCACTGTGTAAGAAATGCCACATCCACTTAGCAGACTTCTGAACACACACATATTCAGTTGTACAATATTACGTGGCTAATATGCTCAGTACTGCACACTGGAATATATTTCGGTATGAAACATTTGGCAGTGAAGGTAAGTTGAGTGCTTCGTTTCCAGTGCTTCTGTGTACAGTCTGTGTTGCCTTGTGGTCTCTTCCCACCGAGGCAAGGGCACAGACTGCATTTTTGAGGCTGAGCACCCATACTGTTGATTTTGTTCTTTGCAGTGATACAATTATATGAGTGTGGTAGTTGGTAGAGGGAACCCACAGCTTAATGTGGGCACAAAACCACAAGGAGGGCCTGTATTAACATTCTCAAAGGTTTGTCTTTTGCAGACGTGAAGTTTGTAATCTGTGGGCAAACGTGTATGCAGGCCTGATATTGGATCAGGTTAGAACCCTCAGTGCAATGTCTTAAGCTGAGACTAGCAGGTCCCCAGTGAAGGGGTGTAGAATTTGTGGGGTTCTCTTACAATGTGCTTGTTGTCTTGCAGACGGCAACACTGTATCCTGCTCTTGTGTTTGGAACGTGCTTCTTCCTAAACTTCTTCATCTGGGGAAAACATTCCAGTGGAGCTGTTCCTTTCGGAACCATGCTGTCCCTACTCTGTCTCTGGTTTGGCATCTCCTTACCTCTGGTGTACTTGGGATACTATTTTGGCTTTCGTAAGCAGCCTTTCCAGCACCCCGTTAGAACCAATCAGATTCCTCGTCAGGTACCAGACCAGCTGTGGTACATGAACCCACTTCTCAGGTAAGATTGTGTACGAGACTGGTGTAGATTGTACCTGAAGTAATGATGGCATTTGACCACAGTAATAAACCTCCCAGACTGTGTAAAAGACACAATTGAACTACTCTTTGCTTCTTAAGGAGGACCGTGCTGTACAAAGTGAATAGAAGACTCTCCATTATCTACCAGTGTTACTGTTAAAAGATGTGCTAACTTCATAAGGGATGTTATGATTTTTTGAGTTTCCATCTTAATTTTTTCTCTTTGATACCCTAGCTTAGTGTCTTAACTTCTTATTGCACAGTGTGGTAAAACTGTTATGAAGTGAGATCAGGCAGGTGGCAGGTGAACTTGCAGCAGGAGTGACTAGCAGCTGGTGTAGAAGGCAGCACTGAGCAGTACGAGATTTGATGTTCTCACAGCATTGTTGCTAAAGGTGCAAGTGTCTTGGATGTAAAGTTGTGTCATTGCGTTAGCAGTTCCCAACATTTTGAAGGATTACGCAGTCATCCCCTGAAGTTACGTTGCAGGTGGTTCCAAGCCCAGCGATGTTAATGTCAATGATGTAAGTCGAGACAGGTTCTCCCATAAACACAATGTTCAGATGGGAAGGGTGGTTTCAGATGATATATTTTGACCAAGAAAAAAGGTATATTTGTACTTACGAAAAATGTACAACAAGTATGAAATGGCAATTTAAAGAGTAGGCACTTCCTCTTGAACTGTAGGTCACTTATCGGGATTATCTCCCATGTCGAGCAGAGTTCCTGAAGATGACTTAAGGAAATCAAGTGCTGAAGTCTGGAGAAACAGACCTGCTTCTCCTTCAGAACCACCTCACAGCAAGCAGGCATCCCCATAATTACTTGTCCAGTTTATCTCACTGCTTATTCGAATCCATGTCCTCAAACATCTTGATGCCAGCTCAAATAAGCCCAAGCCCCTCTGTCAACCATGAAACCATCATGGTCCTGTTCTTAGGCTCAGGGTAAGGTTTCCTCAGCTTCTTCAAGGGCACTTGGCTTCCACATTCCAGCAAGATTATTCAGCATGGATTCCCGATCATAGGAGTTCAGCAACTCGATGACATCTTCAGCATCGCACATGCAAATGTGTGCACGTGGCTTTATGTATCATGTCTGGGGGCAGACAAGGTAAGTGTGGCACAGTGTATGGCATGATGTAAGTTGGGGGATGACTGTAATGCGTTTATCTTGGCCCCAAAGGTGAAGACACTAATGTTCTTGGAAATGCCAGTAATTACAACAGTGTCGTGAGTACTTGCAGCTCCAGTAAGTTGCTTCTACTGTGGATTTGTGATTGGTAGTGGCTTTAACTGAAGATTATTAGAACGGTGCTTTGTATTTGGCGGTTCCTGGGTTCAGAGCTTGGCCTTGAGACCACCTGTCCAGACTGAGAATTTTCTCGTAGTGTGTTCTGGGCCACTATGTTTTGGTGAGCATTTTTGTATACATTTTTAGTGCTATATATAAGTACATGTGTTTCACTTTCAGCACCTTGATGGCAGGTGTACTGCCATTTGGAGCAGTCTTCATTGAACTCTTCTTCATTTTTACTGCCATATGGGAAAACCAATTCTACTATATGTTTGGTTTTCTTTTCCTGGTGTTTATCATCCTTGTGATATCGTGTTCTCAGATTTCAATTGTGATGGTATATTTCCAGTTATGTGGAGAGGTAAGTTTGTTTTAATATGGGTTTCTGCTTTACATATTATGCCTTGTTACTAAGTTAGATACCCTTTGTGCCAACCGTAATCATTTTTAGGTACAGTTTACAGAATGTGCATACATTCTTTTTAACCTCATCCCATCTGTGCAACAATTGAACTATCGAACTCTGTGGAACAATCTTACATTTATTAAGAGCTTCATTGCTTACAGTGTCTAGAAACTGGTTGTCATTGTGACAGATTTTCATGCTTTCTGCCCAGGTAGATGCATGAATATTAACTCAGATTAGGCCATAAATGCTTCTTCCACATCCTTTCAAATTCATTGTTTACTAATCACCTCATCCTTTGACGCTGTACAGTCTGAGGTACTGGCATTGTTAAGTAGACCACAAATAAATATGTGAACATGAATGATGTGAGGTTTGAGGTTTCTGCTGTGGTGTTGCTGAAAGTACTCGTCTTCTGTGATGTGATGCTGTGTCATTGTGCAAGCAGTTCCCAACATTTTGAAGGCACCACAATTCTTTGAAATGTTGGGAGCTACTCACAAAATGACACAATGTCACATCTGAAAAGACTGGGAATGTCCTGATGAATTAAGTCTTAATGAATGAAAATTGCATTAATATTTCAGGACTACCACTGGTGGTGGCGGAGTTTCATTGTGTCCGGAGGTTCCGCAGTTTATGTGTTTGCGTACTCCGTTTTCTACTTTGTCACAAAATTGGAGATCACAGAGTTCATCCCTACACTGCTATACTTTGGCTACACAGGAATCATGGTTCTGACATTCTGGCTTCTTACGGGCACTATTGGCTTTTTTGCTGCCTACGCATTTGTCCGTAAGATCTATGCTGCTGTCAAGATTGACTGAACTCTTTGGGCATGTACAGATTTAGTTTCACGATTGTATTCACCAGTGACTGTCACCATATTGCTTTTAAATTTTGCAAGTGGAAGCAGGTGTTGCAAATTGGACCCTCTTGTGTAAGTGTGAAGGAAATAACACAAGCTATAGCGTGACGAAAAGATACTGTGTTTCCTCAGTGTGTTATGTCAGTATAGGGGCAGTCGAAATAGTTCTATGAGTGAACATGTGCGTAGTGCCAGAATGTGTGGCAGTGTTCGTGAGGGAAGTGATTTTGTGCAGTGTTGGCAATACAGTGCCCTAAAAGTCAGTTTCCTGAGATAATTCTCATGTTCCATGGAAACACTCCTTTATTTACAGTCAGCCTCTAGCAGGACGTGACAGTGGAGAGCTACACAGATTGTTAAAATTGTTGACCACTGTATTCAATGAACATTCAGAACACCTAAGCACTGATTCGTAAATTAACTTTTCCTCTTGAAGGTGTATACAACCTCCATAAAGTGACTTGTATGACACCTAGTATTAGAACTCTGACAGCTTGAGATGTGTTTATATTTCAAAAACACAGTGGTCTGTGAATGTACTTGGTATACTGCAATTTGTTTGAAACTGGAAGACAGAATAAGCAAACTGCTTTTAACAGTGAAGGGAATGAACCTTGAATTTACATTCTCTGTGTGTGAACAGTTGTAATAAGGAAGTAATGTGATGCTCTGTGCACATGTGGTTGTGACTGAAATAAAAGTGTAATTATGAAGCTAAGTAAGGGTATTATAATGAAAAGGGTAAATGGTAAAGATTTGGAACATTGCCTGCTTTGTATGCTAGGTGCCATAGTGCCTGTCCAGTTTATGCTGTTGATAAGAAAACTGTACATTATTTATGTTTCACTTAAAAGCATGAACGTTTTTGAAATCACACGTTTCCCATGTGTCCTATTATGTCTGTCCCATTTCAGCCATCTTGGTATGATAGGCCATATATTTGGTGTGGAGTACAAACAGACTAGCAGGTTCCAGTAGCAAATCAAAATTGTTAATGGACAGATGAAATCTGGCAAATTTGTCATTCAGAATCAATACAGGATGCTCTGCAATGTAATGGCCAAACTCCAGGACCATGTTCTGCATGTCACTTGGAGAAAAACATGTCAAACTAATTTGTTTTGACACTGTTATGAAGTTGCGCACTATTGAAGTGAGCTAGTGCTGATTAAGTTGCTGTTTGTACACTATCTTGGCTAGTGGCCCTGGCTGTAGCTGTGCTGTGTTGTGTTGTACACTGGGATAGGCAGCATGCGTAACACTCTTACAAATGATGGATATGTACACCGACATCCCATTTCATATGTGGTTTCTGCAATAGCAATGGTGGGGCTGCTGTTGTGGAGTACTGAACACGTTGCCCACATCACACAACACTGAAACTATACACAGAATTCTGAGGGAGACTGGTTCCTTCCCATGAGCAAATGCAGAACGCAAACAACAGTGGCATGGAGAAGGTGATGTTTTGGCAGCAGTGCAAAGCAGCCAGGATGACTGGTGTAGCACAGACACAGGTATAGAGAATCTTGCACAATGATGGTTTCTACACATATCACCTTCAAAGAGTACAACAGCTTCCACTGGGGGGATCATACCAACCATGTATGATTTTGTGAATGGCTGGAACAACAGCTACACATTCTGCCTGACATTTTGGTCGTGGTTGAGACTCAATTTACCTGGGATGGCATTACCAACACTGACATTCACACTCTTTGGCGCTGGAAAACTACATTTGGCAACACAGTGCCACTTTCAAGAGCCATTTTCAGTTAACGTGTTGTGTGGTGTATTAGGTAATGCTGACAGGGCAACATGTTTTTAAGGGACTTGTAACAGCTCCATATTACAGAAATTGTCTTGAAAATGAACCGCCTGTATATTTAGTCAGTGTGCTTCTTGCAGCACAAGGATGCCTGTCACCACAACACGATAGGACACCTCAACATTAAGCCATTCTACATTAAGCCACTGCGAAACTTGATGTCAATGTCGAAGCAAACTGTAGTTTATTAGACACCTTTTGCTCCAAATGGCCTGTAGAACACACTCCCGATATTTGCCCAGTATGTCACTGAATGGCTGTTAAAGAGTGCACATGTGTGCGCGCTTTGAGGTAACGCAGGATGAGTATATCGGTCGGCTCCCGTGAGTATGGTAAAGAACCCTGGGTTACAGTAAGGTGGGAGATTTCTGGACTAGCAGTAGTCGGTATAGCAACTAGGCTACGGGCTGAGCGGTCCGGGGTTTAAATCCTGGTGCGGGGCAACAGATTTTTCTATCCTTGAAATTCTCCAGACCGCCTCTCGGGCCCACCCACTGTCCTACTCAATGGGTACCGGGACTCTTTGCGAGCAGAAACGCGGCCGGGTCGTGACGTTGACCCCTCATAGCCATCTCGTCTGGAGGTTAAGAATGAGTGGAGCTGTACCTCTACTCCCCTATATGCCTTCATGGCGTATAGAGGGACGCCTTTACCTTCTAGCAGCACCTTTAAAAGAGCTTTTTCACAATCGACCGGCGATCTGTCACTGTAATATAGCCCGATCAGTTGAACAGGTGTCCGTGACACGGACCAAGGCGGCGGGTCTCGATGCGCCACAGTACAGTCCAGCGACAGCTGTCACTGTGAGGTTTGGTGCTTCCCCGCCGGCAGCCCAGCATAAATACAGCAGGCAGCTGGGGCCAGTGCCAGCCGGGCTGCGGGTAGGGAAGTACGCGTATTCTCCGTCACAGGACATCAGTACTGCACTGAAACGCTCGTCCGTAGTCTGACTCTCTGAAGCATGAAGTGTATTTGAATAGCATCTGCAAATACAGCTTCTACATTACAGGAAGCCTAACGCAGTCCTTTTACAAAGATAAACTGCTGTTCATTATGAGAGCCATAGAGAACACGAAAACACAGTGTGGGCAATATACAGAGTGCTCGTTAACATTAATGCAGGTGGTAATGATAGTTACCACTTTGCTGTCAGGCGTTAGAGGGAGGAGAAACTAACATTACGTACTCACGTGTTTCAGTTATTCGCAGATGAGTTAAGGCTGTGTACTGAGGATCATCTGAAATTACATTTGGTGATGTACCCAGGGATAAGTTGGTGACACAGACGCCAGATAAGAATACTTCCCGTGTGTACGGAGCCTATAATGAGATGCTGGCTACTGGAGACCTGCTGGCTTTAATTCTGGAACGCGTGCTTAATTTATTAGCGAACTTTCACATTAATAGTCGTGTCTATCGCGGAACTGGTAAAGTCAAGATGAAGTTGCCAAAATGCTTATTACATGCAATGCCATTAAGACTACAGGAATTGGAGGTAAGTTCCACGCATTCAAAACCTCTGCAATGGGTGGAGGTGAAGGGTCAAATTCACACATCGTTCTCAGTCCCTAAAGTATTTATAGCGCGGTGACAGATGAAGGAATGAGCATGGAGTATTGGTGGAATGATTTTGACAGGTAAAAGCGGATGTACTGGAAGAAAAGCCTGTCCCAGTGCCACTTTGTCTGCAACAAATTCTACGTAAACGACGGGTATCGAACTAGAGCCTCCGCGGTGTGGGGCCGGCGACTAACTTCGTGAGCCACTGCACGGCGCCGGAACATGTACGTCGACTCTTTCATCTGCTCTGGGCTAAACGTGTGTGCAAATTTTTGGGTTAGTTGAATTTTGAATTCAGCTGCAGTCCGTGTTTATGTTGACAGCGGCTCATGATGACTGCGTTCAGTCAACTTCACATCAACTCATAAATCATAAAATTTGAACAAGGAAGGGATATTTATTAAAACAAAGTTAGTACTGACCACAAGTTTTATAAAATCCCACAAAACATTGCCAGAGACGAAGGATCTGTGGCAGGGCACGCAGAATATTACATCGCTGCTCTGTACCTGGTAGCTGCACTTTAAACAAATGAAGACACAAACTGTCACACCGCACGTGGACTTAATTTTTGATCAGCGGCTTCCTATTATTTATTATTTTAAACATCGAATAATAATTTGTGGCTGCGTCTGTTTTCGTCCAAGATTGGCAGTACTTGATTAATTCCGAATTGTCTTTGCTTTTGCTTCAATCAGGCAAGAAGGAATGCGCCTACAAATGTCAGCTAGATTACACTGCCAAGCACTAGAGTCGGAGAAGTTGTCGATCAATCACGGCGCACCGCAATGCCGACCGCTGTACAGCTTGAACTGCATTTAAATACAGCTTAAAATTTCGTTTCTTTCAACAAACACAACGTGCCTCTTACAAGGAGCAAAAGGTTAACCGTTTATAAGCCCAGCGGTTACTTTATGTACCGCCAGGTTTAACATTCACAAATTCTACGTTCTGCCCACACTGTGTTTACGTGTTTTATGTGGATCTCAGAACAAACAGCGATTATTTCCCTATACAGCCTTAACTGACTGGTTTTTATAACCGAGACGGAGTGTGTTTACTGCGCGGTACGGACTGCATATTTCAGTACGGTTGAGTCATATATTAGTGTTTAGGGGTTGATGCTCTTAGTGGCAGTGATGCTGTTTAACGTGAGGGTCATACTTAGCACACAAACTCACTCTGTAGGCACAGCACAGAGCTGTTTAGTGTTACGCCAAGTGGTAAGCGCGGTAACGACTGTTATCATAACGTTAAGATAATTATAACACGAGGCAGGCTGCGTCACTCGGTATGAACTTCTTCCTTTGAGTCACGCGGCAGTTCGAGCCTTAATTTCCTCTACGTATCGACGTTTCCGAAATTATCCTAGCACAGCCGACTGACACGTCAGACGGATATCGCATTTTCTCTGACTAGACAAGACAAAGCAGAAGAAGAATGATCAAGGCCTTAAGGCTCGGCGGGACTGAAAGCCGCGTTTCAAGATATTCCCCTTTCACACTGCGTGGGCGTAACAGAACTGTTGGACTGAACCGCACACAGAACGTCTCCTGAGTCAGCAAATAATAATGGCTGATCCATTCCAGCCAGTGACAAAAGGATGGAACAATTGCTGTATGTTCTGTGAGACTGCGGAACGTGGCTTCTGGAACAACTAACTTTACACAGGGCGTTCTTACGTGAGGAAATCAGAGTTCCTGGACTGATGGACAATGTACCGTTTAATGTGCTCCATGTCCGTGCACTATATTACACAAAAGCACTAATCACCAACAAATGCACAAAAAGAGTTTTATCATCAATCGTCACACACTCCTACATGTTTCGACCCTGCTGAGTCATCTTCAGGGAGAACTTCTTGTTATCGTTACACTAAGGTTGCACTTTATAGTTGAGTGAGAATGTGCCGTTGACTGTGTACTG
>BLKM01002776.1:245737-278558 GCA_013340265.1 Coptotermes formosanus | reverse complement strand
CTGGGATCGTGGGTTCGAATCCCACCGGGGGCATGGATGTTTGTCTTGTACAGTGTTTGTGTTGTCAGGTAGAGGTCTCTGCGACGGGCCGATCCCTCGTCCAGAGGAGTCCTACCGACTGTGGTGTGTGTCTGAGTGTGATCAAGCGAAAATAAACAACCTCGACACCTGCTGTCAACAAGTAGGTAGAAGAGGGAAGTACTATGGAACGAAACTTTCCATGGCGCCCCCCCCCCCCGCCTATTTAGAATAAATTCGGTACAAGCGCTCTGCATACAATGCCATTGCTATTTGGCGCAGGGCGGGCCGCACTTCTCTCGTGACTGTAAATAAAATTACATTTACACGTATACCGTGATACCGCATGACCCTTTGAAACTAAAGAACACCTGCGTGAACTCCGCGGGATTCTTCACAGACTGTACCATGTGGTGCCGTGTTGCTTTAAAAGGGACTACATTACAAGCATTAATTGCAACCCTTATCACATGCAACCCCATTTAATTGACACCTTTACGTTGCCAAGGGATTATGGAATTCGGGAAATTAAAGAAGTAACAACGCGCTTCAAGACTTAAACTACTGATGAAGAAACTACATTTTTCTGCTGTGTTAAGGGTTGCATTTTGTGAGATGGGGCTTCTGGCCGTAAGTAGGTGTCGTGCACAGTCAGGTTACATGCTGAAGTTTGAAGCAATATTTCACTCCAAAACCTGGGTAGTCACTTCGCAGACAACGCGGTGCCTTAGCCCTTATGTCAGACTACGAATCTTCGCCACAGTAAACACACAGCAGCCATCTTATTTGGAAACGGTTATCTCTTATGAATACGGACTTGTGCCGTTTTTGTGCTGAACCAGTTGTTCATTGCTTTGCTGATGAACGCAGTTGGCAATATTAATGTGGAGTCCGAAACCCAGTCGGTAAGTGTTGCTTCAACACCGATCGATCTACCGGTAGGTGTAGTGTGGCTAAGTTTGTGTGAAGTTTGCGGGGAGGCACAACAGGTGCTACGTACGCAGGCGCGTCAACTTCGCGACGGTTTGAATGGGAGCGTCTGAACGGGACGCAGTTCGTCGGATTCCTCACACGGTGCTGGTTCCCATCACAGAGTTCGTTGGTTCATATCTCAAGACACATTCGATACTGCTATTGAAAGTTACTTCGCCGTCATGGACTGTGTCAGGTAGGAACTGCTTTGTTCAGCCTTGCATCGTTTTTCAGAAATTTTACACACTTTGCTTCGGTGCAGGGGGTTACTCTGTCGCGTGGCTTGCTAGATAACTGTCGAGGTTTTGGCACAGCCTGCTGTCTCTCTGTTCAGGGTAAAACTCATTTATATAAATATTATCTCTGAACATTTTGTACCCGCCTACACTGCGCCAGAACCCAGAAAAACACAATAACACAAAATCGAAATTTTCACTGCCATGAGAATCTCCGCGGACTACATTCCTTCTTTTGAAATGTCTCAGTTGGTCAAGGGACGCCCTGTCCTTATGGAACCCCAATTCATTATGGTGTCCGCGCCTTGCCACGACTGAATACGCTCTGCTTAAGACGCGCGTCTTGTCGTTGGGCGAGTAGTTACAGACCTTTAGAAAGATGGTACCGCATTCATCTTCAGGCACAGGGCGTCTTTCTTCTTGGACTGCTTGGCCCTGAAGGTGAAGGTACATTCTAACTAACTAACTAACTAACTAACTAACTAACTAACTAACTAACTAACTAACTAACTAACTAACTAACTAACCAACCAACCAACCAACCAACCAACCAACCAAGCAACCAACCAACCAACCAACCAACCAACCAACCAACCAACCAACCAACCAACCAACCAACCAACCAACCAACCAACTAACTAACTAACTAACCAACCCACCAACTAACCAACCAACGAACCACCCAACCAACCAACGAACCACCCAACCAACCAACGAACCACCCAACCAACCAACCAACCAACCAACCAACTAACTAACTAACTAACTAACTAACTAACTAACTAACTAACTCCATGGAGCAGAGGCCTTCTCGAAAGCTAACAGTTTCTTAGCTAGTCAAGAAATTCCCCGCATTTTATGGAACCCGGAGGTTCATTACCGCATTCACAAGATCCTGCCACCTGTCCCTATCCTGAGCCATCTAAAGCCAGTCCATGCTCCATCCCACTTCTTCAAGATCCATTTTAATATTATCCTCCCATCTATGCCTGGGTCTCCCAAGTGGTCGCCTTCCCTCAGGTCTCCCCACCAAAATCCTGTATGCACATCTCTTTTCCCCCATACATGCTATATGCCCCGCCCATCTCATTCTTCTCGATTTGATTACCCGAATAATATTTGGTGATGAGTGCAGGTCATTAAGTTCCTCGTTATGTAGTCTTCTCCACTCCCCTGTCGCCTCTGAAGGTAGAATCACCCTTCGAAATGTCAAGTGACAGCCTACAGTTCCAAGACCCGAGCGTCGCATCCTAGAACGTTGGCATCTTTAGGAATGCAGCAGTGAGAAACTCCAATCGCGTCCTGTACTCACCTCACTTTACCTCCCTACTTACAGAGCAGACGATCGAAATGCTGCTGTATTTATAGGTTTTGGTAGATTTACTCGAAGATAAATCAGTTACTTTACACAGCGCAAGGATGCCTGAGTGTTCACACACTTTAATTCGCATTTTGTGTCTCTGCGTGTATATTTAACTCACGAATCACATGAACAAATTTTTCCCCTGCGATGGCAGCGAATAGGATAATAACATCAGGATAAGGGACCGCCAGCGTCTCTCGGGGTTGATTCAGACTTTAACCCTTTAAAGACGAAGCGTATCTGCTTTATATAAGGACTCAGTGCGTACCGCGCTGTAAACACTCTCCACTTCGGTTATAAAAACCAATCTGTTAATGTTTTATAGGGCAAAAGTTGCTGTTTGTTCTGAGATCCGTACAAAACACATAAACGCAATGTGGGCACCACGTAGAATTTTTTAATGTTAAACCTGGTGGTACGTAAAGTTACCGCTAGGCTTTAAAGGGTTAAGCGCACTTTCTTGTGAATCCGGCACAGCACGTTGGTGGCTACACACAGCTGCTTTGACGCGAAGTGACCCTACACGGCTGTAGCACCTGTTTACACTGTGCACACGACTGTTGAAATAACAGTGATTGTTTTCATAAACAACATGTTGGTCTTTGTAATTGGAAGAACATGTTTACTGTGAGGTACGAACTGGATTTCTAAATAACATTTTTATGCGTTTCAGTACAAATGGTTTTGCTTTCGCATTAGACAGAACGTCGCCTGGACACGCATTGCTGTTTTGTATGGGGTTACCCCTAAGAAACTTGGAATTTCCTAAACACGTGAGCAACTGTTAGCTTCTCAAGAAGGCCAATATCCATTGGAGTTAATTTTTCGTGTGTGCAAAATACGATGGTAAGTCGGGGGGCAGGTGGAAGGCAGCAGCCAAAGGCATGAAGGCGTTGCGGAAAGCTACAGGGATACAGTGTCGGTATTTCACTGGGTGACTGGTGTTAACACTGTGTGACGTGGGTTTAAGAGGAGGAGGTAACAGGAGACTGGAGAAAATTGCATAACGAGGAGCATCATGATTTGGTCCCCTCATGGGGTCAATCGGGTGACCAAACCAATAAGGATGAGAGGGACGGAATATGTGGCTCGTATGGCGGGAAGAGAAGTGCTACAGGATATTGGTGGTAAAGGCGCCACTTGGAAGACCTACACGTAGATGGGAAAATTCTATTAAATGCATCTTATAAATAGAATGGGAGGGCATGGAATGGATTAATGTGGCTCAGGATAGCGAAAAGTGGCGGACTCTAGTGGACAAAACAATGGAACTGTGGGCTTCACAAACCATGGAGAAATTGTTTGTCTAGTTGAGGAACCGTTAGGGCATTGAAGATGGCAGCATTAGGATGGTTCGAAACGTCGACACCTACCTCCCCCATTGCACAGCGTCACCAGCCACAAACTGAATCTGCAAGGTAATTTTTCGTGATTCGTAAATTTTTTGTTGGGTGTTTCGGTTCACGTCGTATCGGTTCTCACATTACAGCTGACAGCTGCCGGGCTGCCGCAGGCTAGCACGGTAACTGGTCCTAACGATGACCTCAGATCTGACATTGTTCGAAATTCCGGATTGAATGCGAGGCCAGTCTTTTGGGATTTGTGGTGTGCAAAGCGGCATTGGGACAGCCTTTACTCAGAGTACTTCAGTTTTGCCCTCTGTCATTCCACCAATGTCGCATGCTCATTCATTTATTTATCTCCGACGCTATGCAATCTCTGCAATGACAGCGTCGCTAAACGCACTTTAAAAATGGTACCATTCAAATGGTCTCCTTCTGCAGACAGCTGGGCTCATATTAGTGCACGATTTGGGAAGGGGAGGAAAGTGCGCGTTGGTGTGACATAAGTAACACGAGAGCTTGCAGACTGTATTATATTCTGGGACGTGACACCGTACGGTCTGGCAGGTAGGTGGACGGCAAGGAACTTGCTCCTTGAGCGGACTACTTCGGGCAGACCGCCACTTTGTCGGCTACTCAGGAAATTCTCCGCATTTTATAAAACCCGAATTTTCGTTACCGTGTACAAAAAAGCCCGTCATTTGTCCGTGTCATGAGCCATATTAATCCACTCGAAGCCGAAACAACTTATTTTTATAAGAGCCATTTTATGATTATCCTCCATCTACGCCTAGGTCTTCAAGCGCACTGTACCTTCACGTGTGCCCCATTAAAACCTATGCGCATTTTCTCTTCTCCCGCAGCGGATAGCAAAATTTTGGAGAAGTGAACTGCTGGCACAATCAGAGTTGACATCGGACACTGTCGCAGTGCGTTGGTCCGAAGGACTTACTGTGTGCGTGTACAAGAACAGACGGCGGCACGCTTCAACGTTCTACGCTGAGAAAATTCAGCCAAGGAATTGTGTCAGTCATGACATCGTGAATTTGGGACGCGACGCCAAAGACTACGGTAGGTAAGTGCCAAGGTTTCGAAGGGACTTACTGCCCGTGTCTGCAGGGTAGAATAAGTTAGCATTGGCAGATACCGGCCAAACTACACGGTGTTACAAGCCACAATGCTGCAATATTAATGCAGCCACAGGGTGCCTCAGACTGTCTACACACGTTGCTTATATTAACATCTCCCTCAGTCATGTACATCTGTTACAGTCATTAACTGAGCACTGCCCCACAAACATGTATGGCGAAGTAGCGGTGCAGCTCCACGTACCCGTAACCCCCGGCAATATACACTGATCAGCTCTCAGTTTCGTGTGCCCCGGCTTTACCATTTCCCAGAAAGCGTATCCTGAGCAGAACTGCAGTAGTTGTTATTTACCTAGGCCCTATACTGACTGAGCTACCTCTGTTCCAGTCTCTGCCATGATTTCTAAATTTCCATTTGTAGCCTACCCTGACAAATTAATTTACGAAAGGTTTTACAACCGCACACCCTGAAGATGGAAGCAGTAATATGCACCGACGTGTTGGTAGCACCTATCAGAATACGCTTGTGAATTTTATGTAGTGCTGATTGTGTGCCTGATTACTTAATGCGTGGTCCTTACGCATGCGGTGATTTTATGCGTGATGATTACATGTCTGGTGACACGCATGGTGATTACAATGTCAGTCGTGTCATTTGATACGATTTGATATCTGAACCTTCAGTAGTGATCGCGAGTCACTCCCGTTTCTTACACAGGAAGTCTCGGGTTCACACTTTGGCTTAGACATTAATATATTCGTCTGAGGCTCTTCACGGCCTTCCTCAGTCACTCCAGGAAAATGTCGGATTGTTGCGTCATATTATGCCATGACCTTCCCATTTCACTGCTCAGTAGCCACCCTTCCTCCACACCCTGCACAGTTTAAGCTATTTGTCGTTTTGGAACGCACAGGTAACAGCCACATGAATCTTCACTGCAGTGACAACTTCAAATTTCACGCGCAATAGCAGTCACGCAACCCAGCTTTAACACCCAACAATTCTACGTTCTGCCCACACAGTGTATTTATGTGTTTTGTGTGGATCTCAGAACAAACAGCGATTATTTCCCTATACAGCATTAACTGACTGGTTTTTATAACCGAGGTACAGTGTGTTTACTGCGCGGTACGACCTCGATATATATATTGTTTAAATGAGTTCCATGCGTCAAGGTTAGTATCAAGGTTCAGGCACTTAGTCACTGGCCTCTTAGTGCGAAAGTCCGGGTTGTGTTCCAGGTCAGTCCATGTGGGATGCGCGGTGGACACAGTGGCATTGGGACAAGTTTTTCTCCTCGTGCATTAGTTTTCACCTGTCAGTAGCATTCCACCAATGCTCCGCACTTGCCTTCAACTACACGCTACTCGTACCGCAGGGACAAAGGGGCGAAGCCTGCTCTATCTCCCGAAAAGCAAAGCTCTTTGAGGAATCCGGAAGCATCGGGTAGGGGCTTACTAAAGCATTAACAAACACCTGTCGTTCTTTCCTACGTTTCACAGTAGGAAGTGAAACACGAACACGTATCGCATCTCACAAGATGCACTGTGTGGTCACAACAAAAAAAAACAAAACGCTTTGTAAGATTTTGGGTTCTCACACGGTGTTGGTGAAGATTCGAGACTTCTGGGCTGTTATATCGTGTCTACTGGTAGAGAGGCGCTAACTTTTTGAACGAGTGGATTCCCTGCGTCTTTTGGATTAAGCAGTGCAGACAGCCCGCTTGCGTCTGGCACCGAAGACACTGGTTGCTTCACAGCGTCTGTAGCTGTTTACCAGATGACAAGGCGGTAACATCCCAGGATAACTGAATCTTCTAACAAGAACATATTTTTATGAGCGCTGTGTGTTTCAGCGCCAGCAAAGAGGGCACTGAGTGTATCAGACCGGTTCTGAATACTGACAAACACGCGCGGTGCAGAGGTTTTGGTTTTAGGAAATATCATTACTTGCCTTGCGAACGTAAAGCCCTTTAAAACTTCAAAGAAACGCAGTTTAAAGTAGAATCCCCCCAAAAATACCGAACTGAGCAATTCCTAAACTTTTGGAAAGGCAAATTGCCGCACTTGTAGCATCGTAAGCTGCTTATACTTGACAGATAATAAGACGGACTGAACAGTGCTGCTGTCTACAGGCATATTTCAACAATTCTGGACACTGAAACACAGACTCAACAACGCCCCCACTGCTGCCACGTTCTGCTCCTGTTAGTAACAACTGGCAACATACGTACAGGAGAGACGGGCCGTAGCCTGTGCTATACACTGTGCGAACAGCATCGGATCATCAGCCATCTGGCTACAGCAGACTGTTCCTGGTGACTGTTACCTTTCGAAAATTAGCGAAGCGTGCGCAAGCAGCGACTTACAAGTTTAGTCACAAACTGAAAAAAGTCGGGATATCAGAAACAGCAAAACTGTAGCTGTACAAGACGCACAGGCAACGGGGTGCGTGTTTTAAGTCGCCTGCACGGGATTAAATGCGGTAAGGCGGACAAACGTTGCACTGTGTGTGTACTTTGGAAGACGAGACTTGTCGCTGCATCAGCACACAGCGCCAGTACGTTCCAGCGCTGGTGGGCTGCTGCCTTATCCCTTTAGGTACACAGCCTGCATGTACCTGACCTACTGTGCGCTAGAACAGGTACGTACTGGTGCTCGGTCGTGGGTGAATGAAGTGGGAGGAATAGCAAGCATACTTGTGTCTTAATCACAATAAGAAATAAAGCAGCTACTGGGAAGACCTAGCAGCTATGGAAGGGTATTATTTCATTGCGTGTGTCACTTACTGAGATTGTCATCTGCTGCAGTAACACACCGTCGGTGACTGCTGAGTGAATGAGCACGGAGCAATGGCGTGGAATGATACTGACAGGCGAAAACAGAAGTACTGGGAGGGAAACCTGTGCCAGTGCCACTTTCTCCAACACAAATCTCAAACGGACTGGCCTGCCTCGAAACGAGCTTTCGCGGCAAGAGGCCGGCCACTAAATGCCTGGGTCACTGCACGGCTATTGGGATTATTGAAATGGATTAAACATCGAGTGGGAAATGAGGAATGGTTTCAAGTGGCACAGGATAAGTCCAGGTGACGTGTTATCACTGAAATGCTAATGAATCTGGGGCGTTCACAGAAGTCGCGGCGGTAACTGGCAAGGCGGAGGCGCGTTAATTTGCCCAGAATGACTGTGCTCCATTTGTTTAACGTACTGCAGTGGTTGCTGGCTGTGCAGCGAGCAAAGTGTTCTGATCGCTGGGAACTGTGCCGTTAGCACAGCCTTTGAGCAGACTTGATTACAGTCTCTAACAGAGCACAGACGATCCTCGAGTTTCACTGGTGGTTGCGTGTAAGTGAAGGCGTGCAGAGCAACAGCAGAACTGAAAGGCTAATTACGTTTGTATTGGAAGAATCAGCGCTGCCTGAGTCCGTGTTGCTCACGTAGGAAGTTTATCACAAGACAGGACCGTCATAATTGGGAGGCAGGCAGGTTCTGGCGGACCGTCATAATTGGGAGGCAGGCAGGTTCTGGCGGACCGTCAAGATGAAGGCGACGTATGTTTCCCGCTCTTGTTCTTGGTAATGTTTTAACGCATAAAACAGTCACTCTGGCCCCACAGCTGTAATGACGAAGGCTACGTCATGTTGAACTTTGAACTTCAAGGTACTTTTCCAAAAGCTGCAGAAATCCAACTGAAGCCTTATTCACGTTTGTTTGTTCGTTTGTTTGTTTGTACTCGTGCGACAACTTGACATCTGCTAAACGAATTTTTGTAAAATTGTTATTGCAGAGTTTTATGAAGTTATTCACACACTTCAGTTTTTGTGAAAACCGAATAAAAATGACATACTTTACAGCAATATGCACTTCGTTTTTCTACGCATTCCGAGCAAAACTCGGTAAATGTTTACACGATAAGGGCTGTTGCCGATAAATGTTGCTGAAAAAAACGGAAATACACGCTGTATGTCGCGTGCCGTCCCTGAGGAAGTTCTGCTGTTTCAGTAGTATACAAACGTGAGGGAAAGCGCTCGAAATGTTGCAGCCATTGGAGCCACAAGACAGAAAGAATGAAGCTTATTGCTGTGTTCGATACAAGCCGGGGGGGGGGGGGGGGCAGAAGCAGGCGTTCTCAGCGGCTGTTTGTGCCTTTCATTAGTGTACTGTTAACATGCAGTAAACAGCAGAACAGAGTAAAGGTGAGTCTGCCTGGAAAGCCCCACATACCGAAACCAGCAGTAATCCTTTGTGCATTAAATAACGACGACTCATTTGTGTGATTTGAAGTTCTCATAGCGTTCTTGATAAATATTACAGTATTCTGAGATAGGACGACGTGTTGGCTGGTAATCAATTTCCGACGTTTCGTAACAGCTTGCTGCCACCATCCACAGGAAATCTGACGAAGAATAAATTGTTGGGAGGACTAGGTGTGCTAGACAGGGAAAGCGACACGGAGCAACAGTCTGTGCGGGCGGTAAGTTAAGGAGCGTACAGGGCAGGGCTTCCCAGCTTCTTAATGCCAGTCCTGTGTGTTGCTAGCGACGCTGTCAGTTGGTACGTTTACACAGCGTCGGTGAGGGTGAATGATTGACGCGAAGCTCTGGCAGAATGCTGCTGAGAGAGGGACCGACGTCCTGCGAGAAAAACCTGCCCAGCGCCACTTGAATCACCACAATACCATATGCAGTAGCGGGGAACGAACAGCGTAGCCACCGTGCCAGGCTCCATACTGTGGCACTGACCTCTAAATGGCATGCAGGGGCACACAGCGCCTTTCAAACGTCAAATATTTTTTCTCCTATATCTTTAGCCCATAACGAGGAACTTAATGACCTGCACTCATCACCAAATGTTATTCGGGTAATCAAATCGAGAAGAATGAGATGAGCGGGGCATGTAGCACGTATGAGGAAAAGAGAGGTGCATACAGGATTTTGGAGGGGAGACCTGAGGGAAGGCGACCACTTGGGAGACTCAGGCGAAGATGGGGGATAATATTAAAATGGATCTTCAAGACGTGGGATTGGGGCATCGACTGGATTGAGCTGGCTCAGGACAGGAACAGGTGGCGGGCTCTTGTGAATGCGGTAACGAACCTTCGGGTTCCATAAAATGCGGGGAATTTCTCGACTAGCTGACAAACTGTTAGCGTCTCAAGAAGGCCTCTGCCCCATGGAGTTAGTATATCGTTAGCCTGCACGTTATACACGTCCTCCTTGAACATGGCGACAGACAGACTGCTGTAACGAGAAGTTTGCTACCCTCTAGCAGACTACACACCGTTCTGACACCACATTACGCAACTGAATACACCTTCGTTTGCTGTGAATTTATCTGCAATTTTCCCTTCTATACGCGTCTAGAATAGCAGTGCGGTACGTCAGGCCTGAGTAATGTGTCCCAAACTTTGTAGCCTGTCACTCACAAACTGGACATTGGAAACACTGCGACAGATGGCACGACTTGAATAATTATCCGCTCTGCACTCTGTGAAACCGTTTCAACAACCGCAGACAGCCTTTCATTTAAAGGGCGAATAATCAAGCCTTGGACATATGCAGTGACGTGTTTAGTAACTCATCCGGCGGAAGGGCACACGGGGCCTCTTGCGATTAGGAACACCGAGGAAAGCGAACACTACAGGCCTTCTTATACTCTGAGGTGAGAGGTTCAGTGAACCATACGCGGATTATTTCCTCCCTCACAGTAAACATCTCTTCTTTTCATTATGAATACCAGCCAGTTAATAATCTAATTATAAGTAAAAACACACAGTGTGGTGACGTGTCTGATCACGTGGTACGCAGGCCTATAGCAACCAGTGTTACCGAAAGCCTTGAGTCACTGCAGGATATCTTGGCCACTAGAGTGGCAGTCTGCGGGCTTTACGGCTGTGGCGGGATTCCTAGCAGACGCGGGGATTTGATTACCCCCACAGGGCCCTAAACGCCTCTGGGTCAATTCAGCCAGCTATTCCCTGCGTGCAGGTCACGACAATAATAACTAACCTGTACTTAGTCCGATTTTAACAATGCGTGGAGCTAGACGGCCACTCCCTCCACGCGTATATATGGCATGGTGGTAATTAAGCACGTGGAAACTTAAAGGGAAACATCTTAAGCTGCAGTGCTACTTGGATATGAGCACTGTACTTACGCACTGTGCTGCCTTTGTGCTACCTTAAACGTTACACGCGTGCATATCTCTGCTCTCTGAAGCAAAGAGCCTGTTACATTTGATGTGCGTAATTCTATGCGACTGGCTGCCATAAAATGCTGCTCTGTATTTTTATGGCTGAACTTAAGCACACGCCAAGATATCAGACTGGGGTTCCAAACAACTTCAAATAGGTCTGTAATTTTTGTAGCCTTACGTATGTAACAGACAGGAGCAAATGCAGCAGTCTTCATGATTAAGTTAGGTACTGAAGCCGCCATACCAGATCGGTTATGGCGCACTAACGCCGAATTTTAGATTGGCGTGAAAGAATTAAGTAACGGACTGGAGAAATAAATATATAATAATAATAATAATAATAATAGTATAATACCAGAGAAAACTAACTAACTAACTGCATGGAGCGGAGGCCGTCTTGAGAAGCTAACAGTTTCTCAGCTAGTCAAGAAATTCCCCGTATTTTATGGAGCCCGGAAGTTCACTACCGCATTCACAAGAGCCTGCCAACTGTCCCTAACCTGAGCCAGCTCAATCCAGTCCATGCCTCCCCATCCCACTTCTTGAAAATCCTTTTAATATTATGCTCCCATCTACGCTTGGGTCTCTCAAGTGGCCGCCTTCCCTCAGGTCTCCCCTCCAAAATCCTGCATGCACCTCTCTTTTCTCCGTATGTGCTACATGCTCCGCCCATCTCATTCTTCTCGATTTGATTACCCGAATAATAACGAAGTTAACAAGTTATTAAAACTACACAAAATATGACAAGAAAGGCAATAATTTGAAGGTGAAGACGTCTGGACTGCACACCTTGAACAGGTGTTTTAATATCCGTAAACACAGTACGTAGATTGAGAGGATGCTTGCTGCAGAACACCACGTGCGCAACTGGACACAAAAGCCGCGCACTGCGCGCACTCGGTGTTACCGGACACAGCCTTCTGCATAGTCCGTGTCGCCTAGGGTGCAGGGCACGTGATGTGACGGGCGGTCCTGCAATTCAGCTACCAAATTTGGCAGTCTGAGAATAAGAAAACTGGAATTTGTTTGTTTGCTTATTTCTAGTGTATTTAAAGACGCCTCCAGCTGATTGGATGACAGTGAATTGCGGATAATGCGGGAAGCACTGGTCCGTCGCGCCAGTTAACACACTGTCCTGCGAACTGTCTGACGGTAACGAGGAAAACCACAAACGGTGTTATCGAAGGTCTCGGTGTCGGGAACGAGATTCGGAACGGACATCTCACAAACACAATTTGGGATATAAGGTAGAGTTACCGACGTTTCGGAGCATCGTACTGTCTTTATCTTGAGGGTGAAGCAGTTAAGTAGAGAAGCTTGACGGTACACACCAAGGAATTACAACCCTTCGAAACGTCGATAACTCTTTACCAGACTACACGGCGTCACATCCAAGACGCCTTCGATCCTCAGCACCGTGAGAACTTTAAATCTCGCAATGCCGTGGCTGTTGTGTACACAGGCCTCACACTGCGGTCAGCTGAGCAGCAGATCTGCTGGCGTTCTGCTGCCCTGCCTGTCGCAGCGAAGGGTGCACCGTCTCCATGTTAGTGGTTTAAAGCTCACATTAGCGGCAGTTCAAATATTTGTCTTGAAGTTTAAAGTTTTGCAGAATTTCCGTCCCTTGCTAAGCGGAAGTCGATATCGACAAGTGCCGTTACAGATCTGTGCGTAAGGAAACATCGCATTACAGACAGCACAACAGTGATAATATTGTGACACCGTGTGGTCTGGTAGGCGATTACAAACATTTCTGAGAAGCATTCTGCTTTCATGTGTATCACTGTGACTTTAGAGTAACATTTAAACCTATTCGTGTCTCTATCCCACGCTGACTTCAACGAAATCACGCGTGTTCGCTTATTGCGCACGGAGTTTCGATGGTGGACACAAACGTGGCAAGGCGATAGGTTAAAGCAGTAGAACACTCTTGCACGCACAAGACTGTGCAGCGAACAGCAAGCAAACGTAAATGTTTCCATCTACACCCCGCAGAGCCAACCTTAACGGGCAAAGTTTCAGTTCCGCTTTTCAGTGGATTACAGCATTACTTGCACAGATTTTCACGAAACTCACAGATGTTTAGCGGAATTATTTGGAGATCTTCTGGACTGATTTTACTTGAATCGATAAAGAAATCTGGACAGCAGCGGCAGCAGTAGGTCACGGCCTTAGGCAGCGCACGGCCTTAAGCAGCGCACGGCCTTAGGCAGCGCACGGCCTTAAGCAGCGCACGGCCTTAGGCAGCGCACGGCCTTAGGCAGCGCACAGCCTTAAGCAGCGCACGGCCTTAAGCAGCGCACGGCCTTAGGCAGCGCACGGCCTTAAGCAGCGCACGGCCGTCACCCAGCTGCCTTCGTAACAATCAGGTTCCGCGGCAACTTCTCTATAGAACCCCTGCATCGAATCTCATGATACTCCGACAGAAAGTTTAGCTGCTAACGCGTGGTCACAGAAATACGGACGGAAGGACGGAACTGTCTCTACATAAGGCGTTCTTGTTTCGCTTTGCAAAGGTGGCCTAACAACAGAGCAACATTAGTTTCAGACGTAAGGAGTTAGCTATATATGGGGCAAATGAAGACGGGCGGTTTATTTGCGTTAGTTTCCTGCGCGCAGTCGTCAGTTTCCTGTGCGCAGTTGTCAGTTTCCTGTGCGCAGTCGTCAGTTTCCTGTGCGCAGTTGTCAGTTTCCTGTGCGCAGTCGTCAGTTTCCTGTGCGCAGTCATCAGTTTCCTGTGCGCAGTTGTCAGTTTCCTGTGCGCAGTTGTCTCTTTGTTACTGATTTCATACAGGTGCAACGTCCAGGAAATAACTTCAGAGGATTCTAAAGGTTACTTCTTCTTCATTAAAAGTAACACAGAATTTCTACGCCGTAAAATTGCACCGGAAGTTCCCTTTCTCGTAAAACGCCCTTCGCTCCGAAATGTCGCAAGGCAGAGGCGCTGTAAAATGTAATTTGAAGCAGGGGACGTGCGGCAGCACACTTATGGTGCCATCCAATTACACCGCTTGCTCTTGATCCCTTTAAAGATGGAGAATAACAATCCGAACAGCTTCTGAAGTGCCAGTACCTGTCGCGCAGTAAACACACTAACGCCGGCTAGTCTATGTAGCGCTCATCAGCGCCACTGTTATTATGGATAGTGCCCATCGTCTTGGAGGTTTTCAAACACAAAGTTTCGGAACGTGAATGTGCTTCCATCATCAGGTGTTACGAGCTGGCTTCAGCATCTTTATGTGAGTGCCCACTGACAGGACCGCGAGAAATATTTTAACATCCTCTCTGGTGAGTTGAAATGGCCACATGAACACGGACTGGTACAGAAATCAATATGTCCATTAGGCTTTCTTTACGAAGTTACAAAAGGTACAGGTTTTGCGGTGACCACAAACCATGGCCCGTGTCCGCGTCTGTCTCACTGTTTGTGACATGGTATCAACTAGTGAAGTACTGTCGGATTTTTATGAAATTCGGTATAGGCGTTCTTTTAAAGCGAGTTGCCCAGCAAGCCTAAGTTTCATAAAAATCGGTTAAGTAACTGCCTTACTGTACGTAGAGAGAAAACAAATTTCAGTTCGTACTTTACAAACTTATTAACCGACATCCGTGTATTTTGGCAGAGAGTGTCTATGCATAATGTGGTTCAGCAATTGCCGTATCAGTGCACATCTGTGCAGTGATACGGCAACACTTCACTTAGGGGCATAAATGGAAGTTTACCAGCACTTTCCATATTTATATTCTTATCTGGGTGAAATTCAGCACCAAACACTTGCACAAGGTGGTGCTGAATATTCATCAGTTGCGTCAGTCGGTGCAGGTAAGGTCGCACTTTTCATACGGCTGTTGATGAAATTAAAACTACACGTGCAACGCGAAACATCGATCTTACGGGAGTACAGAACCCCTTCGTATATTCACTGCCGTAGGTCATGGAGTGTGTATTTGATATCGCTTTAACGAAATTCAAGCGCTGCCACGTGGATCGGCACCGTCAGTCTCCGTGCAGCATGTATGGAGGTCTTTTGTCAACCTCGAACACTACAAGTCAGGTGGCGGCGTCGTGAGGACTCTGCACAATACAAAGTGTCCGCACGACACACTGCACACTTCCCCCGTTTTATACAATCCCTGCTGATGTTCTTGCATCTTACAAGCTTCTAAAGTAACTCAACCGAGAGGAATACAGTTGAAAGAGGCAATGCATGCTCCAAGCCCTTTATGTCTCCAGGATTTCACACAGTCGGCTGAAGGCGATTGCATCTGCTGAGAACGGAAGATCATAAAAAGTGAATAATTTCGGCAGACAAGGCCACAGCAATAGTTACGTTAGGACAGTCAGCAGCCGGTACTATTGTGAAGATGAATCTTTCTTGATTCCGTCAACAGGCCTCACACAGAACACAAACAGGTACCAGCATGTACGGTAGCCACAGCTGTTAAAGCGATGTGCCAGTATTGCGGTACAGTTACTGTACGCGATTCGAATCCCCACTGTCACTGTATCAGTCCACACTGTTACCAATATGTACGGTAGCCACAGCTGTTAAAGCGATGTGCCAGTATTGCGGTACAGTTACTGTACGCGGTTCGAATCCTCACTGTCACTGTATCAGTCCACACTGTTACCAATATGTACGGTAGCCACGGCTGTTAAAGCGATGTGCCAGTATTACGGTACAGTTACTGTACGCGATTCGAATCCCCACTGTCACTGTATCAGTCCACACTGTTACCAATATATACGGTAGCCACGGCTGTTAAAGCGATGTGCCAGTATTGCGGTACAGTTGCTGTACGCGATTCGAATCATCATTTACAGCATATCCTTAATTATAAAATAAGCCAATTTTAAATTCGCCTCTTCTCATTATATTCCGGGTACAGTAAATATACACTGTAACGGCGGCCGTGCATACAGCCACGTCGCGGGCGAATAACAGGCAGTTCTTCTGGCGTATTGAAAATTTGTCAAATAACTAACAAAGGAAATGAAATTAACCAAGTCTTATAAACTAAGGTCTTTAAGGAAACAAACAAATTGAAAGGCAATTTAGTCACGCCTAAACATGCATATAAATGGACTAAGTAGAAGTCTCGGCACTGCATGAGTACAGGAATCAAATTAGGATAGCATAACGCTGCGGTACACGCCTTGTCTTGCTGTCTACTAGCAACTGCTACTGCCTGGGGAGGACAGAACTAGACGCGAGGATAGGAGACAGGCAAAGCGGATGTGGCGAACAGCATTCAGCATTACGCGGCTAAATGGGCACCTTACGTGGGGGGGGGGGGGGGAGGCCAGAAGCAAACATAAGCTGAAGAAAAGGCAGTAACTTTGCACGTATGGAAGGATTCGAGTGAAAAATCAGACGTCAGTCCTTGAGGTATTAAAGGACGTCAGGGTATCAGAGGGCACACCTGGACAGCAGGGGTCTCTCACACTAAACAGCCAACTGACTTGCCGGCTGACGAACTGAAACAGACCGTGTCTGCCGTTTGTAAGGATTTAAAACACTGCATTTTGCTCAACAGATTTTAGTGAAACTCCCAAATCTAAAATTTTACAAAAATCCGTTCCGTGTGAGCCGCATTGTTCCATACGGAGACAGACGGGTGGACAGACGGAGACAGGCGGGGGACAGACGGAGACACACGGGCGGAAAGACGACGAAATTAACAGCAGCTTTCTCGCGAATTTGCATTAAGTGCAAAATGGGGACAAATCACAGTTCCACTGAAACATCCAGCAGCCCAGACAGTGTACACTCTGAAACATCCAGCAGCCCAGACAGTGTACACTCTGAAACATCCAGCAGCCCAGACAGTGTACACTCTGAAACAGCTTGGACCCTCTTTAACGGCTTGAAGCACACCTGTAACAACATGTGCCTTCTTTCCGGCGTAGAATACGTCTTTGTTCGCAGGCAGTATGGGGGGTTGCTCCGGGAAATCGAGCTTAACGAAAGTTGGACAGAATTCAAACGCTTACTGCTACGTGTGCAATAGTCGGAGGCACATGGCAAGAGTATCAAGCGATAGACCATAGATGTACGCGTCATACTTACTGCGACTTACTGCGATCTTGATCTTGAGACGGCGCCGGCATGCGTAAGTGCGCGAGGCAAAAAAGGCGCTATTCCGCGCCATTGCGGCAGTCATTGCTCAGCGTTCGATGGATTCGATCGACGATGTAGTATCCTCATCACAGGAGTCCGGTTTCACCAAAATTACAATGGTCACAGACGATACGAGTCGAGAACCGAGTGCTGGAGGGGACATAAGCGCCACATCGGGGGCCGCAGTGACCACAGGGCCACAGTACACGAGCGGCCGACTCATATCACAGACCGCTGTTGTCAATTTGTAAAAACAAATGAAATTCCTCGAAAGGAATGCCATTCATTGCTAACCATTGTTTCATTACTACACACAAACTACACTGTCACAAAACGACACTGACGTATTCTACGCAACGGATATGTCCCCGACACTGCCCTGCCCGCATTTTTTTTTAAATACTGAGCAACTCTTGCATTTCCCGCACAAAACGTACGTTGTGTGTCCCGTATGATGCTCATAGCAATGAACTGTTTGTATGTCCTAATAATCTGAACACGAAAAGTAACCTGAATTGCATGTAAAGATTCAGCTCGTAGCGCACAGTAAACACACTCCGTCTTGGTTATAAAAACCAGTCAGTTAATGCTGTATAGGGAAATAATCGCTGTTTGTTCTGAGATCCACACAAAACACATAAACACACTGTGTGGGCAGAACGCAGAATTTGTGAATGTTAAACCTGGCGGTACGTAAAGTAACCACTGGGCTTTAAAGGGCCAGAGTCCGTACCGCGCAGTAAACACTCCCCGTCTCGTTTATAAAAACCAGTCAGTTAATGCTGTATAGGGAAATAATCGCTGTTTGTTCTGCGATCCACACAAAACACATAAATACACTGTGTGGGCAGAACGTAGAATTTGTGAATGTTAAACCTGGCGGTGCATAAAGTAACCACTGGGCTTTAAAGGGTTAAAGAATACTAAAGGTTTGCACTCTGTAAAGAAGTTGGAATGCGTTTACTGCAATTTGCGAAATTGAATTATTATTCAAAATTCGTATTTGACACACAGAAAATTGGGATGTCGTGTAACTCAAAAGCTAAGTAATTTACCTTCTGTAAACGGAAAGAAAGAAAAGGAAGGAAGGAAGGAAGGAAGGAAGGAGGAAGGAAGGAAGGAAGGAAGGAGGGAAGGAAGAAGGCATGAAGGGCAGGAAGTACGAAAGAGAGGAACACAGTAGCATCTGCATCGTCGTCCAACATTCGCCCTGGTGTTCTCCCACAAACGTTCTGCACATCGCCGCAGTCTGACACGTACCCTCCGTTACTTCTCCCGCTAGACAAGCCTTATTTAGCTGAAATACGAATCGCAGTTCGCTCGTAATTACAGCGCCTTTACACCCACACTAACTCTTCCTCCCTTGTGCCTGTGTTCATATGATTAACTTACACAGACGAAGCCAGCGGCTCCATACACACACCAGCGTCTGCAAGTGTATACGCGGTAAACAATAGAACCTCCGTTTGTTCCGGCAGTCTGTTAAATTTGGCTGTGTTTATCGTGGAAGTCGCTGACCTCACGGTCTGGGACACACTTCAAGGCCTCAGATATGTTTCAGCTGTCTGAACTGATTGCAGGAACCTTATACAGCTGCAAACCCACAGTCTGCGTATTACAGATTGCAACTAGTTAAAACCGCCGATCCCAGTGGCCGCGCGGTCTAAGGCGAGCCGAGCCCTTGCTGGGACCGTGGGTTCGAATCCCACCGGGGGCATGGATTTTTTCTTTTGTACAGTGTTTGTGTTGTCAGGTAGAGGTCTCTGCGACGGGCCGATCCCTCGTCCAGAGGAGTTCTACCGACTGCGGCGTGTGTCTGTGTATGATGAAGTGAAAATAAACAACCTCGACACCTGCTGTGAGTAGGCAGAAGAGGGAAGGACTGCGAAACGAAACGAAACGAAACTGGTTAAAACCGCATCGCAATGCACATAACGCAATAAACTCAAGAGAAAAAAGTTTAGGCCGCCCTTCTATACGTTTCCTTGCTGCGGGCATGGCACAGGGAGAGCAGTGTACACTGCTGCAAGTTACCGAGTTGCAAAACACTTGCCGTACATCCCCAGGCCAGCTGACCTGTTACACACGTGCTCTATAGGTTTAGTCATTTCCCCACCAATTTCAATTTTTCTCCCTAAAGATGGCGCTGCAGGGCCGACATGCGTCAAACGGTGAAATAAATCGGTTTGTGCACAATTTATTTTGTTGTGTGTGCTGGGCTCGTTAACACAGATGGTGAAATTGTGTACAAACAGATATTAATAAATGCAGAATTAAAAGCTGGAAAGAGAGGTGAAAATGTAGAACTGGCTGGGAGAAGTCCGTTAGGGAGGCGAAGGAACGAATAATAATAATAATAATAATAATAATAATAATAATAATAAGAAAACCAGACTGATTTCTTAAACAATCACAACACATAAACAACGTTGAGAATTTGACCCTGTGCTTAATTAGGCCCTCGGAATGTAGGTGTAGCTCCACTCATTCTTGACCTTGACATTAGACCTAGGCGAGCGGTAAGCTTGGCGTCTCTGCCACTTTATCCCTAGCATCACGAGGCTGTGTGTGTGCGTGGCGCTCGCCAGAGTCGGAATGGACGTTCGGCGGAAAAGAAGAAGAAGGTCTTGCTCTTGCACGGAATCGAACTGCAAACCGTCGGTCGTGCTGCTCCTGGCCCAGTCACTATGCCGACTGAGCTACCGCAGCTCCTCAAAGTAACTTGACGCGTAATTAAAAATAATAATCGTCATCAGGCGGAACAGGTGTGAAGCCGTTCGAGGTGTCTTTCTTCGTCATATTTCCCTCGCTCGACCTACGTTTCTTGTGTCCGTCGGAACGCATTCATACAGCAGACTGGGGACGCACGTGTTCTTCGTTCTCAATAACTGCGCTGGCACGTGTGTTTACTGTCCTCAACAGTTTTATGTAAATTTTTTTCTTCATTCTCTTCTTCTGTTTCATTGCCACAAAATGCACTGCAATTAGCACTGCCACACACATTTCGGCACCGAGGAAGCTTCAGCTTATCCACAAAACGCCGCCCCCTATTCTGCCTACAAACCGCACGACGTCACACTGCAAACGCCGTGATGGTCACGTTCGTCTCTACGCATTGTTCCTGAATTCGTGCAGGGTCTTATGATTATGCCAGCCCATTAATTACGCGTCTATCGTTTGGCGTTGGTTGGAAGGAGATTTACGGCCCCTTGCAAGGTGGGGCCACAAATTCGGAGCTACAGGGCCCGCAGAAGGCATTAAACTTTAGATCGCCGTTTAACAAAATTTCACATTTCGATCTTACACGCACAAGTTTATGTCGGAGCTTGACCTCAAAGAATATCCTGTTCCTTGTTTAAAACAAATTTTCCTGAGAAAATGCTGTGCGTGCGTGTGTGCGTGCGTGCGCGCGCGCGTGTGAATGGCTGATCGTATCTGCCTCATTTTTCATCTCAATGGGGCAAGAGTAGACTGTCTTCAAGAAGTTATTAAATTACCGTTTTGTCTGTACTTACGAAAATCCTTTCAGTACTTCTCGAGCCTTTGCATGCTGACAGGCAGGCAGGCAGACAGACAGACAGACAGACAGAGAGGCAGGCAGGCAGACAGGCAGACAGACAGACAGGCAGGCAGGCAGGCAGGCAGGCAGGCAGGCAGGCAGACAGGCAGGCAGGCAGGCAGGCAGGCAGGCAGGCGGACAGGCAGGCAGGCAGGCAGGCAGGCGGACAGGCAGGCAGGCAGGCAGGCAGGTAGGCAGGCAGGCAGGCATGACGAAGCTAACGGAGGCATATTTGCAAGTTCTGAAGCCATGACAAGGGGCAGCAGGTCCGAACAGTCGGTGTAGTGAGGAGGCTGCAATTCGGGGTTTGATTCCCAGCATACACAAGTACTGTCTTGTGCAAAGCATCCAGAATGCTCTGGAATACATTCAGCCTCGTATCCAATGGGCAAAGCATTTCTTTTCCCGGATTAAAATGACCGGAGTGTGAAGCTGACAACTCACCTCCATCAGCTGCCGAGGTTAAGAATGAGTGGAGCTATAGCTCTATTGCCCCTTATGCCTTCAGGGCAGGGACAGGAAAACATTTACCATCACATATAACAGGGGTTACAGATGTAACAGGTCCCTAAATGTGCGTTGTTACAGTTGCTGGCTGCACACAACTTGGAGGTACTTCAGAGCGCTGCACTGTGCTGTACCAGTCAGGCTGCAAACATTCTTGGTGCCCTGATTCTGACTTGTGAATATTTGTGATAAAAACAGACTGTACCGTTCAGCGGGTTTTGACAGTTAACATGTTCAGTTTTTGAACACTCTTGTGCATTTGTTCGAAAACACTGAACATCGGGCCACAAAACAAAACTCTTGTCAGTAACGAAAACCGGTGTCATTGATTGGACATGCGGACAATTTTTAGGCTAGTAAAGCGGGTTTTCTGCTGCACTGGGAAGGACAGTCGGGAAGCACTAACCGAGCGACACCGCGTCTTATCTCAGAAGCACTGAATCCTCATGGAAGACATGATAATTTTTTGAAAACAGTGAATACAGATCGGTCAGGGACGTGTGTGTCTCGGACGGTCAGAAAATGAGCAAAGCCTCCTGCAGTGTTGGGGTTACAGTGGGCCGCGGTGGGCAGTGATGTTCGAGGCATTCTGTTGTGCGGTACGTTTTGTGAACTGCGAACTTGCCACTCATGGTCTCAGTTACAATAAAATCCTAGAGGGACATACGTATTCAAACATGCGTGCGCGCGTGTGTGTGTGCGTGCGCGCGCCACGTACGTGAACATTACTGAACCCAACATTCTGGCCACAGACTGTGTACTACTGACGATTCTCACAAAAATCACCCACAATTTCTGTAAGGAAGTTCAACTATTCGGCCTTTATAATGGGCCGGGTGTGTTTTCGGTTAACACAGAAAATCACCGTTTAAATACTATTATGTATAAACATACGGCTTCTAGGTTTCTACAAAACATTAACCTCAGAGGAAAATGCAACGATCTGCCATCTGTAACCCTCTAAATTCTAGGTTTGCCTTGAATTATATTTAAAGACTCAGTCCGTACCGCGCAGTAAACACACTCCGTCCGGTTACAAAAACCAGTCAGTTAATGCTGTATAGGGAAATAATCGCTGTTTGTTNGGTACGTATAGTAACCACTGGGCTTTAAAGGGCTACAGTCCGTACCGCGCAGTAAACACACTCCGTCTCGGTTATAAAAACCAGTCAGTTAATGCTGTATAGGGAAATAATAGCTGTTTGTTCTGAGATCCACACAAAACACATAAACACACTGTGTGGGCAGAGCGTGGAATTGCTGAATGTTAAACCTGGCGGTACATAAAGTAACCACTGGGCTTTAGAATTTAACGCCAACTCTACCGCCCTTCGGACCAGTTCTCAAACTGTAGACCAGTATATGAAATTTGAGGTTGGGACTGCAGTGAAAATTAAAATTCTGGCCGTCTGTAATGCCGCCTTTCGATATGGTAAGTAACGGCGACGTTTCTACATGTTACAAGAAAGATGGAGCACTTGCCTTCGAACACTGGCACTCAGTTTCCGGACTACACGGTGGCTTTGCCCACATTACCACAACATAAACAAGTTACGCGATATTTTCTCACTCATTTATAAAATCTATCTATATGTTAGCCAAGCTACTGTCAATGGCAGCAGAACAGCACAAAAAGCAGCTGACTGGAACAATTTGCTACCAGACTCCTACATGCTTCTGAACACAATTAAGTCCCTTTATATGGTAATTAGTTTTTGGCCACAGAGCAACTGATGTTTGGTGTTACATATTCATGTATATGATGGTGTCATATGAGTCAACGATCTGAATTGGACAGAGCTGGCTGAAGGTAGAGCCACACTCGGTGGCTTTTGTGTTCTGGTATTGTGGCCTGGGGTTACAATACCACAGGCAATTTTGCCGTTGCTCGCAACTCGCTCACTGTTATAGTTCGGTTAGCAAAGTGCTTATTAATGCATCTGATAATTGCACTGCTGAGGCATCGCCAGCGTGGGCGGATTAGCCGATCCCACACAAGTAACTGGCACCTGGCACTGCAAGTGCTGCAGGATGCACAGTAATGTGGGGCCTTTCTGACTTCTAAATGTCCATCCCGCTTGACCAACGCACATAAGGCAGTTCTGTCACAAAGTAAGCTTCAGTGATTTCAGCCTTCCGCGCTCTTCTACAAATATATGTGCAGGGCGGATCTTCTTTCGCGGAAGAATTATTTTGGCAAACCCCACACATCGTGGTGTAGGTCGCGTTTTCAATTGTAGTCGCGCATGCGCAGGCGTGCAAGAGGCTGTGTCTGTCTGTCTGTCTCTCGCTAAGTAGCGCCCACGAGACGTCCCGAAACTATGACGTGCACGCTGCGCCCTCACTGCCGGCAGAAAGGTACTTCCGCACTCGGACGCCGCGATTCATCAAGGAAAGCAAAGACAAAATCACTTTAAAGCCAGTGCAGAGTGAAAACTTCCTGTGCACGACTTCGTGGTAACTTCCTCGAAAACATGGAAAGGCCCCGTGTGTAAGGCTAGCTGAAAGACGAGGTCGAGGGTCACATGGCATCATACGGGGAGGTCTATGAGGTCACAGCAATAAAACGTCACCTCTTTCTTCACTCAGCCTTCAGTTACGACCTGCCGCCATGCACACTAATATTTCCGTCACCCTCACAGCTTTCAGCCTGGAAACCCGGCGTTATTTCAATAAACGCCAACAAAAACATTTTAGTGGTTCCTAAAAAAGAATTTGATGTTGTCATTTTTCGCGTGTCTTCCCTTCCCATAATCCCATTTTCCGCCATAAGTTCTGAACTTCGCGCATACATTTTTTACGTCCAGTGAGATGTTCAAAAAGGCAACCCCGGCTAATGGTGGTCGTTTTTTGTTATTGTGATGGCAGGGTAGAAGCTGTGAAGGCCCCGGCAGGTAGCTATTGACGTAAGTCGCGAAATAAACGCTTTGGCGATTTTCATTACCATCTTTGGCTGAAGTCGTCTCTTTATGCAACTGCCAGGAAGTGGAATTAAATTTCCTCTTTTACGCTAACTTCCATTGGCTTAGAAAGATTTACCCACGACTGACTGACTGACTGACTGACTAAGTAACTGACTGAATAACTAACTCAGTACATGCATTTGTTGAGAAGTTAGCAATTGCTTAGCTAATCAACAAGTTACTGACATTTATGAAACAAACATTTCATTACCGTGCCAACAACAGCCCATCACTCGGTACTCTGAAGCAAAGGAATCCAGCCCATACACTCACAAACTGCTCCTCTAAAACCCAGCTTAATGTTATCCTCTCACCTATGCTTAGGTCTTCCACGTGATATTTTTGCTTTAGTTTTCCGTACCAAAATTCTGCATGTACTGCGCCTACACCCAGTCGTGCCACATTCCCCGCCCATCATGTTCTCCTTCGTCTGATCACACTAATAACATTTTCTGAGGACATTAGGCATTGCCCGCTCCTGTGCCTCTCCACGTGTTTGTCAGCGCCCTGTTCCTGTCTTCCTTCCTCACGACAGAACCGCACACGAGGGCTTTTTGTTGGAAAGTTCTGGACAGTCGTGGAGACACTTCCGTAAGGCACGATTTATTGCTGAAGTCATTTTGAGTTTATTTTACCTTAAGGCTGCTGTCTGTTTCGAAATTTAAAATATTGGACTGCGTACTTTCGTCGTGCTTTTACGTAGCAACCAATTCTTATTCCATTTTCACATCTCACGGAGAAGAAAGAAATCATAAAATATCTCAAGGGAAATGGGAAAGAAATACCCGCAAAGCAGCTGATGTTTATTGCGCCTCCATATGCGTTTGCTATGAGAACTGAATTTCCGCAGTAGGAGAATGGGCCTTTAAAGCAGACTGGGACATCTCCTCTTCTTCTCACTTGTGTTCCCACCAGCGCGGGTCCTGATTATTCCGTGTCACTGAGGAACGGTTTAGAAAATAATGAAAGTTTATTTTTGTGCAGGACGCAGGTATGGGAAGAGTTCAGGTGAATTTTGTGAAGCCGCATCTTACTTGCATTTGAATCGGGTAACGTCCTGCGGAAGACTGTGCACAGGATGTTCGCAACTAATGTTCACGGTCTCAATTTTGCGTCACGCACAGCAGATGTAACGCAAAGTTAAACACCAAACCACCTGACAGGCCGACTAGTAAGTGTTTCGAAAAGCTAAAAAATTAGGGTACAAGTGCTAGCCGTGGTGCAAACATCGTCACTCCCTATTCAGTTTCCTCACACGCAGACACTGTGCTTAACAGACGGCCAGAAGGAAACACACAACGGCAGGGGTGTGTCGTCGGACGGCATCGGGCTTTAAGTTCTTCCAACGTTCAGACACACACTGCACAGCACACCGCAATGCCGAAAGCATATCGAACATGAAGCAGTTAAACCCCGAAAGCCGAAATGACACAACAAAATTTGGATAGCCTCGTTCCTTTACACGAGACCGAGCCGCTATGTGCCAGTCATTCGCTGTTAAAGCACCTTTGATAAAGTTTATTTTGCTCATCCTTTCTGAGGAAACGGCGATAAGGCAGAAGGCGAGACACAAAACTAAACGGCGATAAGGCAGAAGGAGAGACACAAAACTAAACGAGGGGAAGTGTAAGTAAGAGGACTTGCAACGTGAGGCGAGAAGAACCAATTATGGATCAGGAGATGTATTAATGAGGAAGTAACATGGATAGAGGGGAGAGAGAGATTGGGTGGCGAGAGTAAATTAATGCAGGAGATGAATGGGGGGTTCGGGAGAGCGGAAAACACTGAAACAAAGGTACAGCACCTGGAACAAGTGGCACGACCAAAACTGAGAACAAGCTGCATAGATCTGTCGCCACACTGTGCCACCAAACATCGCTGCACTATCGCCAATGGCTCACCTGTGACGCAGCGCATGGAACTGCACCTGTCTTCTCTAAATGCGTCATCCACTGATACGGAGGGTACGGCTTTCCTGTGCCGATTTTCACAAAATTCGTGCCAGTTTCATAATGTTTTGTGAATGCATCTTGTACTGAATTTCATGGAAATCTTACAACCTGTTTAGTAGCAGATACTGGAGCACAGACAGACAGACAGACAGACAGACAGACAGACAGACAGACAGACGGACGGACGGACGGACGGACAGATACTGTTCCGATGTAACGTGCGGGTATGCACTGTGTACTGAGGAATGATAGCTCTCATAAAACACTGTCGGCATACTTACAATGCTGCTTATTGAACTGTATGCCAGCGTCACATCATAATTAACCCTTAGTTTATCAAAACATCTAATTGCATAGCATTCTTCTTATAATGAAATAACTAAACAAGAAAGCAGCCAGTTGCTACGTACAAGCTATACATTGAGTTTTCGTCACTGCGTTAAGAAACGAAACACTTCGCGTCACGGCACTGACCGGCACATCAAGTCACATTCTGAGGATCTGAGCTGGTTCTTCTGGGGCGCCTCTCCTCTTCGAGAGGCGGGCAGTGCGTTTCTTCAGAATGTTGGGAAACAAACGGAGACACCGACAGTCTTGTTTTACAAGGCACGACTCCTCAACAATACCGCTGTGGAAAGATAAAATTTCTCAAACGAAATCCAAATTAATCAAAACTGAGGAAATATTTAAGGAAAGGCACCCCGACACAAGTGCAAATTAATGTAACACCATTGTCTAACGTGTTTCTGTCGCACGAACGTGGTCAGGCGTGAGGAGAGCGCACGTCAGAAACCACAGGCCATTTGGGGTTCCGCTGTTTCAGCAGAAGTAATTAATATTGCATGCACGGACAGGCACATAGCAAGGAGAGTCTAGAAGATATCAGCTACTATCAGCTACTGTCAAGTAATCTCAGCTACCATCAGCTATTCTTGGCTACTGTTAGGTACTGTTAGCTACTGTCAGGTACTATCAGCTATTGTCAGGTAGTCAGCTACTATTAACAATTGTTAGCTACACTCAGGTACTATTTGCTGCTGTTAGCCTCAATGTAATGATGTTTACATCAGATCCAATTACTCATTTTAAGAATTAAGCCTTCAGGGATGTGACAGTGTCGTTGAGGGCCCAGTTTCCAAAACCTAACTCCTGGCCCTAAATTTGAAGGCAGCGGGCCTACAATCCTTCGAAACGTCGCGAAACACCCAGTGATATAGCGTCACATCCCAGGACTGAATACTCAGCAGCACCGCTGTGTGAACCTGAAACCTCACATTTATATTCTTCTTTCTACTCAGCTTTCTTAGCATCACGTCACAAACTGTCAAGTTCAGTGTGGGCCACTCATGCGTTAAGACTCACACGCCTATAGACACTAACAACTTATTTGGATTCTTGTACCCACTCATCTCTCTACTTCTTACTATGGAAGAAGAAACTGCATGTATGCTAAAGGCATTTGTCCTTGCGCGTGCCATGCAGGCACATTACAGAGCACGACAGTAGTCCTTCAACAGATATAAGCCAGTAAAAAACGAGCAAAAACTCGTGCTGCAGAACTTTCACGAAAACATGTGAACACATTACCGCAGAGATACATGTAACGAGATCTGGATTACAAATATCAATATTGTCTCACATTCGTCGCGGATGTTTGCATTAGGAGACAGCTGGGTGTTCCATCAACGGTCGCATGATATTCTATCGATATCGGCAGGCAGACAGCTAAACCCTGCCCACAGAAAAGCTTTCATAATGGATAATCCCTCTGCTGAGCCTTAGTGGCAGATACTGGCTGATGCTTATCCTCTCTGACGAGATGATACTCTCGTGGCAAGATTGATTGCATTTTAGTAAATGCAAAAAAGATTATTAAATTACGACTGGCGATTTATCTTAGCCTTTTGAAGCGCAGTGTTCATTGTAGTGCCATATGCTTTCGTATTTAATGCGGTGTATTCAGCTGTCAGCATGCATTTGTTTGTTTTCTATAACTATCAAAATAAACAGCGACTATTTTTCTAAACACCATTGACCGATTAGTCTTTCTACCGGAGACGGACTGTGATCTCTATGAGGTAGGCCAAAGATGGGGGCAGTAGGTTTGTCCAAAATGTACGTGTGACTATCTGCCACAAATATGCAGCCACCTCCATGAGAATATCGCTCTCACTGACCATACACATTTGCAAATATCAAAACTGGACTCAAATTTGACAAACCATTTCTTCGGCCAGAGTCTTTTCCTGTGTGACGAGAAGTCACACGCGCATCTGATCACAGTCAGTCGGTTGAAAGCCAATATATCTTGGTCTTTTCCCGAATAATTACAGGAAGTCTATGGATGTGGACATCATGATGAAGAGGACGCTAATGGACGCGGCGATAATGAAGTTTGCCTTCCGAGCGCTCGGTAGTGTCTTGTTCAAATACCTGTAACATGACAGTCAGCCACACAATGCTGTTCCTCTTAATGCACTGTCACCATGGGTATTCCATGAAAGATACGGCATATGTTACAAGAGGTGTCTGGGAAATCTTGCTGGCTGAAAGTTAAAACTTATTGTGCTCGCCACGTGACTGCCAAGTCGGCCCGCCATGCTGTTTAGGCGTTACTGCAAGGAAACATTGTAACAAACGAGATTAATCGATAATAATCGGCGCTGATTCTAATCGATAATAACCGGAAGACATAAAGGAACCTTATGAAATTAAGTGTTTTGCATCTTCGTCCTGCGGACGTGCTGACTAAGGAATTTCTGACTTGAAAGATGACGATACAAGCAGCATGGCGGCGGGCATTAGAAATGCAACAGAAACAGACAGTGAGAAATACTGTGCAGTAGGTTTCGTTTCAGAAGCTGAAATGTCATAACGGCACCGTGGCACAGGGGAATGTGCTGGCGATGGCTGTTGAAAATATTATAAAAACCTAACTTGTCTCTGCACACAACATGAACGTAAACAGTGACAGTGGAGGTATTATCCACTTATTCTTGATGTCGGCACTAAATGTTGGTGGGTGATCAGGCTCATGCCTCGGCAACTTTAGCCGGAGTAAGCGCCGCCTACATCCTTCGAACAAGAGGATCTACTAGCCTATAGCCTGGTCACTAAACCGACTGAGCTATCCCCGTTCATTTAAATTATAATGGGGTTAAAATACGGGAGAAGTCCTACCGAAACACTTGAAACAATTCAGTCACCCTGTAGATGGAGGTAATATGTTATTCCGAAACGTCGGCATATTTAACCACTACACGGTGCAGAAACACAAAAGAACACCAACACTTGTTCCCGAATTGTATCTATAGCCCTAAAATTCAGGACACAACACACAGATAATTCAGTCACGTGACCTGTTGGCTGAGACCACCTCAATGTGCAGACGGCAGCTGTGGCGGCGCCTCCACGACTTTACACCGGAGGATGGAAACAGAAGGAGTCTCGGAAACGTTACGTGCTTCTCAAAAGGTTAGAAGATAAAGCCAAGAAATTCGGTAATACAGAGGAATGAACTGATCATCATTCTATTTTTCTCCACATCTTCTTTCTGATATCGTCACTGACTGACTGTAACATGTTTCAGAGTGCAACAGCGATCTATGGCTAATGCTGCTTTATTTCTTGGCAAGCCTTTAGTTTGTGTAGCGAATACAATTTTTGTCCGATAATAGCAATTCATCCTTTCCAGTTGTCCGTACATATTATTTTTGGTTGACACTATCTACTGACGTGTCCGAGGAGCGTCGCCATGAAGTGAATTCACCGTTACGCGCCGGGGGGGGGGGGGGGGGGGGGCTTGCAAGTGTGGCGACAAAAATTGGGCTGACTGTTTATTTATAAGTTTGTTGTATTAAAGTTTTAAACCCAGTGGTTACTTTATGTACCGCCAGGTTTAGCGTTCACAAATTCCATGTTCTGCCCACACAGTGTATTTATGTGCTTTGTGTGGATCTCAGGACAAACAGCGATTATTTCCCTATACAGCATTAACTGGCTGGTTTTTATAACCGAGACGGTGTGTTTACTGCGCGGTACGGACTGTAGCCCTTTAAAGCCCAGTGGTTACTGTATGTACCGCCAGGTTTAACATTCAACAATTCTACGTTCTGCCCACACCGTGTATTTATGTGTTTTGTATGGATCTCAGACCAAACAGCGATTATTTCCCTATACAGCATTAACTGACTGGTTTTTATAACCGAGACGGAGTGTGTTTACTGCGCGGTACGGACTGTAGCCCTTTAAAGCCCAGTGGTTACTGTATGTACCGCCAGGTTTAACATTCAACAATTCTACGTTCTGCCCACACAGTGTATTTATGTGTTTTGTGTGGATCTCAGAACAAACAGCGATTATTTCCCTATACAGCATTAACTGACTGGTTTTTATAACCGAGACGGAGTGCGTTTACTGCGCGGTACGGATTGGATCTTTAAATACAGTTTAGTGGACTTAGTATTTGAGATCAGCCTGACCGTTCGAGGAAATAGCCAGCTGTTACGGCAGAAACTAAGTGGGACGGGACACGGTCTGCTGTCCCAGGTCTAGACTGACGGACGTCCTATGTAAGTTCATATTGTACACACTTTTAAGTTTTGAACATATGTAAGTATTATACAGGTTACGAAGAAACATTCATGTAACACACATAAGTATGTACAACCGGCAAAGATGGAGACATATGACGACTAACTGGCCTGCACTCTGCTCAGAAAGGGTGCCCCAAACCTGACACACTGGCCTATTCAATACAGAGACAAAAACCCTGCCACGCGCTGCAGGTAGCTCGACACCAAGATGGACTGACCGACCGCCAATCGTACCGCGACTGTGACTTTCCCCCTGTCAATACATTTCATCTTAAAGACAAGCCGAGTAGAGGAAGTGGACTGGCGCTGCTGTGCAGTTAAAAGCACAGTCACATTCCGACGTCGTTGTTGAGGTTTTGCCTCCATGACTTGTAGCCTGCGGCTCATGATGTCTGTTGCTTCCTCACGCTCGCCTTTATACAGCCTGCATGCAAATTCGCTGTTCACACATAACAACACACACAGACACTGTGTCGACACTCTGGTGAGGGCTGGCTGATCATCCAGCTGGCTGGAACAAGCGAGGCAAATATTCTGGAGTGAAACAGAATGGAACAATTAATGCGAGTCGGTACAACTTCTCTCACAGGACAATAACACAAGCACTCGACAAAAATTACCGAAATTGCGTGAGACAGTATGTGTGAAGTATTTCGCATCTTCTCAACTTTTTTGTTTCAGTTCTGTTTCATTCTGATTTCTCTCGAGACGCTCAGAACAGCGCGCAATTCACGGTTTCTGATTCCACTGTGTGTTTCAAATTACAGACACGGGACATTAAATTCTGCCTCACTGCTGCCTCTCCCTTCACAAGTTGAGCACATCTTTTCATTCAGTTTGTCATAAATTGAAGGGAAATTTATACAGAAATAAAAAGAAAGTGGCATATTTTGATTAAATTTCCATTTTCGAATTTACGTCCAATTCATTAGGCGTGTAATATTTCATCTCATTGTTGAAAATAGAAATACGTTACGAACTGAATAGATTATACATACACTACGGCGCCTTCTTTGAAATTTTAATATTTCCAAGAAGGAAAATATTACTGGACATAAAGTACGTGTTTCAGGCTCTGCTACAAGTTTCTTGAAAACCTCTCCTGCGCGGATGAATGTTTAGCGATTTACACGTGTAACTAATTTAGTTCTTCGATGTTTTTTATAATTTTAACAAAAGACTGTCGGGTACTAACAGATTGCTTTAAGCCTCCCAAGTCCCAAATTTCATGAAAACGTGTTTAGCATTTATCAAGGTCGCACAACCAGCTGTCGGACGGACGGACAGACGGACATGACGGAGCGGAAAGGCTCATTTTTGCAGTTTTATTTTGCAGGTGGGTCAAAACGTATCCATGTTGTTACGGCTTGCAAAACAATTTTACCTCCTCCTTACTTTTACTACCACCCCCACCACCACCACCACCTCAACCACCACCACCACCACATCCCGACCACCACCACCACCACCACCTCCACCACCACATCCACCAGCACCACCACCATCACCACCTCAACCAAAACCACCACATCCCCCACTACCACCACCGCCACCACATCCCCCATCACCACCACCTCCACCACCACCACCACCACATCCACCACCACATCTCCTACCACCACCACCACATCCACCACCACTATAACCACCACCACCACCGCCGCCACCTCAACCACCACCACCTCCACCTCCACCACCACCACCACCTCCACCACCACCACCACCACCACCACCACCTCCACCACCACCACCACCTCCACCACCACCACCACCACCACCACAACCACCACCACCTCCACAACCACCACCACCTCCACAACCACCACCTCAACCAACACCTCAACCACCACCTCCACCACCACCACAACCACCACCTCCACCACCACCACCACCACCACCACCACCA
>BLKM01002776.1:163642-245692 GCA_013340265.1 Coptotermes formosanus | reverse complement strand
CACCACCTCAACCACCACCTTAACCGCCACCACCTCAACCACCACCACCTCCACCACCACCTTCATCACCTCCACCACGACCTCCACCACCACCACCACCACCACCACCACCACCACCACCACCACCTCAACCACCACTACCACCACAACCACTACCACCTCCACCACCACCACCTTCACCACCACCACCTCCACCACCTCAGCCACCACCACCTGCACCACCACCTCAACCACCACCACCTGCACCACCACCTCAACCACCACCACCTCCACCACCTCCCCTACTACTACTAAACAATAATAATAATATAGTAGTATCAAATAGCTACGATCCCGGAAACAAGTAGTGACCTCCCTGAAAACTACGGTTCACGGTGGAAGAGAGATTTCAGCACAGCGTAACGTAGCAAATCGACACGCTGCAAGTCCAAGAGTAAATGCGCACTGCAGAATGCATGCTGTTGCTTTAGAACCGTCTGTCAGGGCGGTGTAGGTGCTGGGAAAGTAACCGCCTTCACTGTCTTTTTTTCCAGGTGACATCCTGCAGTGACAGAAAGATAGAGAGGCGGATGGCAGCTGATTTGATGGATGCAGTTAACTACAAAACGTCATAGACGCTGACACTAACTGCGTAACATCTGGATCGATCAGAAGCTGAGACACACGATCGCCAGTGTAAGAACGTGAAAATGTAAAAACATGAGTGTGCGTCAGGAAACAAACACCGACTGTGCGGGGTTGTGGGTTTTAATGTGCTTAGGCGAGGGACAAAAAGCGTTGGAAGCGTGCAGATCACGTGACCTGAGCAACAACATCACGCAAACAGCCAAACGGGACGCGGACACCACGCAAACGGCGCGTATTTACGTGAACAGTATTCTTCATAGAACTGAACATCGGCCAGGCCTCCAGTCGAGCTACAGGTGTCTTAGGACTTGCTGAGGAGGAGGCGTATTTAAAAATATCTAATTCCTAATGACTTACACGTAAATGTACAGTCCTTGTCAGAAGTAAAGAGAAAAGTCTGATTATTATTTCTGTAAAACTTCAGTGGGCTGCAGGCAAATAACAAGACCGCTGTAACAACGCGAATACACACTTTTCTCTGACACCCCTGCGACGTGTAAGAAAATTTGTGGTTGTTCGTTCTTCGGGCAACAGAACTGGAGGAACGTTATAATGTGTGCTGTTGATAAGCGAGGAACACTGCATTCTAAAGCCCCGCTTTATTTTCAAAAGACTATTGCGCTCGAGAGTACAAAAAATGAAACACATTCCTTGGAAACGTCATGCAATAAATAAATGCGTGTTACGTGCTTTGTAACTGCAGTTGAAACAGTCTGGTAAATGAGAATATTTACTGTTAAACACGCTACAGAAATATCTGGTAACATCAGTAAACTGCTGTATGTAACGTATTAATATATGCAGTCACAGGGTAAAGGGTGTAAGTGTTAAGTTTTGGTGCGGGCTGCAGGGAACCATATTTGAATTCTGAGACTATAGCGTGGAAAAAGAGAACTGTCTTGTGAACTTTGTGGTGGCTACTGTGATTGAGTGAGGGACATAATGAATTCATCGAACGGAAGTAACTCCAGTGTCGACCCCTTCGCGGGTAACAACGCCGAGACACACGCCTATGTGTTCGACAGAGCAGATGTTCGCGCCATCTTCATCACTTTGTACACCGTCGTGTTCTGCTGTTGCTTCTTCGGTAAGTACCACTGACCACTTCAACTGCTGTGATCCAAAAAAGTGGTAAAAATAAAGTAACAATTGCGCTGATCCTGAGAACTTTATTCAAATTTCGACGTATACATGCCCCATTGGTGGCAGGTGGTACACATCACACCATCATGTACTCACCACTGACATTCAAGCATTTGCCTCAGTGTGCCACCACGGCTTGTATCCCGGCGTAGAGGAGATTGTTTTCAAGTGTCCGTAGTCAGGAGGTGACAGCTTGCTTCACGTCGGCTTCTGCTGCAAACTGCTTGTCAGCCAGATGCTTGTGGTCGGAGTTCCCACGGTTTACGGCGCTACGGTTGCAAGTTTACATATCACCCACCATCCAGTCTCCGATATTGCAGCTATTAATTTCCATCTCTTTGTGCACCTTGAGAAGAACTTAGTTGGTAAGAGGTTTGCAATAGACGCCGACGTGAAGCGAGTTGTTACCTCGAGTACAGACGTTGAAAATGATTTATTATTCGCGGGGACACAAGCCTTGGTGCCGAGCTGAGACAAATATTTAAATGCGAATGGTGACTAGGTGGAAGCCTGGTGTGTACCATCTGCTACCCATTTACCGTGTATACGTATTGAAGTCAGAGTAAAGTTATCAGCGTCGAAGTGTTTGTTAAATTGTCTTTTGGAACTTCTTTGTGTTTCTGTTTACGGCCACATTGACTGCGACGTCTGCAGTATTTACGGATGTGACGTCACAGATGTATCAGCATCAGTGATAAATCGTACCCTAATGACTGAACCAAAACTCCCTCTGGAACTACGGTATGTTTATAAAAGTCAACTCGGCATCACGTCCCATAATACGACGAGTTACTCTTTGTTCAAAACTGGTCGTCAGCTGGCAGAACAGCCTCAGTGGAACACCAGCTTCTTTAGTACAGGTATGGAACGTCATTACAAATCCCATGCTTATTAGTACAAATACTTAATCCACGCCCATGTTCACTTTTTCAGGCTAAAATTTTGTGTGCCTTCCTCCTACATAAAATACACAATAATAATGTCCAGTACATCTCACTCTCCTTCATTTGATCTCCATAACATTATTTGGTGACTGGTACAAATCATGTAGATCCGCGTGCAATTTTCTTTAGTCCGACTGTACCAAATATTTGCGCCGCCACAACAAAATGACAGCCACAACTGTGTCTGCCTGATGTGTAGGCAACCTTCAAGTTCAGGCGGTTGGAGTCAGTTGTGTCTATGCTTACACTTATCTGTGTCTTTATAGGCATTACAGAACAGTTCAACATAAGACACGACAACAAACTTTACCAGTATTTTCTCCATCTAAAGTTTTGAATTGAAAAACTGAGAACTGTACATAAACACTGGACACGCTGACTTGCTTGTTTCACGAGTTGACATCAGGCCGTGTGAACTCGAGAAGACAAAGTAAATTCATCTTTCTGACAGCTACGAAAACATAAGAATAAATGGATGTATGGCTCCACTCATTCTTAACATCGACACTACGAATGTGATCTGCAGGCCCCGGATGCTTTATTCTCAGGTAAGGGGTTTTCGGCAGCATTGGGAATTGGAACCTGTGTGGGCCCCAAACAAGTCTGAATATTGTGGAGGACAGAGCAAGATTGTTGGTTCTGCCGGGAATCGAACTAGGGTTTCTCGGTCATGGTGCACTTTGTGTAGCCGCTACCCTGAGTACGGATTCTGTTAACGAACGAAAGAATTTCGTATTGTAAGACGTCTGGATTTTGACACCAAAGTTATGGAGGAATGTGCTGCCTCCACCTGCACAGCATGACGATACACGTTACGTCACCACCTGTACAACCCCGCAGTATGGAATGACTTTATCCAGGTTTTACGTGGGGACGAACGCACACAAAGAAATGGCAAACCTACGAACGCATGTTGCGCGTTAACCATTCTTTGCTACAGCGTTATAGCATATTCCTTCTTTTAAAACGAATTCTCATTTCGAAGACAAAGTAGAAACGCCAAGTGTAATGCTGCAGATACAGCAGCATGTGCATCTACATGACACGGTCTGCACAAAGCAGACAGTTCGAAGGGCCTTTGTTTCCGTTCTACGTGTGTAAGCTTCTTAACTCTGCGCTAACATTCCAACTGCTATCGTCCACTGGAATGTAGTAGCCGTGCGGGCGCTGGAGTTACATTCTGCAAACACTGGCGCTGAGTGAATGTACGGATCGCATCACAGTTTCTAACCGTTTAAAGCCCCGTGGTTACTTTATGTGCCGCCAGGTTTTAACATTCACAAATTCTACGTTCTGCCCACACAGTGTGTTTATGTGTTTTGTGTGGATCTCAGAACAAACAGCGATTATTTCCCTATACAGCATCAACTGACTGGTTTTTATAACCGAGACGGAGTGTGTTTACTGCGCCGCTGGAAATCACTCATTATATAAAACAGATCTGTGGTGAACAAAGTGGCACTGGGACAGGTTTTTCTCCCAGTACTTCTGTTCCGCCTGTCAGTATCACTCCGCTGTTGCTCCGTACGTACTTTCATCTACATGTTGCTCTCACCAGGACTAATGGGCGAAGCGTGGGAACCTTCTGTAAAGCAGTGCTGTTTCGGAAACTGAGGTGGGGTGGGGGGGAGGGTCGCTGGATCCTGCAAAAGTTCTACTTTCTTATCTATGAAGCGCTAAACGTTCGGTTCGTGTTACAGATGTGCTGACAGTCGCGGAAAGTGGAAGGATTTTTGTCTCTATTCTAATGCATCTGTTCTTACCAACCACTTATCAAATTAGATGAAAATTAGTTTAGAGGTTACGAATTTGTTACACACACACAGGCAGACAGACGGACATGGCAGGCGTAGCAGGTGCAGTCTGATGAATCTGCATTGCAACCTTGCCACTGTTTGCACCGCGGACCTTGAAGATACGAGGAGAATCTATGTTCGAGACTTCACATTTAAAAATCTGATCTACTTTTTGTGGAAGTTTGCGTGTCGTCTTGCTTGAGAAGTGCTCAAACAAAACAGGCAACTTACATACGTTTCCTGTTCCCCACTACAGCTAGCATTCCAATTTCCACAGTTTTTTCTATTTATCCCTTCCAACAATAAAGTATGTGCTACGTCCATGTGACAGGCGTCACGGTGTTACAATACCCCACAGCACACGCCGACTTCACACCAACTATCAGACAACAGCTGAGCCAGTGTTACTGAAACACAGCTCTGCTGCTGGCGTTCGCCGAGTCCACGTTACCTTACGTGCTGCAAACTACTTACTACGCGCCCAGTCTCAGACCCCGCGCGCACTGGCAACTCTTGTTGTTCAACTATTTAGTTGCCTGGATGGAGAACATTGCTTTATACGAGAGCACGCGCACAGGCAACTTTTCTGTTGCGGCAACTTGAAAGTTACATCCTGACCCATTCTCGAGGCAACGGAACTGTTGCCCGTAACAACAGGACGCACATGTTTCAGCCTGTCCGCGCGCACTGGCAACTAAACAGTTGCTTGCTCTCTGCGGCTATGTCTCTCTTCGAAGACGTGGAGAATTTCATACTGAAGGTGGAGAGAAGACCACCTCTGTATAAAAAAATATGAAAGAATACAGCGACAGGAATCTGAAAGACAGACTCTGGAATGAAGTTTGCGAGTCAGTCGTCACAAACTGGAGCGAGCTTCCCACTGAACAGAAATCAGCAAAAGGTATATTAATTTTACTCTTTCCTTCTATGCTTGTAGATTATTGCTGAGGTAGCATTAAGGTCGAGTTCAGTTTCGTGAAAGTTAACAAATGGCAGGTGGCTTTACCCGGACTCTTCTCGAAGTTTCGGCCCAACCAAGTACAGTCAGATCAAAGTGCACACATTGTATATGCCAACAGAAATGTGGGCAACGTCAAATATCAAAAAAATACCAGCCGGCTCCCAGTGTTTTTGCACTCATGAAAATGTTACACCTGTAATCAAGGTTTGAAAACAAAACGGAGGGAAAATTTTAATTCAATAAGACAAAGTCTTTTATGGAAGAAATAATTTATTTCCATGAAAGAAACATTCGTACTGACAAGAAACAAATGTTACATTTTATCATACTGCCAGGGAATTGACCCTTGTGGCGAAGTGAAATACTTGGCGAAATAGTCTCTTACAGCAATGCCTCTAATGCTGCCCCGTGTGCCAACAGGTTGTACACTTTCTAGGGGACATTCATACAAAGTGTCGTCAAACTGAATGCCATCATTTTTCCGTACATAATTGTGCAGAACGCAACAAGCTTTAATGATGCAATCACAAAATTCAGGTTTTACATCAATTGGTCTATGGACAATTCTCCATTTATTAGCCAGAATTCCAAAGGTGCATTCCACTATCCTTCGTGCTCTTGACAACCTGTAGTTAAATATACGCTTCAAACATGTTAAATTTTTGTTGGGATACGGCCGTAGCACGTGCTCTGATAAGGCGAACGCCTCGTCTCCTACAAGCACAAACGGCATGGATAGTCCTTCTGCATCACTGGGCAGAACTCTGGGGTCTGGAATATTCAGTTTGTTACTCTCCAGTAATTTTCCAAATGTCGAGTTTTTAAACACAGTAGAATCACTCGACGAACCGTAGGCTCCAACTTCTACTGATATGAAACAATAGTCTGCATCTGCCACAGCCATGACGACCGTTGAGAAGTTCTTGTAAATGCAAAATTGGGATCCACTGTCATTAGGCTTCTTCATCCTAATATGCTTTCCGTCAGCAGCTCCTATTCAGTTCGGAACATTTGTTCTCTCGTAGAATTCATTTGCTTTGCGTATCCAGTCATTTTCGTCTCTAGCTGGCATACAGACCTGTTTCAGACATTCCCATATCGCGTCACAGGTATCTCTGACAACTTCACGTACAGTAGTAGCACCGAGGAGGTACTCATAATGTAGGGAAGCGAAACTGTTACCCGTCGCGAGGTACCTGTAAACAGCGTAATTATTTATGATTAAAAGTGAAATATATTTGAAAAATTAATATAAAAGAATTAAACTGACAACAATGGATAGTAGTAAACTTTCCATTTGTTTTAGGAAAGGAAATTCAAGCGAGGTGGAAGAATCTTAGAACATGTTTTAAAAGAGAGTTGGATGCGCAGAAAAATGTGCCATCTGGAGAGGGACGAAGAAAACGGCGGAAGTACCTCTACTTCGATCAACTCCTATTTCTTCTACCTCGCGTAGACGACCGAACAACACATAGTAACATAAGCACTCCAAGCAATGAAAATGAAGAGGACGAGGACACATCACGCGAAGAAGAAAAGGAAGTGCCTCGGATTGTTCGTCAAAGGAAACAAACAAAAATGTCTTACGAGGAATCGCTGTTGCAGATTTTGCGGGAAAAGAAAAAAGAAGATACGGATATAGATGGAGACAGGTGCTTCGTGTTATCACTACTTCCATCATTCAGGCAATTTAATGATGAACAAAAGTTTTTGGCTCGCATGGAAATTCTAAAAATCATGCGACACATCAAACTCTCACAAAATATGCATACGTATTCGTCCTACTCGTTACCTTCATTTTCAAACGCAAGCAATGTCCCTCCAAACACATCACATTTTGAAACCAATCCACTAAATCCTCAACCAGGACCTTCTATGCCAAATTCAGAAATTCTCTCCCGGTACTTGTCCAGTTACCCAATCGATCCTCAGCGGCCACGAACTTCCACAACTGTCCTCCCTCAGTATCCTCACACTAGTCCCTCTCCTATCTCCAGCAACGCACCTGTCCTCGTAGGTGAAGATGGGAGTAGTGATGTGTCTTCTCTCCTGTCTCTTGGATGAACAGCACGTGAATAATGTGGTTACCGAATACAGAACAAGTCCAAGCCTACAGATAAGCATAAATATATGCACAGTAACTTGTTTGTGAATACAGTGCAGCTTAGAACTAATAAACCTGAATTTATTATTGTCTATTTACATTAAAGTAGTCATTTTTTGAAGTTGTCACTTCTATTTTATGTACATCTTACAAAAAACCGAATGAAACAGAGGAATATGCGAAAACAAATATTTTCTTACCTCAGTGTTACTGCCAGTCTCCCTTGCGGTGGCACAGACAGCCGTAGTTGAGTATTTTCGTGAGTAATTCGTGGCCCGACAAGCACTAGCAATTTATCAAAACTTTCTATACTCATCCTGAAGTAGCTGAAAAATTTTCCTCGACAGTTTCTTAAATCCTCATACAATTTATAAAACTGCCCGTTTAAAAGTCTTTTACTGACTATTGGATGTACCCAGTGTCGCCTTTTGCGTTGAACTTTCCTTATTCTAAGGAGAAGAGCACATACACATGCTGTCTCCGTGACGTCCATTACGTACTGAGAGAAAAAAAGTTGCTCGTAGAAGCACCTGTTTAGTTGCAGTGAGCGCGCATTCACTGTGCCACCACCAGCAACAGTTTAGTTGCCAGTGCGCGCCTAGGCTCAGGGTAGTCCATTTCGGATTTGTGGTCGAAAAGGTGACCCTGCGGCAGGACTTCTCCTGTCACTGGGGGGTTTCCCTGCCAGTCACAGTTCCACCAATGCTCCCTACTCATCTGCCACCGGCAGTTGGTTCAACAGGTTGAAATGGCAAGGCAGTCAGCCTGGCCGCACTGTGACGAGCAACGTACTGTACGGATACGGTCTGCACAGAATCACACCACAAAGCTTGGCCAATGTTCTATAATACTCTTCTGGCTTAAGGTAAGAAAATTAAAACCAGATGTACTGCCATTTATTTAGCACTCACATACCTTTTGAAAGAAAAATATTTAATTTCCAATGAGAGTTGAATTTGGTTTTAGGGGATATAATTACCTCAGTGATCAGATATTTGGAATGACGAGTCGCCACACACACACACACACACACACACACACACACACTGACCCGTCTGACTGCAGGGAACATGGGTAATTCTGAATATCAAATTATGGATTTTCTGTCCGTGTAAGGCAACAGAACGAAATTTACAGACAATAAACCCGTCTGACTGAAATCACGTGTGTGGGCTAGACATTCAGGCGCCAGTTGTTTGCTGGCGGCTACAATAACCCGACACAGCACTCGCACAATAAAAGGGCAGGCGGCCCTGCTAATTAAGGGCGATACGCTGTTGCAAGTGCCCGATAAGCACCGGCGTCACAAACCGGCGCCTAAGTACAAGATTTACTGACGGAGCTTTCGGCGGATAGTTGGCAGCAGACTAGAGAATGCTTGCGGAAAGGGACGCGAGTAGATGCGTCGCGAAGTCGGCACATTCAGTTTAAAGCAAATTTTATAATCTGTGTATACGTGCCAGTAGGCTGGCAGTGGTGACGCGGAAACCAAGGCGCGTCAGCACTCAGGTCTTATGTACTGCGACACCGCGTTCTCTGGTAGATGGTTATCGAAGTTTCGGAGGAACCTAATGTAATGATGACTGTCTTAATTGCACTTCCCGGACCACATCAAACACCGGTCACACCGGACGCTATCCAACAACCATTTTGTGCTGCGTACTGCCACGTGACGAGATGCAGCCCTTGTTATGCCGTACTAAATGGCACAGGCTCACACCACGCTATAGTGCATTATTTTCTCTCCCCGCCTCTTATATGAAAACCTCAAGTTTCAAATACACAAACGTAACTTTATTTTAGGAAGTTGGCCTCAACCATGAAAATTACCGGCAAAAACTCTGCGTGCATATCTCACTTCGGCTACTGTATGCGCACTACGTACAGCCCTCTCGCATTAGCCTAGATTTCATCATTCTAACAACATGTGCCTAACAAAGCCACTTGTGCATTTTCATTATTCTATTTTGTGCACCATCCTGTCCCTTCCATCCCTTTAAATCCAAATATTCCCCTCAGCGCCCCCTCTGCACCCTATCGCCAAATGTTCTCAATGTATTTTCTCCCCTGACTGCGACGGAGCCAAGTTTTACACCCACACAACTCAAACACTCAAAACAATACTGCTTCGTATTTTCATCCCTTCCTGTTCGCGCAGAACACTGCTACGAATGGAGATCAGCCATCCACCGAAGGCGCCCTGTCCTTCTGCACTCGTTGGCACCATCAGTTAATATCTCAAGTTCCTGGTGGTTAAAGACGCCAATGACTGCCGTTTTAACACCCCGTTTATAGCCACGTGATCCTCTAATAAACGTAACCCTATCTTCTGGGCCATCACTTTGTGGGCTACACTGTCGTCACCCAAGGTGGAATAATACCGGGAAAAATGTAATGCCAACGATGCGCGGGCATTAAACAGTTGCCAAGCAACGGACTACGCACATAGGTCGCTTTTGCATTGTAGTGACGAGTCGCAATAGGCCGGCAAGCAGATCAGTGGGCTATATCGAGAGAAAAGCTTTGACAGATGATATTAGCTGTTACAGGGTGTTAGAGGCCGCTATCGGCTGAGATTTGTGCGTGTTTTTAGGTTACTGCTGTTGACTTCTGGGATATGACACCGTGCAGTCTGGTAGAATGTGGACATGTGTTCAGCGTGAAAGACGCAGGCAGCATGTTTCTTCAAAACGTCGGAACCGACCTACCGGGCTACACAGTGTCAACCCCAAAGACCACATATGGAAGTCCCAAGTTTTCTTTTCTCACCGGTTAAAAAGTTGATCAAACCGGCGTAATCAAACTGCTTAAAGCATAGCCCTAACGTTAAAAACTCTGCATTTTCCCGGAAGACAGGACTATAGTTATGCCTTTTGCAGTGTCGACATTAAAGGCCTATTATTTCCCTACAAACGTTTTACTGATTTTCCTGTGTCATGGAGACAGTACGTTTATCTCCGAGGTGGCAAATATTTATGTGTTAATGGAACTGAACTGTGGCTGCACAGTGTTAGTTACGCGGAAGTACAGCCCTTGTTATCAACACGAGAACAGTGAAATGCTGGAGGACCGATCAGAGGCGCGCAGACTCTTTGTGGGGTCACGTTCGGGCCATCGGCTCTGGACGCGACTGCACTGCCAGCGGCCTGACCCACTGCAAAGTTTTGCTGCACAGCGCAAAACATGACGACTTACGAATTCAGACTGTCTTGACAGTTCTGACATATTGGATGGCTTTTCTTCGATTATCTCGAAAATCCTAAGACTTATAGAGCACGCACATCGACAGAAAATTTTGTTCTTAGACGTTCTTTAAGAAGTAAACAAGAATTCCTTGTGCGGAGACTGCGTCCGTCCGTCCGTCCATCTGTTTGTGATACAACTTAACCGAAAGAACTCGCTATCTAATCTTTATGGCATTCGCTATAGGATTCCCTTAAACTGAATTGTGAGACAGGCACAAACTTCGCGAAAAACGGCCCAATAATAACACTTCATCTAATGGCCTAAAAAAATTTCTATCGACACTTTGCACAGTGATTGTCCTGTTTAAGTGAAATTCGGCATAAGAAGTCCGCATATAACGTGCTGTCTGAAATTCGGCTCTGGTAAGGCCGTAACTGTCTTGCGAGAAAATTCAGTTACACTTACGAGTGTACAGTGACAAGGTGCGACACTCTGGCAGCAGAGAACACAGCACTTGTGCCTTGTTGTACTGTACGTTATTTGTATCAGCAAGTGTACACTTCGTACTGCTGGCGCTTTGTTCGAAAGGCTTTTCGGTCCCATGAGTGTTCCTGAAGCTACGTTTAAGATGCGAGCACAAGTCGCACGTTGATCTGCCTCCTTACGGTTCGTTGGACAGGGCTCTCAGAAAGTCGAAGGGCAGGACACTTGATGCGCAATTAAGGTGAAAGCACGTGCAGGGAAGTGGCCGAGACGCGGTTTAGGGTACTATGCCTGAGTTTCCTTTGAAGACCGAGGAACCCTCCAGCACTTGACCCATAGGCCTGTTGTGCACTGAGAGGGATGTACGAAGCCTAAATCTAAAGTGTCCAATGTTGTTATCCGATTTTAAGCAACAATGGAATATGTCAACAGATGTTAGCATACTTTTCCCAGCATCAAAGTTAACGAACTCTGGACATATGCTTCACCTTCAGCACACACACGTGAGGTCACGCCGCACCCTGGACGTCCCGACGTCACAACCTCAGCTCGACAGTACACTGCCTGACTTACATTTGAAGTAGTTTTGGTCAGTCTCTCCAAGCTAAAGTCAAGAAATTACATCCAATCAGGTCAGCTTCTTGTACTCGTGGTTAACCTCAGCTAATCTGCGGTGAAACCGATGTACGTTTGTGTGCAGTTTTATTTGAAGTCAACATCGCGTCTCTTCACTGGAGGGCAGAAAGTACATATATATATATGTGCACATATGTACATATATACATAACCAAGTGTACGTGTATATATATACGTACATACACGTAACTTTCACGACACTCAGGACTGAAAAGGTATAGAATAAAATATAAAGGTAGAGGTAAAGGTAAAGGTGTCCCTGTGAACGCCATAAAAGCGTTTCGGCGAGAAGAAATACTCATATAGCTGCACACATTCTTAATATCGGCACCAGTTGGAGGTGAGTCGTCAGCTTCACGCTCCGGCCGCCTTAGTCCCAGGCACAGCGCCAAACGCGTAACCTGCGTGAGCCCCTCAGCCTCTGTGGAAGTTTGGCGAGGGCAAAAACGTCGTGCCTCTCGGAAATCTAAGATCGGCCGGTCGTGCAGCCCGCTGTGCAGTCACTATATTGACTGAGCTATCCCAGCTTGCGGGAGGGGGGAGTCAAAGGATCATGATTTCTAATTCGGTAGGAAGCATAATTAAGTACACGAAACGTGGCAAAGCCGATAAACGTATAACGCCTTCTTCCGTTCCATTCAATTTTTTTCTACATCACAATTCTCAGTTTTTTTGAGACAACTCGGCACGGCCGCGCTAACAGCTTGTTAGCGCCGCCGTCTGAAGCTACACAAGTTCCCCCAACAACCTTTACATTCCGCTATTTGTGACTTATTTCTTTCATGAGGAAGAAACATGACTACAAAACGCCACGCTACGCTACTGACGTGTTCCTGTACACTCCCGCTAGACGCACTCGACCTGATACCTGGGGTGTCCCACAGCACAGACCTTGCAATTACAGCACCTAGGGACGCCAGGCCAAAAACAGCACCATAGCAGCAAAACAAGTACAGGACCCGTGCAACAAATTTTATATAAGATTTTAACATTTTAAAAGTTTTAATATTTTATAGTCACATCCATGCACATCTTACATAACTTTGATACAGCCCCCTTGACAATGGCGTAGTTATTTGCCGAAACTTGTCGGGGAGAAGATGAACAAAATAAATAAATAAATAAATAAATAAATAAGCAATAACACTGTGCATAAGTTGGTTCTGTTGTGCTGTACGTCTACAAAACTCATTTCGTACGGACTCTTTGTCACCGCTCCGTGACTGTTACAACTATGTCGCTATACACAGGCGTCCATCTGCTCTGTCTCCAGAAGTGCGACTCTAAGGAATCCAATAACGTCACCTTGCTTTTCCGTATTTTAAGTGTCGGCACGTCGGTATATGCAACATAACGCGAAATGGAGGAGTGCTGAAGCAATAGGAATCATGTTCACAACACAACAATAGAGTTCGCATTCAGTCAACATGGCGTCTCTTTTACCGTGTGCCTGAACATGGCAGCTGTCGCGGGAAGTCCTAGAGGATGGAGACTTCTAAGTAACAGAGGCGCTGTGTTCAGGGAGACACGATAAAACGGACACTTTGTGTTCACCTGTTAGAAGCCTGGACTGTTTCTAAAATTACTTAGAACATGAGTTTCACAGAAGACGCACTGCAGCTCGATTACAAAGACAAGATGAGTCATGCAGTTAGGGAAATGAGTGTTTATTGTGCGGATCGTGCGGGAAATACATATACACTGTGTGGGGGCTAAATATAGTGTTTGTGAATGTTGCAGTGGGCGGCACATACAGTTACCACTGCGTTTTAAAGGGCTGAATTTGTACACAGCAATGTTCTAAATGACTTTTGAAGTTATCAAGTGCATTAGATACCTGCGAGAAACTGAAGTTATTGCAGGGGTGTACACAAAGACAGTCTATTATGGCACAAGTCAGTGTAGTTCAGTATAAATTTGCCGACGTTTCAGAGAAGCCTGCTTCTTCCATCTTCAGAGTAGAAGATATATCCTGGAGATGGAGACAGCCGATACTTCCGCGAGTGGCAGATTGATACAAGGCTACCCTTCTTTGTGCACCCTTAGACAGCATCCCTCATTACTGATTTCCTTGCGACATGAGATATTCCTTGCAGCGTCTGGGAGACATGTCCAGCACATTTTGTGTTATCTGCGTCTGCTGGCTCAGATTTCAACAAGAGACGAGAGACGGAAGGATTCTCCATTCGTTCAGTAAATTACAGAAAGTTCCCACACCCGTCCGCAGTGACACAATCCGATGGAGCGTCTGTGAGGCGGCGCGACACGCTATCTACATCTATCACGTTTTATCTACGTTCGTTTGGTGCGGTTTCCCGTTGCCTCCAGCGACGACACAAAAAGTACACTTAAATCTTCGCAGGAAAGGTGTTTATTATTCTTGACGACAACGCATGCTTACTTTAGTGATAGGAAGGGGAAACGGCGTAGCTGCAGGGCAGAGATTGAAGGACGAGAAATACTGCGGCGGCGGAACTGAATTCGCAGCACAAGAGTGACAGCTGTCTTCACACAGGCAGCTGTCTTCAAACAGTCCGCTGTCTTCAAACATTCGGCTATATTCAAATAGGCGTCTGTCTTCTAACATTCGACTATCTTCACACAGGCTAATATATTCACACAGGCGGCTGTCTTTAAACGGGCGGCTACTTGCACATAATTTGATGTACACACAGTTGCACAGCAGCTGTCTTCAGACGGCTATCTTCACACTGGCGGCTAGCTTCGCACAGGCATTCCATACGAAACGTAACTACCCGAGTGTTTTAAGTAAAGAAAGTAAAAACCAGATTCTGTACGTCAACACAGCTATCAAGTGTAAGGCGGTAGTCTCGTCCTTACGTGAATTTCCCAACACAGTGACAGCTTTACCTGCAAAGTAATTTGCAAAACCACCTGCTTGTTGTCAGTGAGGCATTTGACATCAACAAAGGCTTCCGATGGACCTACAGAGACTGAAATTGCTTCTTAGTGGAACGACGCCAGTTCAGCTGGTGAATAATGACCACATTCACTGCGGCGGTATTCTAAGTCTGAAGTTCCCAGCATACCTGACGTCTAGGGACACAGTTACTGTCTGCTAACAGAACGTCTGAAGGCACTATGCAAGTCCTGCCTTACTCTTACCAATCTGTACGGTAGCCACAGCTGTTAGAATAGTGTACAAATACTGCGGTAACATTGTTTTATGCGATTAGAATCCTTGTTCTCAATGTTCTTTTTATTACACGACTAGACTTTAACTGACAGTGTCACTCCTTCTGTCTGACAGCGTGTCATTCCTTCTTTATTTGTAGCTAATGCATATACCGATACTGATAACAGCACCAATATCCGGGGCGAAAATGCATATTTATGTTGGTATTTTATTGCAATGTTTGTTCTTGACCCTCTAAAGCCCAGTGGTTACTGTATGTACTGCCAGGTTTAACACTCACAAATTCTACGTTCTGCCCACACAGTGTATTTATGTGTTTTGTGTGGATCTCAGAACAAACAGCGATTATTTCCCTATACAGCATTAACTGGCTGGTTTTTATAACCGAGACGGAGTGTGTTTACTGCGCGGTACGGACTGAATCTTTAAATATAACTCAGGCAGTCTTCCTCTTTGAATGGTTCCAGGCTTTGGCTATTCTAGTCTCGTCAAGGGAAGCGAACAGTTCAGGATATGTTTCACATCTGTTCGTCACTTGACAGTTGTTACTTTCTCATTCACACGCGTGTGCCCTTTGGTTCTTGTTCAGTTTTCCTCTTAAGCTGCGGACAGTTGCTATCAGATGTAGGCACTGCTATACATTTCTGTTCGTCCATAAAGTTGGATTGGTTTAGACAGCGTGTTGGTTAGGATTAAAGAGTGGTTATTCTATCAGCGGGTGTACTCTAATGCAGTTTTATTACTGCTGGCGAAAAATATCCCTATTAGCGAAGGTCAGGCTGAGATGACGCAAAGAGGTACTTGTGACAACAAACATCTGATCTGAAGTGTGCAACACGTTCCTTGTGACAAGATATGGGCATCAACGGGTCGCTTCTGCTAAATGAAATCCATTTCCAAACATGAACACGATCCGTGCAAATGTGATATATTTGTCAGATCACAGCTACGATGAAATTTATGAAGAAAGATACCAAATGAAAGAAGATGGGGGCTGTGTGTATAATGCAATATACAGGCGTGCCCTGATCTTGTATCTTGTTTCGTCCACTCAGCTTATGGAGGAGACGGAGTGTGTTTACTGCGCAGTACGAACCGACTCTTTAACTATAATTCACGTTGATCCTAGTCTTTAAAGATTAAAGCAGTAAGGAAAAGTGCGGAGGAAAAAGAAGTAAAATATAAAAAATACAGGAAGGAGAGAAAAATGAACGCCTTTGAAATCTATATTTTTCCAGCACCGCCATCATCTCTTGCACTTTAAGCACTGCTGTTTTTCTTGCTGTCTTCTCCATTTTATCTAGAAAGAACTGTCGGCTGCTTCTTCAACTTAAGTACACTCAAGGGAGGTGAAAATTTAATCGTTGGAGAAATATCTAAGTGGAATGTTTTCAGGCGTGGTGTCAAGGAAACAAATGCGGCAAACTGGAGATGAGCCATTCTGATCTGTCTGTGTGAATACTGGATAAACAGGACTGTAATGTGGGTGGCGTCTGAAGGGGTTAATAATAGGAAAATAAGAGGAAGGAAACAGGAAAGTTGAAACGGAGAGTAAAGTAACAACCGTCTTTCCTAACGGCCTATTGTGAAGACGACAAAGAACCTCTGAACACCAAACATGAGGGAAAGTTTTTAATTAGCGACGTAACTACCTGTTTCTCAAAAAAGATTGCGCTCCGTGGGTTTGCTGTTCATTGATTGCCAAATATGACGTCTAACTTTACCAATTATTCACTCAGCTCGGCTTAACAAGCTCCGGGAACACAGCCAGTGACAAACTGATAGTCACCTATCGCAAAATCACACCACGGGATCCAGTCCTAGCCACAGCATGTTTCTTGACAACTCGCTTACAACGCTGCAATGCTGTGTACGCGGGCACGGTGTGAACACTGTGCTCTCCGTCAGGCTGCGCAGACGATCCGTGCGGATTTGCATGCACCTTTTAAGCACCCCACAAGCTAAACTTCTCCGTACCTGAAGAAAACGCCAAATAACGTCCACTAACTGCTCACCGCAATGTATGCGATCGCTAAGTGCCAAGATTTGGGTACTGTGGGACGTGACATCGTGTCGCCTGGTAAGTGTTTATCAATCGAAAAGACGTATGTCCCACAACAGCAGCATCTTCATGACCACCGCTCGGAGAATTTCAAATTTCGCGAGGCTTTGGTGTTGCGGTGGCTGGCTGTCTGCGTCATCAGATGCGTGCTGAGGGGGTACAGCGAGGCACACGAACTGTGAGGCACGCAGAACTCACACGAACTGTGAGTGTTTACTCTCGACAATACCAGACACCACGGCCACCTAGCGCCTGCCATTCTTCGAACCCAGGCATAACCTGTCCATCTTGCAGGTGTCTCGGCTCCGACTTTGACAAACGCCGTGTTCTAATCACACCAGACTCATCTCGTGGAAGAGCAACATAATGGCCCGTACAAGATTTTGAATTCAATTATTCGGATTTTGTAACGACGTTAAAATGTGCGAGCAAGAAGGGAAATTACATCGCCCTGCAGTTCGACGCTCAGTGCCTTCAGGCAGGCCCACTCAACGCTCGTGAAAATGGCGCGGGTCACAGTCCTCCACTCGCGCCCGCGAAGGCTGCCTAATTTGTTACATAGCATTACTTCACTGGAGGACGGGAAAGCGGCCGGTTGTGGCGCCAGACTTACGCTGTTCGTAGCTCTCGGTGTGAGCCTACGTGTTTAGCAACGCCGCCTTGCAGTGCAGCGCAGATACCAGCATTTTGGAGGACGCTGCTTCCTTATCCCTCAGGGTAGTACAACGCGTCGTGTGGAAGGGAGACGTCCCCCACTGCCTCGCTGCTACCCCGGTTTGATTCCCATCTGGCCTACAGCCGAATGTTCGTTCCCCGAGAAATTTCGCCTCAGTGCTGAAGATGGAGGCAGCCAGTTTCTTTCGAACGTTAGTGCTTATGCACTGCACTTATGACGTCACAACATAACACTGCATAATCTTCCCTTCTCATTGCGACTCCCTAATTTGAATGATATCCTCTTTCCCTTGGCACTTTGCTGCAGTTCTGTTGAAACAAAACGTTTCTCAGTTAACACAAATTTGCTGTTCCTCTAACTGTCACATTTCGTATGTTCTGAAGACTATACACTCACTCTTCTTGTCTACTGGTTTTTGCCTGTTACTGCCCTGAACACGGCCAGCACGTGCTGCAACAGCCTGTGTATACTGTATAGTGATAAACTTGCGTTAAAAGAGATACTAACTAACTAACTAACTAACTAACTAACTAACTAACTAACTAACTAACTAACTCACTAACTAACTAGATGGAGCAGAGGCCTTCTTGAGAAGCTAACAGTTTCTCAGCTAGTCAAGAAATTCCCCGCATTTTATCGAACCCGGAGGTTCATTACCGCATTCACAAGAGCCCTCCACCTGTCCCTATCCTGAGCCAGCTCAATCCAGTCCATACCCCATCCCACTTCTTGAAGATCTATTTTAATATTATCCTCCCATTTATGCCTAGGTCTCCCAAGTGGTCGCCTTCCCTCGGGTCTCCCCACAAAAATCCTGTATGCACCTCTCTTTCCCCCATACGTGCTACATGCCCCGCCCATCTCATTCTTCTCGACTTGATTACCCGAATAATATTTGGTGATGAGTACAGGTCATTAAGTTCCAATAGAGATACTCCTTTAGAATAATAATGAATCCTCCCTCCCTCCCTCCCTCCCTCAGAACAATCTGGCTGCCGTTTTTCCGTGCAACATTCAGCAAACTACGTTCACATCAGCACAGTAACGACTGAGGAAAGACGTGTTAGGGGTGTCGCAAAGTTATTAGGCGACAACCTAACTACATTTCTAGATGTATTTAAACAAACTCTGAGATTCCACCTTGCAGAACACACACGCCGTCTCCATTGCGCAGGCTAAAGGGCCCTGTTTAGGGAAAGTATTGCCGTTTGTTCTGAGAACCACACTGTTTGGGCCAAGTGCAGAAAATCTGAGTGACGTACGCGACAAACACTGTGAGGAAGCGGCGGCCACTGATCTAAATACGAGCACGAAAAGCCGACAAATTTCGATTGTTATACAGCATACATACGGACTGCCACTGCAGCGATAAATGTGGCCGCCGCAGTAACAGACGTAGAAACCAGGCTGGGTCTGCGCGTTTGCTTACATTCTGCTATTCGCTTTGCCAAGTACGTCACTCAATACTGGGTAACGGCTGCGTGGATTTTAATAACGTTTTATATACGAAGAGATTTATTAAAATTTATGGCTAAATTAAAGTTTTGGTTAAACTCGATCAGCAGCAGAAGAGGTTTCGCAGACTTCTATGAAGTCACCTCTCGCGTAAACCGCTAAACACAGCCCCGTAACGGTAGAGGCAAACATGAAGTAGTCTCTGTCCAAGACATGAAGGCATATAGGGCGAACACAGGTTAGCTCCACTTATTCTTAACCTCGGCACTACATGGAGGTGAGTGGTCAAACTGGTTCACCTGCCGCTTTATCCCCTAGAAAGGACCCCGTACCCACTGAATAGGACGGAGGGTGGGCTCCACAGCTTCTCTGGCAGTTTTAGAGAAACTCTCTTACCCCTGTCCGAAAGCGAACACCGGATTGTGCAGCCCCTTAATCTGAGTGAACAAGCTGTGAAGAAAGTCACAACTCAGAACGAAACGCGCGATAAGTACCAGTACAGTGCATTTCTCAAAGCCTTGCCGTGTTCGAGACGATTAGGCGGAAACAGAATGCAGCAAAGGGGACAGAAAAGTGTCTGACTGACTGACTCACTGACTAACTGACCGACTAACTAACTAACTAACTAACTGACTGACTGACTAACTGACTAACCGACTAACTAACTGACCGACTGACTGACTCCTTACTCCATACAGCAGGATCCTTCTCAAGGAGCCAATAGCTCATCGCCCAGTGATGAGAGTTTTGGCATTTACGAAACCAGACGATTCAGCGCCGTTTCCACAAACGCCCACCATTTGTCCCTAGCGATAAAATTGAACACATGGCCTGTCACGCCGTAATGCGACGTTGTTTCTATTACCTTGTATCGACATCTCGAAATGTTTAGCATTCATGTGTCGAGCCTGTAACACCTCGCCAGCAACCGCAGTTTTGTTAACTTTTGCTGTCCTGTGTGTGTGTTCCGCGAACATAACGCTGTGGGCACACCAGCAAATCGTGCGGGGTAAGCTAGTGTAGCATACGGGCAAGAAAATGTATTCGCAGCTGACAGTGGCACATGTCTGAGACTGTGACTGCTTGGCATGTCACAGTATTAATTTCAGTTTGGTGCTGAAGTGTGGTTTGTTCTGCGGCAGCCAAACATCGGCTGTGACAGCAGCATACATTCTTCTCCCAATCAACACTTGTCACTGATTTCACACTGCTCGCCCTGCAGTTCATTTGCTGAAGACTCGATGTTTGTAACGCTACATTCTGCCACCTGTTTTGGACTAACACTCAGTGCTTTAAATTGATCTCTGCAATTAATAACAAGGGAAAACTTGCTGGTGGGGCCGGACTGCTGGCGCGCTTCCGGGCGACGTCACGACCTCCCAGACGCTATCACTGCGCAATACCTCAGTTTGTTGTGCGTCGTCCAATTAAACTAGAAGTCCGTACAGCGATAAACGTAGCTCCGTTAGTGCACTGAACCGTTTTTGTTATAATAATAATAATAATAATAATAATAATAATCTCTTACACGCCGTTCGAAGGCGAGTGCTGCGTTTACCCGATCTTGCCACATTTTGCTACAGTGAGGACGTGGGAAGGAGTGGAAGAACCCGACTTATACCGCGAAGGAATTTTTAAACTCGTGCCAAGTTGGGACAAATGCATCAATGTGGCGGCGCACTGTGGTGACAAATAACGACACTTCAGTGGAACGAATGAGCTGTATTTAACTTTGTTATGACTCCTCACTTAACGTTAATCACTTAGGGAACGTCCTTTGTCGGCCCAACATATCTGTGTTTCTAAAATGCAGATGTACGAACACGAGTACAGCAGAGGCAGGCGTGCGGAACTCCTAGACGAGAAATGCTGATGTACGTAGCATTACTAAGGGAAAGCGATATTGTAACATCAGCACCAAGTTTTACCTACATTTTAGCGCTGATACAATAAATTTACTGGTAATGAATATTCGTGGAATAATTACACAAGATTCCCCAAAATAATAACCTTACAGTTATCCATTTTGTGTTAAACTAACAATTTGCGATCCTTAGAATTTCTTAATATCCTTTTAAACCTAATACGGCGTAATTAAAATTCATAGAAAAGGCTTGGGTTGTGTGACGTTATCTACCCATGCTACATAACTGCATAAAGGCTGTACTCAACACGCTGGAGCCCCGCGCAATTAAAGTCCCGGTCTTCGTCAGCAGCTGAAGCTTTCAGCACTGCACTAAACAACTTACGACAGCTTCTCAAGTTCCGCTCACCCTCGTTTCGTTCAATTACGGAGGATATGCGAGATAAGATTTTTACATGACCTGCCTTTTAATTAAAGGCCTTTGTTGCTCTTTGCCTGACGGCTGCCGCTAGTTAAATTGTAATTCTGAGACCCGAAACCTAAGTGTGTGTATAAGCGAAAGAAGTGCCCCTTCTTCGACAGGCTTACAATTGCCTTCGCCAGTGTCACAAAACCTAATAACTGGAACGGTACAGAACACACAGCAAACAATGTACCAACCTAACCCCTACAGATGTAACACGAAAACAACACACAGGCCCGGGTTCAAATCTTTCAAGTCTGTGATTTCCGGCTTCGCTCTTCTGCGTAACGTATAAGAACAGCGAAGATCTCAGGCATGCTATTTCATGGTGCTGTCAACCGAGATTACATGGCGTCTGTGACAGGTGAAGTGGAGTCTGCAGCGTCGGTGCAATGAGCAGTACCGAAGTGTGTGGGGACGAACCTCTGCCAGCGCCACTCTGACAATCTACTGGCCTGGGATCGAACACGAGATTCCGTGGTGAGACTCCGTGCGCTGGGTGCCTGAGCCACAGCACGACCCTTCCACTTTGTTGTTCGACTTAAACTGCGCCCTTTGGGAAGGAGGGATGGACTTTTGTCACACTGGGTACAGCAGATGCGCCGTGTGGGGGTTCAAGATGTCGCTGCACCACTGTTAACTGCCAGGCGGTGTGAAACGAACAAACCAACTTCAGATGTGCAGTAATTAAACTGTAAGAGTTAATGCAATGTGCCGTGTTCTGACTGTTGCTGAGGGTGTTCGAGAATAGGGTGCTGAGGAGGATATTTGGGCCTAAGAGGGACGAGGCGACAGGGGAGTGGAGAAGACTAGATAACGAGGAACTTAATGACCTGCACTCATCACAAAATATTATTCGGGTAATAAAATTGAGAAGAATGTGATGGACGGTGCATGTAGCACGTATGGGGGAAAAGAGAGGTGCATACAGGATTTTGGTGGGGAGACCTGAGGGAAGGCGATCACTTGGGAGACCCACGCATAGATGGGAGGATAATATTAAAATGGATCTTCAAGACGTGGATGAGGCATGGACTGGATTGAGCTGGCTCAGGATAGGGACAGGTTGCGGGCTCTTGTGAATGCTGTAATGAACCTCCGGGTTCTATAAAATGCGGGGAATTTCTTGATTAGCTGAGAAACTGTTAGCTTCTCAAGAAGGTCTCTGATCCACGGAGTTAGTTAGTTAGTTAGTTTGTTAGTTAGTGTTCTCAGTATTAAACATGACATGAACAAGTCTTCCCCCCTTTGAATGTCAATGTTCAGATGAAACCTGATGTCACTGTGCTTAACATTAAAAACCCAAACACTAGTAGCAGGATTACGTCATCCGAAAATTCACAGAGGTGTTAATTACCATTTATACTTTAAATATTTCGTCACAAAACATCAGCCTAGCTCCTCGGAGCCATGGCGGACTGGATATGCACGAATGAACCCTAGAATCTTTCTGCACAGAGAGTTCTGTTCTGGAAGTGTGCACATGCGTTGGGCTGTTCTGCTGTCTTCCAATGTTGGCACTGCAGTACTGGATCGCCCTACTTTACATTACTGTTTATTATCGCGCCCATCTTCTGCTCCTGTCCGTAAGTAATTCGTAACAAAACTAACGACAGAACATCAACTGTTTCCTTCACTTACCGGACTCAGCTGGCAGGTAATAACACGCGTTAGAAATCGGTTGAGCCAAATTTAGTCAAACAGCAGAGAAAAGGAGTGACTGAGGCGGAAGAATTTGTGCGTTAAGCAACAAGCAGTGAAGGACGAAGGACACACAGTTTTAGCAATAAACACGTATGCAAAACTCACAGGTAGGAAGGTGCTTCTGCAGAATTACTGAGTTTATGAGGAAGTTGATATGACACGAGATGTTCTGAGAGAGGGTACAAAAATTGGGTTGGCAGCTGAGCGTGTGTGACACTGCACAGGCCTGTTGTGGAGGCTGTAACTTGACAGGACACGGCAGCACGTGACGGGGTTGCGTGTTTACGCTCTGCTCTGGGATTAGGGCGCGTAGACGAACGAAGACTTCTCGACCTTCGGGCAAAATTTACAGCTGCCTGTTCCACAGCGAATTGAACTGGGACAAACAAAAACCAACCAAAACACTAAAAGTTAGCCGAGCAATATAGACTTGCCTGAAGAGCAAGTCTATATCCTTTGCTACATTTCGGCGGTACCAGGAGGTTTTTAGATATATCCATCAGTGGGGGGAAGGGGTGGTGTTGAGAGGTGAGCAAGAGATTGGGCAGGGGAGGAAGGCTACGCTAACTTGCAGGGGCTAAATATTCATCTGGGCATTTAACTTGACCCCTGCTAAAGCGGAGGTGCAGGGTCAAGGCAGTATAAGCAGAAGCACATCTGGAGTCTGTAAGCTCCACCTGCTTTCTCTCCATTTCAAAAACACTGTCTTGTAACTGGCAGGACTCTCATTTGCGTTTGAAGAAACGGAGCGAACCGCAGTTCGGTGTGCAGTCTCCCTTGCTAACGGACTGTCCTAACGGGTTGATAGTGGCACCCAGCATCGCAGCGCGATAGACAGTGTACTCCTATAGGAGCACCTGTTTATGGCAAACGCCTGGCCATTGTGACGTTAGCCAAGCAATGGTCGGACCGCGCTTATAACAGCTGTGTATAGTGTTCACGGAGCTGAGGTGAGCAGGTATCTGAATCAGTGTCTATACACTCTTCCCTCACCTCTTGTAACGACGCCACACGGAGCCTCTCCAGGTGGCTACCGCAGGGGTCTCACACCACACAACCCTGAAGATGGCAACTATAAGGTTTACAGAAGCGCCTAAAAGCCTTCACTCCGTTGCGCGGCGTATATCCGAAAACCTGTTCCACTCTACAGACGTCAGCTGCGAGGCTCAGAGGTTATACGTGTGTCCGGATATTCAGACACGTCATTTTCCTGTCGCGTCCTCTTACGCTGACATTTAAAAATTTAAGCCAGTAATTCGTAACCAGGGGTTCACTCGCCCCAGCGGACACGAGACATGTCTTAATTTTACTGTGAAATCAAACAAATTTGCAATAACGTCTTTTTCATTTCATGGTCACGTTTTGCAACTGCGCCAGAACTGACCTACTATTCCGATTTCGTATAAGGGTTCAGGACCATTTTGAAACTCAAACGTGCGTGAGCTGCAGTCAGTTTAAGAACCGCTTCTCTGAAGTAAGGCTTGCGTCTTTGTATCACTGTCGTCGAAACCTTAGTATCAGTCCCCAAACACTGCGACAGTTTCGACACTAAACTCGCCCGACCCCCAGGAGCAGCGGTTCCCAGACGTTTATGTGTGTGACACTAAAGCAGCACACGGCATGTGACCCGCAACCCTACCCTGCAAACGGCAAGAGTCAGTGACATTTACTGTAAATGAACTAACACTAATGCCTTTTCTTGAACACTATATGACATTGCTACTTATTAAAAAAATATTAAAGTTTTAATGTTACTTGTCAAATCTGATATTTTTTGGGACAGTATTAAACACACAAAACATGCAAGAAACAAAACTTTATTTGAGTACGTCATACATGTGCTGTGAGACAAATCGTTCGCTTCTAAATAAACACTTGCGAAATGCTGAACATACGGAACGTTACAGAAAATTAACAGAAAAATACCGTCAAAAATTTAGATCTTGATTTCTTCGTAATTGCCAAGTTCTCCATAAAACCCTCTCGCGACCGTACGTCAGACTCCCCGCGACCCTAACTTGGGTCGCGACCTGAATTTGGGAACCACTACTGCAGAGGATCGCCGTCTGCTCCACGTGCAGACGCTGGCGTAATTACACAGGCACTATGACCCGCAAGCCCTTTATACGCGGCTCCATATCCAAACACGGCCGTGTCTCGAGAGGTACGCCGACGTACCTTGTGCCCGAACCAATTAACATTTCAGTGACAGGGGAACTGAAGTATTTTAGGTGTAGAGAAACCCACCTCGAGCCTCAGTTGCAGAGCGAGTTCATGTCTGGTTCGGACCGCCACATCCTGGCCACAACCAATCAGCGCGAAACTACATACAGAATGTTGTGTCCCTCAGAGCCCTTAACATAGCCGCACGCATTACTTGTAACATGTGCACAAAGTAAATGCGTGACGGTGAGGTCACGCCACACTCTTTCACAGTTACGTCCAGGTAACTGATGAAATTTTTAATACATCAGGTGCTACATCACAGAAAACACAGTATGTCTCAGTTACAAAGGGCACTCAGCTAATTGTGTTCAGAGAAATAATGCATTTTCATTGTGAGAATTACATGCCAAGCATTCGCACACTGTGTGCACAGAATGTACAGTTTCGTAACGACGCGGCGGACGCTACACCGTAACAGCTACTGTACGTGTTTTTAAGTGTTCATACCTTAAATGACGGATGGATTTAGATTAAATTTGGTTTCGGCTGTTCGTATGGAAAGAACTTAATTTTCTTTTGTTTTGGTCTATCATAACGTCTACGTTGCTGAAGCTAAGACAAAAGTCTTATCGCGTTTCTGAAAACAGTTAATTTTTCACAAAAACGTGTAGAACTGCAACATAAATGTGTGGTACAATGTTATGCAGTGACTCTCAACGAAGTCCAAAACTTTAACGTTCAAACTCGGAATTTTCAGCCACACTGCAACACGCTTTGTGTATATTTTATAATTAGCCTACAGCAGAAGCCCTAAGAGCGCTTTATAACGTCAAGAGACGTTTCTGAATATCTGCAGTTGAACAATTAGCTGTTTAACCAGATTAAAATCAAATGAAGTAAACTAATTACTCGCTTTAGCCCGCACTCCAACAGACACACACAGGATGTACACAAAATCACTTATCTGTTCTGTTAGCATGCACAACAGGGATTCAATTTCCCGTCGCTCCAAACCTGCAGTTTACTTTCAGACTTGTCTCTAAGTCCTCCTTTAATTGGAAGTGTCATTGCGGTCCCTCGTCACTGCCCCTTCATTACCAATTTTGTTTGTAGAAATATGAAAAATTGTAATTGTTTCAATGAATTCAGTTTGGGCTATATGGAAACTGCGTCAACAGAAACCCAACTGACCGGCAACTGCGTCAACAGAAACCCAACTGACCGGAAACTGCGTCAACAGAAACCCAACTGACCGGAAACTGCGTCAACAGAAACCCAACTGACCGGAAACTGCGTCAACAGAAACCCAACTGACTGGAAACTGCGTCAGCAGAAACCCAACTGACTGGAAACTGCGTCAACAGAAACCCAACTGACTGGAAACTGCGTCAGCAGAAACCCAACTGACTCTTCAATGTGACTTTTTTTGCACTCAGTCATATGTTCAGTCATCACATGACGCCAGACATGTCGCCGAAAGCGACCACGGGCGATGTCTCCTGCTAATGGGACTGATCTGTCTCGGGTGTTCAGCAACAAGCTCTGGTGACGGCTGCACTGTTCCTTTCAGTTGCATAAAGACTGAAGAATTTCGTAAGCAGCTAAGCAACCCTCAGCTTATGAAGGATTCTGCTCCATGAATTTAGAAATAGGAGAATTGCGGCCTTCTGGGGTGTGTCGTTGGGTGACTGGTTGCCGACGTTTCGAAATTTTGCGTCTCTTCATATTCAAGGCTCAGGATTGATCACCCTTGGAGATGAAGGCACTACTTTACTTCGCAACGCCGGGAACGGCTTACCGCCGACACGGCGTCACATCACAAGCCCCTATTCATATCGCTGTGAGAACTTCAAAACTTGAAGGCCCAGAACTTCTGGGTTGTCACGCTACGTAGAAATGTTATTACTTCTCGACGTTTCGAATGTTAATATTGCCTCCATCTTCAAGAACAATGGGTCCTACAATCTACGACTCCTTTACTCTTGACTAGGAAGGCGGTGTGGTTTTGAAATTTCGGGCAGTCAACAACCCTCTACTCGACGTTACAAACCACATCAGCACCAACAATGTAGAAACTTCACGCACGAAACTCAAAGCTCGCCACACGGGGTTATTAATACACAGGCTACGAAGTCTGTTGAAGCACGGAAGATATTAAAGCTTAAAGCGGCATGAGGCGGCCCCCACTGTCACTGGTTCGGATCGGACGAAGGTACTGAACGAAGTACAAAACAACATAAGGCGAACGCTACAGCTGCCCACACCAGGTCGAAACGTCGCGCGGTCATTCGAGAGAAATCCCCCCGCGACTGTGTTGAAACACCACCTGTCTGTGGGCCCCTGAAAGCAAGTGCTTAATTCTGTGCAACGTCTTTCAGCAACTCTAATGCACGCAGTGTATTTATGTGTTCAATTTGACTCTCTCAATAAACACAGTGCTGTTTTATATAAAGCTATAACTAACTGGTAACTAATTTTTCAGTTTTTTGCATCTGTGTAGCTCAGGTTTCAGTTTTTCTGCGGTATGACCTCCTGCCACTGACACCAAGAATTTGTTTAGCAACGTCGGGAAATTATTACACAGTCACGTGACGTCACAAGCCAGAAGAGCGGAAGTGTCAGTCCATACTGCTAACGAAGACGAGGTGTTTTTTGTGAGGTAGGAACCAACTGGTTGGTGCTGTTAAAACGGATCTGATACCTCACAACTGCAGCACACCTTCACAGCATGAGGTCTTATGTAGACCACACGTGAACTGACACAGGGACCGATACAGACTGGACAGCAAAGGTATCCAAAAGGGCTATTTATAATGCCAAATTCGGAAAACTGCCATGCTCTCCATACACACTGCTGTTTGGCACAGTGATTACAGAGAGAATGCATCACAGGCCAGAAAACGGCTTTAGAGTAAAGTGGAAATTCATGGTTAATAAACACAGCCAGGCGACAGTTAAAATAAGCAAACAATTCATGAACACACACTGCAACCAGCAAAACACGAACCGTCGCCTGGATTGTAACCGTCGATAAAGCCACGCAGTCCGACAATGCTAGCAACAGACAACATCCCAAGCTATACTGTGTGGCGCTGGCTCATGACACCGCCCGGTGTCGCAGGCGAGTGCCAACCTTTCGAGGCCACAGACCGCCTCCTTGCTTTTGAAACAAACTTTCACTGACATCGGCCAGCTGAAGACGAAAGTGTGAACTGCAAAAGCACAGAACTGTTAGGGGCCTTAACGACATCCTGCAGCACCCGCTGGCCATACCGTTTGCATTTTCAGGAAGCAGCCAATAAAAATGTGCCCATAAATTTTTTAGCACACTGTGAGAGAAAATGGAGAACCATTTTCCACAGAAACCAAGGATGATTCACGTAATGATTTCGAAATCATGAAACTGTACGAGGTACATAGTTCCTACTTAAAATAAATCCTCTTACCTCCACTTTTCACTTACTCGACCACACCCAGCTTCAGCAGACAAACACCCTGACACCCTAAATATTCCTGCGAGAGAAGAAGCACTCCGTTTCTACGAAGTATGTGAACAGCCTGCCGTTGCTCGGAGCAGATACTGCAGTTCTGGGCTTCAGTCAGCGCCTTCAGTCTTTGTTACGGGAACAGAAGTCCACAGCTTCACGGGAACTGGCGGTTGGAGATGTACATGATCACAGATCGTTAAACGGTAAATTGGCGGTGGCGGTGGTGGTGAGGAAGAGGAAGTTGAAGGCATCGCGTCCGTGCTGTGTGCAAGGCGCGCCATGTACGCCAACACAGTCCTCACACCTACCAATTTTATGCGCGTTGGCTAACTTGTGAACGGCAGGCATCAGCTTCCTTATGCCCGTCCGTCTGTCCTCCGTATATAACCCGTCAGCTCCCTCTATTCCAATTTTTATTAAATTCTTTAGGGGGAGGTTTAACTACGATCTGCCGAGAAAATTCAGGTTTGGTTACAATCCGACACAGGCGACACGCAGACCCACGCACTGTCGTCACTGCTTTCATTACTAGCGGTTAGAAACAAGACATCAGCATTCCTGCGCTTGTCATGGTTAGCAATGTTACCGTTGATTTCGTGGTTACCTACGTTAGCGAGATCATAAATGTTCATGTCCGTCCGTCCGCATGGAACAGCCCGACCCCCACAGGGCGGATTTCTGTGAAATTCCGTATTGGGGCTTTTATTCAAATTTGTCGACACATTAATTTCGGACACAGTCGGACACATGCAACATCACTTGCACGCAGCCTGACCGCACTTGTGACTCTTCTGGTTGCCAAGTGCATCACTGTTGTTAGGTTTGGTGGTTTATGTGTTTACCGTAACCCCTTCTGGTACTAGTGCTTTACACGGGACAACGACTAAGGAAACGCGCTCAAACACTTAAGTTCTGCGGCTACTTCCTAACTTGTTTATTAGAACAAAATGCCGGACGACGAATGGCCACTTTCGTTAGTTCCTCACATCTCTGTCACGGTGTTATTATCGTCACTATCCCACTGTGCTTTACAGAAATATTGCCACTCATGTCAACAATGCAGAGTAAAGAAAGATGCGCCTTGGATGACGCACGTTAGGTGTCGTAAGGCACAGGCAGTCTTTGTGACGTAAAGGGTTTTTGCAAGCGATTTTAACATGAAATACGACGCTGTTAAGCACCTCTGAGGAGAAAGCTTATCGCTTGCGACCCGTTAGATCACTTGAATTCGTTGAAAATACGAAAGAAAAACGCCTAGGGCATCTGCTGCTCTCTATGTGGTTGTGCAGCATTGGCCAATGCTTTGCTTCTTCTGGTATTAACGTGGCAGCAGCCGTTAATACCTGACGATATTACACACATCACGTGACCTACCTGGACGAGATCCCGTCGGATCACATAACATCGAGGCAGATGTTTGTATGCCGCACATTCCGCACAGAATGTGAATAACTGCTAAGGTGCACTTGGAACTGCTCACTGTCGTGTAGTTTGAATATACAATATTGCCATCACTATAAATATTCATACATTTTAGAAGTTTGAACTTCAAATTTAAATTTTAAATTCCAGACATTTCAATAAGGCAGTGCAGTACCTAGACTAAACTGTTGGGCTTATACTCCTTTGTTATAAAACTCTCTGAAGATGGCAGCCGGTGCCGAAATATGTAGGAGTCTTAAAAGTGTTATGAATTGTATTTCACTAAGTGTGGGTGTTGTTGGAAGTACTGACTTAAGTACGTGTTTAAAAAATGTTTCTATGTGCTTTCCTTTAAATCACAGAAGTACGTAGCAACTCGTCCAGAGCGAGCAGTGTCAGCATGTTCATGTAGCAACTCGCTCAGAACTAGCAGTGTCAGCATGTTCATGTAGCAACTCGCTCAGAACTAGCAGTGTCAGCATGTTTCCCGCAGTTTGCACCGTACGCCATTTTATTCCCACAATAAATAGCTGTTACGTCCTTACATAACCTTAACCGGCTTATCTTTTAATGGGAAAAATGTGTTTACTACGAGGTACGAACCGAATGCTTAAAGGACAGGCTTCAGGCTTTAAAGGGTTACAGTCTTAAAGGGATATTGCCAAAGGAAATTCTTGTAAAATCGGCGACAGTTCTGAGGTTTTATTTATATCATTCCGCCAATCCTCCATATTGTTATTTAATTTTCTACCTCGGGCGGCACACAATGTAAGCAACTGACACTGCCGTTAAACAAGGTACCGATCAAAAAGGGTGTTATACAAAGTGTCAGAGGGTTCGGGACTGGTTCACGAGGATAGGAATTCGACTCGCCATGCCATACACACTGTGTCAGATTGCGTGCTTGTGTGCCTAGCACTGCTCTCAATTACGGAATCTGTAATTAAATGCGTTCTGAAAGCCTCTGACCATGGCTGTGGGCAGTGCACACGGGTCAGCGCCTGTGCGTGGAGTTACCTATCCACCGTCTGCCTTTCAGTGAAAGCGCCTACTCTTACTGCACAAGGCAAAGCTGACTGCACAAAGTACACAGACATGGCAGCAGATACAACATCCGTTATTCTGCTAGGATAAATAAATATGTCACAAATACAAATACATACACTGCAGTCTTCATAACGCTCAGACAACCTGAAATCGCACACTAAATACACACTGCCTACGATGCGATCTCTTCCTTCCAGGTATTCAAAATCAAATTCCGTCAGCATTACCCATCTCTCAGAAGAATGCTATGTTACCCGCCAGCCATTCAATTTCATCAAAGGCATGCAGTTAGAATGTAGCGGCAAGCAAAGAAAGCAGTTCAGTGCCTTTCAATTTATACGCTGCAGGGTAATTATCACTGAGTGTTAAATGATCACCGTGTTAGTGTTCACAGTTGGGAAAACAACGCGAGGAAAAGTATGCAATGCACACAGATATTGTAATACTTGGACGGTCCGACTTTTCTTGAAAATTATTCGACGTCTGTAAGAAAGTGCACTGAATATACAATTTGTTTCATTTTTCCGCTCCAGCCACTGTACAGAATATTTTCTGTTACAACAAATATTTTGGAAATCACTCTCGAAGAGCAGCTAGATGCGCATGCGTAGTGTCCCTCACGTTTCTCTTAAGCTAGACAACACCTGCTGCCTTTCAACACAGTTCTGTAAAACACTTCGTGTAAACCTGTGCGGCAGTTCTGGAATTTGTAATGAGGAAATGCAGAAGAACACAAATGGAAGTCGATAGGCGTACTTCGCGTCTTCCCTCTGTGAACGCATCAAAATACACACTGTATTGCCTTTATTACTGTGAGGGTTAATTTGCATGAAATAATCCGCCCACGTTAAACGTATTGGGAATGCTTTACACAGATACACCCTGTACCAGTTCGTCTTTGTTACAGTCAATTCTCGCGCTGGAAACAACACAGTAAACAGCAAACCTGTTATTTACTGCAGGCGAAAACCATATCTAAGCCCTTTTTCAGTATTTGCTAGCCCCTGGTGGCGGCCGCGCCCCCCCATGTGTATTCCATATCACTGAACAACATGAACACGACAGGTACATTAAACAGAGCAAAACGCGCCACGGCTGTGAGGGCACACAGAATGCATCTGATTTGTGTCTGCACTTACACGTGCACCTCCATGCTGTTGGTTTTGACTGCAACCACATCAGTAACAGAATAAGTAACCACCTAACTAATTAACAAACTCACCCGTTAACAAAGTAACTAACTCCACGGAAAAGAGTCCTTCTTGAGACAGCCATAGTTTTTCAGCTGCTCAAAAATTTTCTGTATTTTATGGCACCTGAATATTCATCACCTTACTCACAACAGCCTGCCACTTGTCGCCATCGCGAGCCAGACGAATTCAGCCCACGCCGTCTAAATCTTTCCCTGTAAGACCCATTTTAATACGCACTATCCTACCATTTACCCCAGGTGTTTAAAGTAGCTTTCTTTATTCAGGTTTCCCCATCAAAACCGTGTATACATTTCTCTTCTTACCTGTACGTGCCACATGCCCCACCAATTTCAATTTACTTCATTTGTTCATCCCACTAATGTTCAGTGAAAAGTACAAAACACGACGCACCTCATTATGCACAGATATCTCCCTCAGCACCCTAGTCTTGCACCCCCTCAGCCAGTGTACTTCGCTTAAAGACAGACACCAAATTTTACAGAAATACAAAATAATGGGCAAAATTATAATTCTGCGTATTTGAAAGTTTTACTACAATCCGTTAATATTTTCTTGTAAATCCACCGCAAAAGACCTTGAAATTTCCAAGGCTTTTTTACTCGTTCTTACTGACTACACATGCATGGGAGGATAATATTAAAATAGAACGTGAGGGTATGAGATTAACCCAATGTTAATGTGTATGTACAGAACATAATGCAGTTGGAAGGCAGGCGTTCAGCTGTACTGGTTCGCACTGTTTATCCCGTACCAACATCATGTGGAACACCCTCAATGCATTTTAGTGTACACTGATTTCTATCCCAAAGCAAAACGTGATTTAATATTGAATTATTGAAAACAGGTTAATATTTGAAATAGCACTGCGATCACACATCGTACACACAGGTATTAGGATAAAAAGATTCCTGACTGCGTATGAATTGAGAAATACTTTCTGCTATTTATGTCACGTTATGAATAGCAGAGAACAGCACTGCAGCAGCAGTTTCTGCACCATTATTTCTCTGTGCCGTATTTGCGTCTATTTATGTGTGCACACATCACAGATATGCAACGTTACAAACCTTATTTGAATTCACACACACAAGAGTAGTCTTATGCTGCTTCGGTATTGAAAAAATTCTTACTCTAGAATTCTTGGAATTGATGGCAGAACTCACAGTTAACGGTTCAGTAAGCAACAGAACCTACATTGGGGACTGCAGAAAACGTTAAATTTGGTTCACTGGTATCGTCCGAGCTTCATGCTTCTGCTCTTTAACCGTGAAAACAAATTTCATTATTCTTCGTAATTGGAGAGTGAAAACTGGAATACAGAACAATATGAACAACAGGTCGATACTTGGGAATATTAGTGAATAATTAAATGTAAATTTGGAGAAGGGGCAATATCTTAGTCCGAGGTGACATGACTAGAGTTTGCTTGGAGGCACGAGGAAAGTCAGGTGACATGACTAGAGTTTGCTTGGAGGCACGAGGAAAGTCAGGTGACATGACTAGAGTTTGCTTGGAGGCACGAGGAAAGTCACAACTGAAACAAACAAGTCCTGAAAGACGAGTTTCAAACCCGCCTGTGCCGTAATTGTAAGAGGCAGTGTTGCCAACAGGTGAAGCGTGAATTTAGGTATTTTGTCGTTGTCAAATCTGTTTCACCGAAGGCAAAGGATTTTCTTTAGCCCGCGTATTCGCCTGACGAATCCCTAGACACAAAATACAGTCATATAAAATGCACAAAATCTTCAGTGCCTTGAAGTGAATCAGTCACGACCAACTTTGTTTTCTTGTTCTTATTTTAAGTTTTTGGGCTTAAAATAAAAGAAGAAAACAAGGTTTGTCGTGACTGGTTCACTTCACGGCACTGCAGAGTTTGTACTTTGTACACACACGCCAGCGGGGGTGTCTAACATTATGTTTACAGTCATAAGAGTTTCCATTTGAAACAAGGTACAACGTGTGGCAAATTGTACGTGGGTTCATTACCTGCGCCTATAAGTTTCACTTTCATCTCGCAGTGTACCTGCACTTCTCCTGCAACTACTGCAATCAGTGTAGCGCCTTAACAGCCGCACGACTAAGCACACACTGCTGTATTCTAGTCGTGTTAAAACTTTACACGAAAAATACTCCTGCTGTAATTCTGCGCCCATGCACTGCAGCAGATCTGCACTGCGGTCGCCGTACAGTTATGTGCGTTACATAAGTAACACAAAGAAGCCTATACAGGGTGTTACTAAGTTTTATTGCCTACTCTAACCAACTGACTCATCGGGGAGAACCAAGGGTATTAACCACTGCGACAGAAATCCTGTGGCGAGTCGGGGCTTTCGGAGGATATCAAAATTCGAAGTTCTCGAAAATTTTCATATACGTATTTTTTATGGTTGTTTTAATTTGACATGTCACATCAGGAGCAAACAATGCAGCCTGCTGAGTGTGTCGAAGAACATGCTAGTGGAGACAGGACTTGGAACCGAGGAGGAGGACAGAACAGAAGGGCGGAGGGAAGTATAAAAATATTACGAGATGAGCGGGTAAGGAGTGAGATGTGAGGACAGAAAAATACACCTTTGTAGAATTACGGTCGCAACACCTAAAGGAAAGAAACCACTTGTAACAATAATGTCAGGCTTCCGCCGCGCCGACGCCGCGTAATGCCCCAGAAGAGTGCACGTCTCACTTGTGAGATCTGACCTTAGACAGGAGGTGAAATACAGTTCATCTTGCATCACGCCGTAACGGCGCAGCTGCAGTGCAGCCACAGCTCCACCCTTTCCTTAACATCGGCTCTAGTTGGGGCTGCGTGGTCAGCACCATACCCATCCGCCTTACCCTCGGGAAAGACACCGGTACCCACCAAACTGGAGGCTGGGCGGGCCCCAGGGCCTGTATGGACGGGTGCAGAAAATCTCGCCCCAACCGAAATTCGATCGCCGGACCGCCCAGCCCGTAGCGAGTGGCTATACCGACCCACTGACAATATTAAACTGGCCACTGAAGGCACAGGCTGGGAGGCTCTGGCGTTCAGTCACTTGGCTCAGGTTATGGTCCCATAATAGGCTGTTGTGCACAAGGTAATGAACCTTCAGGCTCCTCAAGAGGTCTTGAGGTTTTTCAGTCGCTGAGTAGCTTTCGGCTTCTCCAGAAGGACTCCGCTTCTTGGAGCAGCTTCGTTGCTTATAAGACGACACTGCACATCCAGTCCGTACAGATGTGACCACAACAAGCCGCTGGCACTCCCAGTGATGATGACGTGGACGTCTGGAAATTAATCCTCGTCTCTTTCATCTTTAATTGCCTTGCCCGTTCCTAACGTGCGAGACGCTACACGGTACGACTTCAAAAACGTTCAGAGCTCTGACACACACACACACACACACACACACACACACACACACACACACACACACACACACACACAGACAGATGAAAGAGGCGGTCATTCGCCCCCCACATGTGTTTCACAATTATCTGCTGAAACCCTCTAATTTTTCCCCCAACTTTCAATACACTCACATTAACATAGAAACTCAGTCCCGAGCAAAATGTCAATCTCATTCCCTCAGCGTCTGTCGGATTCAAACAGACGCACTCTGGGCGTCCTGAAACGTTCCAACTCAAAGGAGAGTTTTCTGTGAAGTCGTACGTACCGCCTCACGCCACTTTCAAACCTGACTCGTCCATTATGTGGGACAACGACGGTGACACAAGTTCGGAAACGTATACATAGAGTGACATTTGTAAGAGACACTAATGGAGACACACCTTAGGAAAGGCACGCACACAGTAAAATTATATAAGACGCTAGTGCAGACACACCTCAGGAAAGGCACGCATTGAGTAAAATTATATGAGACGCTAGTGGAGACACACGTCAGGAAAGGTACGCATAGAGTAAAATTATATGAGACGCTAGTGGAGACACACGTCAGGAAAGGCACGCATACAGTAAAATTATATGAGACGCTAGTGGAGACACCTCAGGAAAGGCACGCATACAGTAAAATTCTGGCACCCTCGCACAATTTCCTTTTATTATCTGTAAAACCGTAAGACGTATGGAAATATTTTATCGCCCAAGAAATACGAGTATGTTTCATGTTTTGGCGTTTTACGAGCCTTATGGAGAACCGCGACCGGCTGAGCGTGGTCTAAAGTCAGCGGCTAAATGGTTTGCAGAAATTTTGTGAAAATTTGTACGGAAGGTTATTACACAAGGCTGTGGAGCAAGGGCGAATTTCTTACAAACCGGCTCAGTGACAGTCATGCTTTAGTTATGGATATGAAATAGTTTGTGCTCCCACTTTCCAAATTTCTTGACAGATTTGGGTGAAATTTGGTATAGTATTTCTCCACGTATTCCGTTGAGTAACTGCAAGTTTCGTGAAAATCTGTTTAGCGAAAGGCATAACCTTCCTTCTTAACGGCTAAGTGAAAGTTTATCTTCTTTTCTACCGTTTTCGCACGCTTGGGAAAGACTTCGGTTTAGGCGATGCCAACCAAAACTTACGGGTTTTCATTTCTGTGAAAATTTACGCAGTGAAAACCCTTGGTTACTTAGGAATATAAACGAATTTACAGGCATACGATCCTCTTTCATTAACCTGTTTTGCTAACATTTGTTATAAGCGATCTGCACACAGTACTGTTGAACATTTGTGACTTTTCTGAAAATCGGTGCAGGGAAGGTCGTGCTTTTGTTACGTGCGTACATGAACTGCGTTTACGCGTGCACTGCGGGAGCCTGTAACACTGTCACAGTAGAGAAGGACTCGGTGATCGTGATTTCAGGCTTCCGCCGCCACGTTGATGAGATCTGCGCTGTTCTGGGATATTACGAGGCGTCGTGTGCTAATTGTATACCGACGTTTCGGCCCGATCTCCAAGGGTCAAGAATTCGGACCCTTGACTCTTGGAAGATGGGACCGATACGTTGTTCCGAAACGTCGGTATACAATTATCACACGACGCCTCGTAATGTCGCAGAAGAGCGCAGATTTCAGGACTTGGTAATGTCAGTGCACTGCGTCACGGAATAAGCACTGTAGAGCACTGTTCACTGAAAATCCGCTCTGAGTGTGTTGTTCTCCCACAAACACTGAAACACAGCTGGAGATCAGCACAGGTCCTCGTGCCAGGTGTTTATTGTAATTCGACCTTAACCATACTGGAGTATATGAAAAATTTTAGCAAAAGGGCAAAGTTATAAATTTCATGAAAAGCCTTTCATAAATTCTGGGGTTGAAGCGTGGCGAGAGAGGGATGGAGATGTCTTAATAGGTGCTGTGCATAGATAGGAAAGTGCGCAATCAGAAAGACAAGAAACAGACAGAGTATATTTCAAGAGAGCTATAAATGGACATGACGGAGGCACAGCGGCACGGGAATAAGGTACAGGGGAAGAGAAGCAGAGAATGGAGGAGTGGAACAAGGTGGCAAATGAACTTCGTAGAGGGGAGTCCTTCTTGAGAGGTTCACAGTTTGTTGGCTGGTCGAGGAAGTTCGTACACTATGTGTTTTGCAATGCAAATTTCATTGCAATTTTCACACGGTCCGGCCACTTGTTGCTATTGAGTCCAGTCAACACCCTACCATCCTACTTCTTCAAGGTCAGTGTTACTCACATCCTCCCATCTACTCCTAGTTCTTTCAAGGTTCTGCACACCAAATTTCTGCGTGCATTTTCCTTCTCCCACATACGTATCGCATGTCAGGTCAGTTCAATCTCCCTCATTCCGTATCACCCGAACGGTGTTTGGTGAGAGGTACAACTCACACAGCAACCTTCTCCCGCCTTTGCTACTTTCCTCTTCGTAAACCCAAATATCTTCCTCAGCACCTCGTTCTCGAACATCGTCAGGATAAATCCTTTCCTTAGCGTCACAGATGAAGTTTCACGCCCACACAAAGCAACAGGCAAAATACAGCTGTGTGTGGTGTAGCATTTGTATTCTTAGGAGTTGGAAAAGAAAAGGAAAAGACTAGAAAAGACAGAGTAGAAAGTAAAGGAGAAAGAGATGAAAACAAAAGTTATTTTTTATGTAAGTTCCACCTGTCGCTGTTGTCGCTCAGCAAAAGCCCACGTGTTGCCCTAAAAACAAAAGCGTGAGATTTCCCAGCAGTGTTCCCGCACTACATATTTGCGTTGTTTTAATTACCCGAATGCTGTCACAAGTGGAAGGGCAGAGTTCGAGAGTTCCATATATCACCAGCGCTCCGTACGCTTCACACGGCCGTCACAAACAGCGCCCTTTCTTTCCAGTAACCAACTGTATCGCAGTTAACGTTATTACAGTCCTACGCACATTTTACTTCAACTCGCCGTGCTGTTTTACCTGCAGCACAGTGGTTACTGCAAGTAGGAAGCAGCTGTCGAGCAACGAGCATCTGTGTGCTTTCATCCCCCCCCCCCCCCCCCCAGTATAAAACCAAGCAAAGTTTCAGTCGTTGTTATTTAAACCCTGAAGATACAGGCTTTCTACCGCCCGGTGTCAGTATGCATGGACGCGCTGTCAGTGATGATTATCCCACATGCACACTATATTAGCCCACACACACATTTCGAGCCGCTGAGGAATTATATGGACGAATGGACAGACAGACATCTTGTGCGCTTCCAATCATAAAATAGGCCCTCTTGTTCCTTCCGTTTGGTGCCTACACTCTGCATGCTTCCGGCTGGAATTCTGTCAGGCTCTGGCACTGCGGAACTTGTGTGCACCGGCCTGCACTGTTACAAAGTTCCGGTACGGCTAAACCAAAACGGTCGCACTGCTGTGCCGTCGTTTGACAAAGTCTGTCCCAATAACAACGGTGACAGGAGCAATATTAAAAAACAGAAACAGATTGCTTTGTGCTGTCATTTGCGCTCAGAAGAATAGTCACAAAGAATGAAGCAATGAATCATGTCAAAGGAAGAGAGTGATAGTTTCGTTTCGTTTCGTTTCGTTTCGCAGTCCTTCCCTCTTCTACCTACTCACAGCAGGTGTCGGGGTTTCAGTTGCTCACTTGTTCACACTCAGACACTCATCACAGTGGGTAGGACTCCTCTGGACGAGGGATCGGCCCGTCGCAGAGACCTCTACCTGACAACACAAACACTATACAAGAGATAAACATCCATTCCCCCGCTGGGATTCGAACCCACGATCCCAGCAAGCGCTCGGCCGCAGACCTACGCCTTAGACCGCGCGGCCACTGGAATCGGAGAGCGTGACTGTACGGTTTGAAAACCTGCTGCAAAAATCCGTCATTACTGTGGTGTGGAGGCAAAGGTGTGATGCCTGATAGCTCGGTCCAAGGTATTTGTAAGATATTATTTCGCATTTATGATCAAAAGTGTTTAGAAACAAATTAATCTTTGCTCAGTCCGCAGTTTTCCTACAATAATCTACACCGAACTGACACAGTTGCTTGAATCAACAACCGCGTCGATATTGTCTGTCTCCACGGAGCAAAAAGGAAAGCAAGCCTGCCAGACGCGCGCGAAGGGCACATTTCCGCCTGCGGCGCCATGTGGTGACCTTCTGATGCATTCAAAGTTTTGCCAGGCAACAGCGGTGGACATAGGCTTTGAACTGCAAAATTGGATCAGGTTGCTGTGCAACACAACCGGAGGCGGGAGCGTAGGAAACTGGCCACAGGACAAGCAGACAGGACCTGCTGGTTGTTGGTACCAGTCACAGATATTAATTTCAAACAACGTACGTTTTAGGTGTTCTGAGATGTGACGTCGTTTCGACTGGTAAACACAGATGTTTCGAAGGCTCGTAGTGCCTTCATCTTCAGGGTGAAGCAGTCCGGTGTTAGAAAACATGAATCTTGAGCAGCAGCCATATGGCATGAACCATCGCCCCACAGTGCTGGTTGCACAGTGTCATTACATTAGCAGCAGCCATATGGCATGAACCATCGCCCCACAGTGCTGGTTGCACAGTGTCATTACATTAGCAGCAGCCATATGGCATGAACCATCGCCCCACAGTGCTGGTTGCACAGTGTCATTATATTAGCAGCAGCCATATGGCATGAACCATCGCCCCACAGTGCTGGTTGTACAGTGTCGTTACATTAGCAGCAGTAACGTACCGCAGAACGTAACTGCGTCTCTTCAGCACGCACGTCCCAAGACAAACCCGCACTCCATCATTTCAACACAATCTAGAAATTGTGAAAGAAATTCCGTTTAATGAGGCGCGTTTTTGAACGTGTTAAGATATCTGACTATGGGAAACGGGCGTGGATGAGATAAACGGATCCCAGAAATGGCGTGTATTAAAGACATCAAGAAAGGTACAGCACACCATGTACACTGAATCTGCTGTACACGAAACAAAGCTTACACGAAGTGTTCCAGCAAATGCGAGCTTTGTTTTAGAATGTGACACACTGCAGTTTGTTACACAGGTGCCGTCACGCGTTGCAATGAGGACTACAGCAAAACACACACAGGACTGCTGCATGACAGGTTTTGTACTGACTGTCTGAAGCACGGGAAACCTACGCCGTCACTGCTTTTAACCGTTCTGATGTTGTGCTGGTAGTGTAACACGAGGGGCAGGACACGGCACTGTGCACGAAATGCCTGTCAGTACACCTCACGGGAAGGAGCCAGATGGAAAGCCTGGACGTCGATAAGAGACGCCATTAGGACAGTCTTTAAATGAAGAGAGTGGGCAGAATTCATCTGGCCCAGAACACGGGCCAGCGACGAGCTGTTGCGTCAAGGGTGATGAAATTTTACGTTCTGTAGGAGAGGGGGAAATTCTTGTGTTAATTGAGAGACACCTAACGTACACGTGACTGTTCCGTGGAGTGAGGTGGTTAGGTTATTATTATTATTATTATTATTATTATTATTATTGTTGTGCATTATTTGGGTACTCAAATCGAGAAGAATTAGATGGGCGGGGTATGTAGCACGTATGGGGGAAAAGCTGTGCATACAGGATTTTGGTGGGGAGACCTGAGGGAAGGCGACCACTTGTGAGACCCAGGCGTAGATGGGAGGCTAATATTAAAATGGATCTTCAAAAAGTGGGATGGGAAGCATGGACTGGATTTAGCTGGCTCAGAATAGGGACAGGTGGCGGGCTCTTGTGAATGCGGTAATGAACCTCCGGGTTCCATAAAATGCGAGGAATTTCTTGCCTAACTAAGAAACTGTTAGCTTCTCAAGAAGGCGTTTGCTCCATGGCGTTAGTTAGTTATGATTATTCTGCAATATTTTTGTTTTGTCTGTTCAGTGCCGTGTTTCTGTGTGTTTGTACCGTTTTTGTGTTGAATTTGTGTCGCTGTGCTGGCTTTACAAAGGCACTTGTGCTGTTAAGCCTGCGTGTTCATAAATGCCCACTGAACTGAACTGTATTATTATTATTTTTTTTTAATTCCGAATTTCTCACTTCTCAGCTTTAGCTGGGAAATATTCGCCTATCCTGGGATGTATCATCAACAGGATTAGGCTCGGTGGTCTTATGTGTAATTTAGGAAATTTCTTACAACTGAACATGTGCCAAGAATTACCACTGTTTGCATCTGTATGTATGTGTTTGGGTGCAGGCTAAGTCTCTTTAACCTTTGTGACAGTGACTTTGGAATTATTCCCGTGGCTGAAATTACTATCGGGACCGCTTGTACTGCGTCCTGCTTCCACATAGCACGTATTTCGTTCGCCAGTTCTTGGTATTTGTTTTGTTTTTCGGCTATTGTTTTGGCGAGACTGTGTGTATTTGGAATAGCTATGTCTATTAGGAAGGTATTTTTTGTTTTCTTGTTTGTGAGAGTTATGTCAGGTCGGTTGGAAGGTACTGTTTTGTCCGTAATAATGCTGCGATTCCAGTACAGTTTGAAGTTGCCATTCTCCAGCACGTTTGCTGGTTTGTACCTATAGTATGGGCATTTGTCTTCAGTTAGTTCAGCTGCTTCTGCCAGTTTCTGGTGCATAACTTTCGCTACTTCATCATGTCTTTTTATGCACTCGGCAGGTGCCAGCTGTTCACATGCTGCAGTAATGTGCTGGATCGTCTCCGGTTCTTTTCCACATCTTCTACACACCTCGTCGATGTTCGGCTGCTTCAAAATATATTTCTTGTAGTTTCCTGTTAGTATGACTTGGTCCCGTATTGCTGTTAAAAAGCCCTCTGTTTCGGCAAACAGGTCTGCATTTGTCAGCCGTTTGTTCGACGCTTCTACGTCTACATGTTCTTGGCTAAGGTCACGCGGGTGTCGGCCGTGTAAGGCTTTTTGGGACCAATGTCTTCTGACTTTGTTGTTGTATTCTTCGTCTGTGGTGAGATCATTTTCATTTGCGCGCAGTAAGTCCAGCGGTGTGTATTTATTGCCTGCTGTTACTGCTGCAGCATGGAGAGGTGATGATGTCTGTTTGTTTAAGAAGTATGTCTGAAGTAACTTCACCTGCGTATCATGCAGCCGAGTTTTATCAGCCATCCCTCTTCCTCCTATGTGCCGCGGTAGGGTGAGTCTTTCCTTTGCGGCACGGGGGCGGTGAATTCTATATCTTGTAAGTAGCGCTCTCGTTCTAATTTGGAGGTTCTCTAGGTCTGTGGGTGTCCATTTCACTATTCCGAAATTGAAATTTGGTACTGGAATTGCGTAAGTGTTTATAGCTTTAATCGTATTTTTCCCATTTAACTTTGTCTTTAATATGCTTTTTGTGCGCTGTAGGCATTCATCGCCTAGCTGTTGTTTCATTTGTGCGTGTTTAATTTGCTCAGTTTGCATGTGGCCCAAGTATCTGTATATGTCTCCCTCTGTCATGGCTGTCACAGTGTCCGCTTCCTCTGTTGTGAAGTTTCTCAGTTCCAGTTCCCTTTTTACAATACTTAATGTTTTGCATCGTTCAACCCCGAATGTCATTCTGATATCTCTGGAGAAAGTTTGGGTGAGCTGCAGGAGTTCTTGCAGTTGATTGTTTGTGGCTGCATAGAGTTTAATATCGTCCATGTATACAAGATGATTCAATCGTTGCGTCTCCTGGCTGTTGGAGTTTATACCAAAACCGCAGTTTGTTCTGTTAAGCAGGTAGGAGAGAGGGTTTAGTGCAAGGCAAGACCACAGTGGGCTAAGACTGTCCCCTTGATATATGCCTCGCTGTGTGCGGATAGGATCACTCGTAATCTGGTTATTTCTGACTTTGACTTGAAGGGTTGTTGTCCATTTCTTCATCAGCTGTTGCAATGAGTCAATTATCGCTGGGTCAATTTTGTATAATTCTAACACGCGTATGAGCCAGCTATGTGGCACTGAGTCGAAGGCCTTGCGGTAATCGATGCACGCTATGTACCGGTTTCGGTTATCCCTGTGTGCTTGTTCCAGAACTACTGAATCTATTATTAGCTGTTCTTTACAGCCCTGGCAGTTTTGATACATCCTTTTTGCTCTACTGCCAGTTATGTATTTGTTTCTACGTGCTTGCAGATCTTTTCAGCCATGCACGCTGTGTATATTTTATATATTGTGCAGAGGCAGGATATTGGTCTGTAATCGGACGGTCCTTAGTGTCCTGACTTTTCGGTAATAGGTACGTTATTCCTCTGACTAAAAATTCTGGAATTTTTTCGGCGTCCTCTATGAATTGATTAAAGTAATGTGCTAGATATTGGTGGGCTGCAGTGAACCGTTTGATCCAAAAGTTACTTATTCCATCTGGTCCCGGTGCCTTCCAGTTAAGTGTTTTAGCAATCAGCCGGGATACTTGTTCTGTGGTTATTGGGCTGTGTTTCATTGCAGTCACATTAGACATTCTTTTTTGCCCATTTCTTATCCAGCTTGCTTTCAGGTTATGCCTGGCTGCGTTTCCCCATATGGACGCCCAGAACTTTGTTAGCATCTGTTTGTCCGGTAGTTTGTCTTGGCAATCTAGTCGTCGTTCAATTTTTAGGTTACGGCAGTAGGTTTCTTCGTTGGCAGTAAATAGTCTGTTTTGTTGCTTCCGTTCCTTTGCTTCCTTATACCGCCTAAGAATTTGTGCCTTTCTGATAGCCTTTGCTTCAGTGTGTCAAGTATTTCCGTAGTGTGGACATTACTTGGGTTATATTTGGCATGTGTGTGTATTTTTTCCATATCCTGCGCATGTGCTTCTGTATTCTGTTGCTGGTGTTACCTCTTTGGAGCTGCTGTACTCTTGCAATGTCTTTCCTTAAGTCACTGATTTGTCTCTTGAGCCTGCTTTCCCATGGTGGAGCTTGTTGTTTATTTTGTAAATCATCCGGGTTGTTTTTTATCTTACCCCCCGACATCCTCACGGTGGCAACTGCTGCTGCCTAGATGGTGTTGCGCAATTCTAGGAAATTGGTGACATTATTTTTCATATATTCCGGAAGTATCTCCTGGTTTATGGCTGTTATGATGGTGGCTAACTTCCTTGAGCATTTCTGTTTAGGTATCTGTAGTCTAATGGCCGCATCTGTTCCTTCAAATTCTTTTAGAGCTTCGTGAATTCTATTTTTATTTTATCTAGCTCTGGATTTTCCACAGTCTGTCGGCGTTCTAAGCTTTGCTTTTCTTTTTGTTGATTTTCACTAATAGGCTGTGTTATTTCTTTGTCTCCTATAACGTTTCAGCCACTTGTGCTCCGATTTCTTCTAACCAGCGCTTTGTTAATAAGTTTTTGGCAACAATGGCCTTTCGTTGGTCGGCTGTTCGCTGCTCGTAACGTCCATCTCAGGGCACTGTCTGTGAATCTGTCATGTAATTCTTGTTTGTACCCAGTTTTTATAGTTTCCAATTCAGTTATTATGCAGTACTGGCGCATATAAACGTATTCATTGCTTTACTCCACTGTATGCGCTGGCGTGGTTTTCCAGTGTTAGTGGTCCCAAGCATAGCTTGGGAAACAGTTTCAACTGGCTGGGTCTCTTGTTGCTGTGCGGACCCACGACGGGGTCCTGTGGTAGCCCTGCGTGGGATGGCGCCACTTGCTTCACCAGTCTCCACGGGAACTTGTCTCTTATTTTCCGCTGACTGTCCAGTCCCCAAACACTCAGCGCGGGTGATATACTGCATACCCGAAGCAGTTTCCGAGGCTCGGCTAACTTCCTTCTCCAGTCTCATGGGTGTAAAGCTTTTTATGCCTTCTGCCAGGTTTGTGGATGGGATAGGTAGGGGGTTTAGTTTGGGTAGCAAGGACTGTTAAAGGCATGGGTAAGTTTTAGGAGAGTCGCCCCAGATGGTCGCCTCTTACGACGGACAGGGAATTCCCTACGCCTATTCTTATACCGGGACCTAGACGGCATTTATTATTATTATTATTATTATTATTATTATTATTATTATTATTATGGGTTTGGATTGGAGACATTTGGGTGCGCAGGTCTGCGTGTATTGACTTCCTTGCCTAAACACATGCAGGCTGTGTTGCTCTATAAATTACAGATATATGAGTTTATAACTGTAAGTTTTATGATGCATGTGTCTACCTGTGTGTGTGTTAAGAAGTCAGTTTCGAAACATACAGAATATACGTCCTGTAGCTGTTGCACAAAACTCGTCATTTACTAAATCCCGATTTTCCAAAGCATGTCCGAACATTACTGGATACAAAAAATGATCCTAATCTGGGATAATGATTGACAAAGGCAGAGCTCCAGGCGATCCCATTTCCAGAAGGACAGCCAGAGTAAACGTAAACTTTTCCTTGTACTGTTTATGTACCACGTCCTGAAGACGCGTGGGGGAGTGGAAGATAGCTCCAAATATTCTTGCCATCGGCTGTACATAGAATCCAGCTGCCAGGCCTCTGCCGCTTTAGGCCTGGCGAAAGAGTTCGTATCACTTATTATACAGGGGTTGGTGCGCGCCACAGCCGGCCTGGAAGTTTAGCAGAAAACAAAAGTCTTTGCCCCCGCCGGCAAATACCAAAAAACCAGACCGCTCGGTAGCCCTCCCACTGCCTAGTCACGATACCAACTGAGCCATCGCGGGTCCGTACTGACACGTTGGTCGGTTTAATGAGTAGTGTGAATTGTGAACCAGTAATTCCTCCTAATGAAGCTTCGCAGCAAAGTTCGTGCCGGAACGTTGGCCTGCCCTCTGTCGCTGCAAACTATTTAATCAGACGTTCCTACTGTGCTGCAGCACTGAGCACTGGCTGTGCAACTCTGCCCGTCATGAGTTCGGACACCTGCCTGTGGTTAGCCGCATTCAGCGTCTTCGTGTATCCGTGTCGAACAGACCTCTAGCCACGAAGTGCCTGTACCTGCTGGAACGCGGACTGCACGCCCAACGGAGTGCCATTATATAAGACCATGGTTTTCGTGGATGTGACGCCGTGCATTCTGATATATATGTACGACACTTTTTTAGAGGATTCTACTGCCGTGAAATTGAGGGTTACCTGAATATGGGGGTAACCAAACTATGAGCTTAACGTTCTCCACCGTGAGGTTCTTTATATGATGAAGGAAACAGGAAAAGCCTCCGAAACGATGTGGCTTGGAAGAACAGACATAGTGGAAAGTTGCCAAAATGTCTGTCAGGAAGTCTGCTTATACCGTAACAGGCGAGATTATGCACTGCTGCGTATCAAAATTTGGTACCCCACTGCCAAAAATTTTCGTGTTGTAAATTATGTGGCTTACTACAGCCCGTCTGTCGTCCTGCTCGTCACACACACACACACACACACACACACACACACACACACACACACACAATACGGCACGGTTTATATCCGAATGTATGAGAGTTAGGCAAGCCCGGGACCCGAAGATGGCCGCAGTCGGTATTGCAGCCTCGCCCTTTGCCTACAAAGTTACATGCCGTAAATTTTCAGTGTCACTGTGGTTTTAAAATGCGTCTCAAAACTTTTAATGTGTGAGTGTAGGTAAATAAAAGGGTTATCTGTGGGAACCGGGGCTAGATATGGCAGCTGCAAAATTTTCCCCTTAAATTTTCAGCCGCGTGTTTATATACGTTACAATTTATAACGACACGCAAACGTGCCAGTGCACCTAAGTATCATATACAGTCGATAACAGATGAATGAATGAGCACTGCTGGGACTATACCGACAGGGGAAGGCCGAACTAGTCGGAGAAAACCTGTCCCAGTGCTACTTTGTTTACCATAAACGTCACATGGACTGGCCTGGGATAGAACTCGGGCCGCCGTGATAAGAATCCTGCGAATAACCGACTGAATCATGGCCAGTCCAGCTTAATTGTTAAAATGTACAGTGCGTGACGTGCGTATTTACGGATCTTGTTCAGAAACGTTAAATACTCAACTTCCTAAACATGCAGCAGGTGGGCCAAGCGCTGAGCTAGATCAACCGACAGTGACAGGTACTTGTAAATCCCCGGTAGGTTTTTCAGGTATACGTTACGGTCCGCTCGATAGGTCGCACGTTCACATCATGGAACTGCCGCGTTCACCTGTCACACGTGCCTTCCATTTTATGTCCCTCTGAGTGGCGGGATATCAAAATGTCTTCCAAACCGCTCCTGTAATTCTAACCGGGATCAGCGTACGTGTTAGCGAGAAGTGATGAGAAAATTACAAGAGAAAAAGAAGTGGAAAGGGAAAGGAGGTAAGTGAGCCAACAGGGAAATGAGACGTCGGGAGAGCGAACACAGAAAAGTAAACATGCCAAATTAAAATCGCTTTATTATAAAAAGAATAACGGCAGACGAAACAGAGACGAAGAGCACAATAGCTGCCTGTGTCACTACTCTCATTATTAGAATAAAGCAAAACCAACAGAAGGGACCCTCCTTCCGCCTCCCCTTCCCTTCACCGTCAGTGCACACGTACCCGTCCCTCATTCTGCAAAACGACGTGTCCTTATAGTTTCACCCTTCTTCTAATTAGCTTACGTGCAGTCACGTGCTTCGATATCAGTACGTGACACACTGTACTTCCCCGTGTCCACTGTCATTCTTAGCAAAACAGGGAGTCACGTGATGGGTTTCCTTACTCGTAAGCATTAATTAACCCTTTAAAGCCCAGTGGTTACTTTATGTACCGCCAGGTTTAACATTCACAAATTCTACGTTCTGCCCACACAGTGTGTTTATGTGTTTTGTGTGGATCTCAGAACAAACAGCGATTATTTCCCTATACAGCATTAACTGACTGGTTCTTATAACCGAGACGGAGTGTGTTTACTGCGCGGTACGGACTGTAGCCCTTTAAAGCCCCGTGGTTACTTTATGTACCGCCAGGTTTAACAATCACAAATTCCACGTTCTGCCCACACTGTGTTTATGTGTTTTGTGTGGATCTCAGAACAAACAGCGGTTATTTCCCTATACAGCACTAACTGGCTGGTTTTTATAACCGAGCCGGAGTGTGTTTACTGCGCGGTACGAACTGAAGCTTTATCCCTAAATCAGGTTAACACAAGACTGCAGCGGGTTAAAGACATTCTCCCCGTTTGCTGTATGTAACTCAGTTTGTACCGCGAAGTGCGATTAGTGACTTTTGCTGGTAACCGGAACATTCTGCTGCCGTGTGAAGCTCAGAACAGCAGTCAGACCTGCTGAATGAAGACAGCCAAGTTCGTAACTTGTATCAATCTGCTCCGGTGCTTGCGGCGGTGGGTTGCGGTTTGTTACGGCTTGTTTCGGGGGATTCACCAGTGCATTATAATCTGAACTGACGCCCCCCGGGCTCCGATTGCAGAAGTACAGAGGATCTGCCAACTACAGCTGTTAACACTGTGGCGCTCAATTTTGCGTGTTCAATAAACAGCAAACAGCATTATGACGCTAGAACACACACACTAAACTTATTAAACCGCTAGCTCAGAGAATTACATCACATTGCCCCTTCCGACCCAACTCAAACCTCACTTATCCCCTCCACATTTTCATGTTTTCCAAAATTGTCTTTCTTTTTTCCTCGAGGACCGCAATTCAGAACACTAAGTGCGGCACAGTGCAGTGCACGCACGCACACAGTACTTCCGCTGTTCGCCAGGGTTAATGTTGCTTTCCTTCTCAGTATCACAGCTTATAGTGAAGTGAGTTCAAAAACAACGGACCAGCCGCCCCTGTTCAAGCCAAGAAAACACGCCAGCACCACAGATGTTGGGACACGCAGCACTGCGTTTCGCACTTTTAATACCTTCACTGTTTAAGGTCAATTAAAATACAGTTTTAACATTATAACTTCCTGCTTACGTACTGACGACTTATACAGTGACAGTTACCACTGCCCTCTTAGTACACTGTATTATATATATATATATATATATATATATAGTCCGTTAACCTTTATCCGGCTAATGTGGAATATATGGTGAGCTGCTAATAATGCCAGCACCACTCGGCTACCAACTGGGCCCTTAAGGGAGGGCCCAGTTGGTAGCCGAGTAAGTGTGTGCACACAGACATGACATTGGACGTCTTTCACGATTGATTCAGTGTTGAGACATTGCGCAGCGAGAGAAAGAGAGAGACAAAGACGCTCCTTTCAGCGTTGCCAAATGTAGGTCACCAAATATTACACATTAGTGGTGCTGGCATTATTAGCAGCTGACCACATATTCCACATTAGCAGGATAAAGGTTAATTATCCGTGACAATTTGCCGTACACGCTGTACACGTCGATCAAACCTGTAGCTCCCTGAAGATGGCCATAAGATATGGTTGAAAGCCGCAGGAGCTCTGTATAACAGACACACAACACTGTGCAACCAGTCGGCAGATCTGTGTGTGTGAAATGAAACCTTGCAGGGAGTTTCGCCGAGACAGCTCTAGTGCAGAAGAAGTCACTAAACTGATTTTTCACATCATAAGTGCCCCGCCCCCCCTCCCCCCTGCTATGAAAACCCTTACAGGTCAGAAAACAAAAAGACACTTTGTAATACACGAAGGTGGCACAGTCTTCCTTCAGAAGCTTACAGTTTCTCAGCTAGTTAAGAAGCGCACCGCATTTTATGAAACTGAAATTTTATTACCGTGTTTAGAGCACCCCGCTGCCTGTCCTTGCACTGTGTCACATGAATTCAGTTCACATACTTCCGTTTTTAACTCGAATTCCATTTAATATTATCCTGCCATCTACACCTAAATGTTCCAAGTGGCTCTTTCCTTCACGCATTGTGGTTACACGTTCTCTCCTCTCGTACTGTCGACATTTTGTACGCCGGTCACAGCCAGCTCTCTGCTGCCTTTACGTCTTACCACAGGCCTTCCTGTGGCGCCATATACCGGCATTATGAAATAAACTCTCGCAGCTTAGAACCTGATGAAATCAGGTACTGAATTGTGATACCTTAAGAACCGTCCGCTGAAATATGGGTTCTTGAACATGGACTGTTGTTCCGGACCAAAGGCTTCCGGGCGTGTTTGTTTGTTTGTTTGCTTGTTTGTTTGTTTGGAGCGAGTGCTGCTAACACAGCCGGCAATCCAATTTACGCGTAACGTAATACATCTGACTTCGTATTCCATTACGTCGTGTAAGAGCCCTTTATTACTGACAGAACACCGCTGCGATTTGCTGACGGAAACTGCCAGTGACAGAAGGATGCTTCATAGTGTCACTGCAGCCCGTATAGGCAAGTTTGTCGCAAAGTTGCATTTCTGACCGTGTACATATCTGCAACATAACGGCCATGTAACACTGCACGTAGGCAGCTGGTTATATTGCTATTCACTTGCTACTGTACCATGAGATTTACTTGCGATTTATTAAACAACGCTCTCATTATGTCAGGTTACACAACGCCGAGCGACAGGATGACAGGCGGATAATGAACTGAAGGCAAAACGAAGCGGAGCGGTGCCCAAACAATTTACTCTGTTGTCCAGTTATCCAGGTATTTTCCTCACCATGGAAAGCGTTTTGCGAATGAAACGGCCAAACGAACTGCGCTGTGAGAAGCTGTCGATATTATTACCTCGTTGGGACATGCCTCTTCCTAACAACAGTCCTAAAATATTTGGCATTCCTTAGTAAGTCATGTGTCCCTCTGTCCGTAAGCTAGTATCCGCTCCTGAACTGTTGGACACGTCATTTTTAGAAACTGTATGTGGGACACGTCTGACAAAACTACGGGTTTCAAGATATCTATAAAACGGAAGGTGTTGCTGCGCCTGCCTGCCTGCCTGCCTGCCCGTGACAGCCATAACTCATTAGGAAACACAGAAAGAAGCCTGAAATTTTAGCAGTACATTTGGGGTGAGTATGGGATTCGCAGTGTAATGAAAATCGAGGCCACTATCCTTAGGTCGGTATTGCAGCGTCCTACGTTGGGGACAAAACGTATCAAGCTGTCGGTTTAAGAACTTTAAATCCTTGAAGTGAGCTTTAGTGAACCTGTGAGTTAACGCTATGTTTCTGGGGCTATAACACATGTAAACGGCTGAGCTGAAGGGGTCATGTGTGGAAATCATAGCAAGAGACGGGAATTGGCAAAATGTAACTACCGTTGAAACTGTAACGGGCCTTATGAAATTGTCGCTCACGAATGCAGGCCACAAGTGGACATACATTCCACATGCAAGGTCAATATACTGCAATGGAATCCGTTATGAATTCTCTTTACTGTGTTTGAAATACACCTTTTAATGTCTGCAGTTGTTTCAACAGGAACGTTTGCTTTTAAATCCGGCTAAAGATCTGCCTCGTGCAGAGTGGGACGCGCCGTTTAATTTCATATGAATGTCCCCTGGCGCGGTTTTTGCTGTTATGTCTAAGTGCGAGGGACGCGGCCGTCACAGGACTCAAGTCTTCCGGGATGCGTTTGTGTCACTGGGTGAGTGGTCACCAACGTGTGCTTCTGGACTTCTTGACCGTTAAATATAAAGGAATTAGGGTCGTTCGAAACGTCGTGAAAGACTAACTTAGCGACATGGCGCCATACGCCAGAAGACGCGAATCTTCCGTGTCGTGTGGAAAAGCTGTACCACTGGGCAGCGTTGATGGTACCCAGCTGGCAAAAGGCAGAGCAGTCCCCTTACAGGCCCGCACAGGCCCACAGGGTTCCAGGAGGTTGAGGCTCCCAGATTTTTAGACAATCGGCACATGAAGGTGGTAAGGTTGTCAGCCTTACGCACCGGCCGCCTTTACCCCCAGGAAATATGAAATGCCTGGTACTCATTTCTGTTAGAGGCTGAGTCGACCCCAGGGCGACAGTGCGGCCGAAAGGATTATGTCAACGAAAAATTCCAATGAGACTGTCGGGTATCGAACCCGCGACCCTCCGGTTTGTAGCGCAGTGCCTCAACCACTGTGCCACCGCGTGCCCCACCCACTTGGCACCACTGTTAATATTAAGGAAGTATTATTTTAAATTGCGTGATATCCTGACAGGAAACGTCCTACAGCAGAGACAGGGGAACACACAAACTTAAAACTTATCTCTCTGCAGCGAACCAGTTTAACACCGTGCATCCATTTAAAAAGTCCCCCAAAATAAGCAAATCTTCTATTAAATCCTGGCGATTGTTTTTAAATTGAATTATTCAATACAAACCGTTGATATCTCCTGACAGTTCCGGTGCAGCACTGCGCCTCACCCTCCACATGCGACGTGTAAGACCCTATAAACGTTCCGACAGCGACACGACGGACGCTGGCATTTTGTGTATACTTCAACTGACGACCTAACCGACACAGTCGCTATAATCGGTTCAACTGAGCGGGCGACCGCCTTTAATCTCGTGCGTTTGTGTATAAGCAGCACTTCAGTGGAATGGTACCCGCCTGCCACACAACCTGAGGATATCAGAACACGTCCAGCCTGGTCAGGTCCTTCATCTTCTCTACGTTACACCACGAGACAGTTCTGGACAATTAATGGATTCATCAAAACGAACATCTCACTCGCTTATAATGTGATACTAGGGTCCAATTTAGCCCTCGTCTCTGACGTCACTACGCCTCTTATCGACGTCGCAATAAACTCGTTACTTCCCATTGATAAACGTCTAAAAGACACATAAATGGACGCCTTCTTTCTTTACACATCACCTATAATAACCCTAAATTAAACTTGGTATCTGAGCGGCACCTTTCGTTCCTTATTTTCGCTCCAATTCCCGTCACAGCAATTACCTGCCTGTGCGTAACGTCAGATGTACGTCGCTACGGTGCAGTCACACTGGGCTTCCGCTCCTGATTTGTACTTGAGACGTCACCAGCAGCAGGTAATACACGTAGGTCATTGCAGGCTTTACTGTCTTCGTGGGCTTTGGCCTCTCCATCTTTTGCTTGGTCGACCAACTATTCTTCTGTCGCAATGTATTCATACACTAGTCTGGGAATGAATTTATCACTTATTCTTAATAAATGCCGCCTTCAGCTTCGTCTGGAGAAGTGAAGTTTTCCGTACACCTTGTGTTACTCACCCAGCACACGTTCTTACATCAGTACACCAACCAGCTCACGCACTTAATAAACACACCCAGGAGCAAGTACAAACCGCCTGGATGTTTCGCCGTCGGGGTGCCATCATCAGAGAGTTATCAGAACACAGGAGTAAAAGGCCAACAATATTAGCTGTTGGCTAATTATTACGCTCGTGTTTTCTGAATTAAATCTGAAACCTTTGAAACATGTCGAACTGCAGGACATTGAGCTGTGCCTGTCCGTCCTCACTTCAATTTCTGCTGCTGTGCCTGTCCGTCCTCACTTCAATTTCTGTTGCTGTGCCTGTCCGTCCTGACTTCACTTTCTGCTGCTGTGCCTGTCCGTCTTCACTTCACTTTCTGTTGCTGTGCCTGTCCGTCCTCACTTCACTTTCTGCTACTGTGCCTGTCCGTCCTCATTTCAACTTCTGCTGCTGTGCCTGTCCGTCTTCACTTCACTTTCTGCTGCTGTGCCTGTCCGTCTTCACTCCACTTTCTGCTGCTGTGCCTGTCCGTCTTCACTTCACTTTCTGCTGCTGTGCCTGTCCGTCTTCACTCCACTTTCTGCTGCTGTGTCTCTCCGGTCCGCATTAGATTATCATTTTATGCTGAGTCTTGTAATCTGTACCCATGTTTCCGAAGGATCTGCTTCAGGGAACAAGTGGTTTAAATTCGTAAGGCTGCTGTCTAATGAAATACAAGGCGTCGCGTCTCATAATAACGTCGTCCTTTTTTCCCCAGTCGTGAGAAATTAACTTCTTGTTCCTTCTTGTGTCCGCCGACGCACTTGCAGAATGCATGTTTGCGGCGGTGCGTGAAACAAACTAGCAAACTGCAGAAGAGACGTGGTTAGGAAAATTGGCCCACGGTTCTTTGTGAAGACACAAAGGAAGCAAATTGTGTCGTGTTGCCGGACACAGAGACTGCAGATGCTGGACACACAATTACGTTATAGACTGAACGTTGCGGGGCAGCGGCGGATCAGGCAGAGTTAAGACACGCTTCAGTTCGGGTTAGCGTGCAGGCCGTACCGGACATTCCGGGGCCATAAATTGCGGGGAAATTGTTGCGTGGCTCAGTGAGCTTACGGACTTGATTCTGAGGCATTATGTAGGATTAAGGAACTACTGGGCTCTTGCGAAAAAGCGGAAAGGAAATGCGAAGTTCATATAAGGCTCGGAATTTCTTTGCTAGCTACAAGCTTTCAACGTCTGAAGAAGTCATCTGCTCCACGTAACGCACCTGTAGCTGGATTATGGGCTCTGTGACAGCAACGAGATGTTACACTGTCTGTGCTGAATCAAACACAACGCCAGGAAGACGTAAGGGCGAGTGGAATAGTGGCTCCACGTGTTCTTAACTTCTGGGATAGGGAAAACACAGGTGAGGGGAATGAGCCCCCCCCCCCTGGCTTTGAGTTAGCTAGAGACGTCGCCATTCGAGAGTGGAAATTAATTTAACCGCATCGCACGACAGGCCGTGGCTGGTACTGCTATCAGTGTAACTAGCCCATGTGATGCAGCCTGATTTAGTGCAAAAGGTACTAAATGTAAGACTCACATATAATGTGGTGTGAAGCCGTGTAGTTTCATAGATAGGTAGGGACTCTTGCGTTCTGAAGATGGAGAAAGCGGGTTTTCTCTCGAAGGTTGGTAGGCCTACAAATGTACCCAACTACACGGCGTCACGTCCCGTAAGGCGGTCATATTTGTCATCCCGTCCATGAGTAACTCCAACCTTACCAAGCACTCTGCCTAGCCTGTGTGTGATATTTTACTCACAAACAATACGGTGTTGCTAATATCGGGGTGTAACCTGCCTCACGTAACGTGAGATTTAACCAGTTTTCCGATTCCACAACACACTCCTGGCACTGGTGAGACGTTGTTGGTCGGTACAAGCAGGCTGCAATGAATGATTTATTAACAGGACTGAAATGTGAAGCTTCAGAGCAACTTATAACAGTCACACGAAAATTCTGGAGATCCGAATAAAGAAAAGGTACAACTTCAGAACTACTCGACTCCCCAATTTTAAGCACAATGAAGAGGTCAGTTCGTGTTTTCACGTGATATTAAATGAAAACACTTGCAGTGACTCAGCTAAGGTACTAACTACGCAAACCTTTAAAGAACTAACCAAACAGCAGCCGACGCCCTAATTCATACACTCACACACTCACTCCCCGCAGCAGAATTTTCCTAGAAAAGGAAGCAGTCCCTCATTTAGTAAACAACGTATCACTTTCTTTGGAACCAAGGGCCCTCCATGGACACCCTCTCAAACTGCTTCTGTGGAAGCCACTTTAAACTTACCCTGCCATCTGATAAGACCGACTGTGCCAAACGTACATAAGGGTTTGGTGTCTTGCTTCATAGGGCCAGGTAAATTTACTGTAAGCATTTCGTACGTATTTCCATCGAAGAAACAGTTTTAAATTTGTGAAGTACTGAATTTATATAAACAGCACAAACAGCCAGTTTGTACCGCGCAGTACACACTGTCCGTCTCGGCTATAAAAACCAGTCAGTTAATGCTGTATAGGGAAAAAATCGCTGTTTGTTCTGAGATCCACACAAAACACATAAATACACTGTGTGGGCAGAACGTAGAATCTGTGAATGTTAAACCTGGTGGTACATATAGTGACCACTGGGCTTTAAAGGGCTACAGTCCGTACCGCGCAGTAAACACTCCGTCTCGGTTATAAAAACCAGTCAGTTAATGCTGTATAGGGAAAAAATCGCTGTTTGTTCTGAGATCCACACAAAACACATAAATACACTGTGTGGGCAGAACGTAGAATTTGTGAATGTTAAACCTGGCGGTACCTATGCTAACAATTCTGACTTCAGAAGTTAATCACTATCGGTGTCAGTAAGGCTTCCGAAAACTCGGCAAAAGAAATGTCTGGCAGCTACGAAGCACACTTTTTGTATGTAAAGACGGAACTTCTTAATCACCCATTCCAACTGTTACAGGGAAAGTGTAAAAGAGGAGGAACAGAGATTAATAGGGTGTGAGAGAAAGGAAGAGCCCAAACACAAGTGCTGAAAAGTGATGATGCTTTTAAGTAGACAGAAGAAGGAACGAGGGCGCTTGGCTCTGTCTACAGACAATAAAGTCTTTGCCGTGTGCAGTCATTAGACGGAAACACGTGCTTCAGCGGGAAGTATTCCCTTAATGTCTCTTAATGAATTCGATTTTTTTCTTGCACGTTAAGGTACCCGAAGGTCCAGCGTTGCCTTGGGAAGAGCCCGCCAATACTAGTAAAAATGCAATATTTACACAAATTCAGACATTAGTCTTTTGGGATTCGTTTTAATATTATCCTCCCATCTGAGCCTGGACCTTTAAAGTGCTTCTTTCTGTCAGTCTTTCGCCCCAAAAACCTTGATCCGTTTCTCTTTACTTCGAAGCATTACACATCCCACAGCGAAGCCTACTGCCAAACAAAACGTCTCACAGGCTCGCCACATCGTCCCACTCTGCGTACGTCTCAGGACTTTGTTCCGTACAGCACACACTGTACGTATCGATCGACGCTTAGACATCTCCATGAGCCGAGGGCGGGGGTGAAGACGCCAGCGTGTGTACAACTTCACGGACCGTATCTGCCAGAATACCTTATTTCTCACCCAAGGACCTCTCGGCTATTATGACGGCTTTTTGTACTGCAGATGATCACCGACGCTTCAGGGCACGTCTACGTCCGTATGCAGATCTCAATCATGAAGACAGAGGCAGATTTACACCGAAACTTTGGTAACCACCTGCCATACCACACCAGAGTGTCGAAACAGAAAGAAGTTACCGCCGCGAGGACAAAAAAGTTACATGTTTCGGCACTTTATACTACGTTTCAAAATGCAGGCACAGTTGCCCGCTACTGGCGCACTTACAGCCTCAAGACTGTGGAATTTCAAGTCACGCGTTTCATTTTGTCTCCTACGTGAAGAGTACGGGCACGATATTTACTTCTGAGCTGTGGAGAAACGGAAATGTGGAGAGAAAACACTGGAACGGTAAGTGGGTAAACACAAATGACGGCGTAGCGTATAAGAAACTAACGGTGCTAAAGTTATAGGAGTACAGAGCTAAAGTAAGGAAGCCTCAGCCATACGGCCGTGGAAGACTCAAAACCCCAGACTGAAGTCAAGTTTTATACAAGATAAAATGTAAGTGGGAAAACCGAAGCGAAGAAAACGTTACGAATGGCTGAGAAAGATAAAGAGTAACTAAAGCAATCGGCGCCAGTAAAGTGGCTGTGACACCGCGACAGACACAAACTGCAAACACCTGTCCTGCAGCTGCCTATGTTCGCAGGAGCAGCCCTGCTAACATACACTCTACACTCAATAAGCACCATTGCACTTACGCTTCCTCCAATATTAACAACAATATTAAAAAGAAAACAACCTTATGGCTTTGAATATTGTTGTTATGTGGAAAGTAAACAACTGTTGATCGACTGTACGAAGTAAAAAATGAGTGCTCTGAAAACACTTCCCTTTTATCCATTCAGAAAATTAAATGTGCCGCATAAATGTTCGAATTCTTTGCTTTAAATGCAGCAGAAGTCAGGTTCACCTTGAAGGTGCCAAGAGTGCCGTAAGGGTGTGTACAGAGCGGTGCCAACACCACCCCACTGAGTGCACCGAGTGTAAAGCAATTTAGCGGTTCGTTTCCACAGACGCTCTGTTTGTCACATTCCTTCCTGTAGAACATACAAACGGCTTGTTCAAGGTGATAACAAAGAGAAATCAGAAGCTAGCCTTGGGGGAACTGTTACAAAATTTCACAAAACCGTTCTTATCTCAGAGAGGTAGCACATTTCTAAAAAAATTACACTCAAAAATAATCTATTAAAAGTTAAGTACATTGCCAACAGGTTCTAGTGCATGCTTCTTTTCAAACAGTATCGAAACAGACAAATCTGAGTATTCGTCTAACTAACTAACTAACTAACTAACTCCATGGAGCAGAGGCCTTCTTGAGAAGCTAACAGTTTATCAGCTAGTCAAGAAATTCCCCGCATTTTATGGAACCCGAAGGTTCATTACCGCATTCACAAGAGCCCGCCACCTGTCCCTATCCTGAGCCAGCTCAATCCAGTTCATGTCCTCCCATCCCACTTCCCGAATATCCATCTTAATATTATCCTCCCATCTACGCCTGGGTCTCCCAAGTGGTCGCCTTCCCTCGGGTCTCCCCACCAAAATCCGGTATGCACCTCTCTCCTCCCCCATACGTGCCACATGCCCCGCCCATCTCAGTCTTCTCGATTTGATTACCCGAATAATATTTGGTGATGAGTACAGGTCATTAAGTTCCTCGTTATGTAGTCTTCTCCACTCCCCTGTCGCCTCGTCCCTCTTAGGCCCAAATATCCTCCTCAGCACCCTATTCTCGAACACCCTCAGTCTTTGTTCCTCCCTCAGTGTGAGAGACCAAGTTTCGCATCCATACAGAACAACAGGTAAAATTATAGTTCTGTATACCCTAATCTTTGTGTTTTTGGATAGCAACCTGGAAGACAAAAGATTCTGCACCGAATGATAGCAAGCATTCCCCGACTTCAATCTGCTCTTAATTTCTTCATGAATGGAGTTTCGATTCGTTAGGGTTGCTCCCAAATATTTGAATTCTTCCACCCTTTCAAAGGATTTATTATCTATATTTATGTTGTGATTGTGTCCTGCATTCTGATTTCAAGACATGACCATGTACTTAGTTTTCTCAGCATTTACTTCTAGACCAATCTCCTTACTAGCAATCATTAAATCTTCTGCATTTTTCTTTATGCTATGTACGCTTCCGCCCAATATATTAACATCATCAGCATAAACCAGAAGCTGATGTGTACCATTCAATTTCAAGCCCTCCTGGTTTGCCTGAACCCTCCTAATGGCATATTCTAAAGCAAAGTTGAAAAGCAATGGCGACAGAGCATCTCCTTGTTTCAAGCCATTCTTAATAGGGAACGTGTCAGACAGATGTTTGCCTACCCGAACTCTGCTATATGTTTCACTTAGGCACATTTTTATTAACCTTACTAGTTTCATGGGGATACCGAACTCAATGAGAATATTATACAAGACCTCCCTCCTAACTGAATCATAGTCTTTCTTGAAGTCTATAAATAGCTGATGCACTGCCTCATTGTATTCCCATTTTTTCTCAAGTATTTGACGAATGCTGAATATATGATCAGTGGTTGACCTGTTACGTCGAAATCCACACTGATGATCCCCAATAATTTCCTCTGCATATGGAGTTAACCTTGACAAAAGGATGTTGGATAGAATTTTGTACGTAGTCGACAAAAGTGATATGCCTCGATAATTACTACAATCTGTTTTATCACCCTTCTTATAAATAGGCACAATGACCGACTCCTTCCATTCCTCAGGCAATTCCTCCTTATTCCAAATAGAAATAATAAGTTTATGGATTTCAGACCGAATAATCCTACCCCCTGCTTTAATCAATTCTGCTGGAATCTGATCAATACCTGGTGATTTGTGGCTTTTTAGTTTTCCAATAGCCATCTCAACCTCAAAGGCACTGGTCTCAGGCACTAGTGGCTCTGAGTATTCGTCTTATTACGCGAATATTTTGATTTTAAATAGTTGCAGGTGTTTCCTTGCGATTTGCCCCTTAATGGCCCAGCCAAGGACATTTTCACGACATTCTCCCATCTACAGCTACCTCGTTAATAATCTCCTGCCTAAGAATCGCCTTTTCATCCTTGCGTGCTACACTTCCCTCCGTATCACTCTCCTTGCATTGGCCACAGTGACAGTACTTTGGGCAGCCCTGTTTTCATCTCACTAAAAATAAATTTTTATGTTTTTTGAACTCTTTCGGAATATTTTATATTTTTATTACTGGTTTTCGTAGGATTTTGGGAAAGGTTCTTTGAAAAAAAAAATTGGTTCCGTTGTTCGTGATTCCGATGCTGTCGAGGCTTTTGTCCGTTCTCATTAGCAACGAACATCGAGACTTAATTACACCGCAGGTTTTAACGACAAAATGCAACGGTGTGGAACCTTGTTTTGTCCCCTTTTTTAACCACACACTCCTTGACGTTAAAGTGCACACAAGTGTTAATCCTTCAAATTCAAATGGACACTTTACGTACCGCCAGGTTATAACAGTCAACAATTCTACGTTCTGCCCACACAGTGTGTTTATGTGTTTTGTGTGGATCTCAGAACAAACAGCGATTATTTCCTTATACAGCATTAACTGGCTGGTTTGTATAACCGAGACGGTATGTGTTTACTGCGCGGTACGGACTGAGTCTTTAAATGTATTTGAAGTTAGTCTTAGTGTTGAAAGCCTCCGTTAGGGTAGCTTAATTGGAAGGGTTAATTGCGGAAAAGAAAAAGAGGATTTTAGCTCGTTGAACTGTCCAATTACCACGTGGCTACACGTACAGCCATAAAGTGTATCACCAGTAACAATGTTTCATCATTTCTGACGTACGCCGTGGGGTGAGGGCGCCTTTTTCCCCGGATGTGAAAGGAAGCCGTGCACTGAATTCACCACGCTCAGTGTACTGTGGAAGCAGTACATGTGGCTTGTTAGTATTTGTGTGCGATCGGATTCAGTTCGCCTGGTATGCAGTCCAAAGTTTGTGAGGCATTCCCCCGTTAGGTTTAGCTTGTGTACGTGTATGTTTACTGCCAGCACCGCATTACAGAAAGAACTGAGCTTCACTGTGCAAATAACAAGCGACTGGCTGAGGCTCGATACTTCAGACAAATTAATCAAAGCTTCAAACGCACGTGCTTTTCCGAATAATCCAAATGCCGACCGCTTGAATTTGAATGAGAAGTTAGCGGAAAAATGTTGTTTCTCTTTTTACATCGTGTAGAAAGGTTTGCGCCAACGTTTCGGTAAAACATACGGCCTGCACGTTCACCGTGACTGAGCCTGATGCCGCATAAACTTGAACAAGATTCAGTAACCCTGAAAATGGAAGCAGTAAGTTCCTCCGAAACATCGGAACACGTCTTTACTATATGGTGTAAAACCGCCCCAAAATACCACCATATCAACAGCAACGGACATGAAAACATACGTTACAAAATTTGCTACGGACAGCCGAAAACTTCTGGTGTCTTCCCCCGCCGTACTTACTCGTTATGAAAATCGCAAGACTTGCGGAGGAAAGTTTATAGAAAGCAACGTGTGATCCACTTAGCTGTACAACTTCTGTCACAGGCATTTTCCGCTCCAATAAATATTTATCAGGTTACGACACACGTGCGCAGGAAGATACAGAGGTGTTCATGCAAAGAGGACGTTACTGATTTTTAATAACCTCATAAAAATGTGTTCGGCAGTTATCGCATTATTGCACATGAGCAAACATGGCGCAGCCACTGTGCACATACTTGCAGCGCTAAAGCAAGGCACGGCTTTAGCAGAAAAACAACAGAAGACGTGAATAAGGTGACAGGGGGACGAAGAAAAGTGTGGAGAGACACCAAGAGAAGTTAATTAATTATGCCAAAAATCACGGAAGGACAGTTGCAGACAAAGAAAAAAATTTCGCAAATTTCGCTGTACGATAGGCTACGTGAGGACGTCCAGCTTGTGCAGGCGCAACAGCCAGCAGACGCCGAGGAGTGAGGACATAACAAAACACAACATGCTGCCGGAGCAATGTCAGCACGCGGCACATCTTTTGCCATGACTCTAAACTGTCAACCAAACCTAACGCTTCTGTCGCACGTCCCGGTTTTCGACTGGCCGGCAGTTCGTGCCTCTCGCCGGACAAAGCAGACTGCGTGTGACAGTAAGAACCGCTGCTTTGAGACACCATCCAGCTGCACGCATGCGCACCTCCACAGAAGTTATGGCAGACCTCGGCTCCAGGCTGAAGGGCTAGCGACCGGGTCTGAAATTGCGTGGAGGTGCCTTCACTTCTCGCCACCCTACGGTTATATAAGCCGTGTGGTTACTTCACTTCCTGAGGTGCTCAGAAAGTCTGGGTTCATAGCCGTCACCACAAAAGACCTCCACAGTTCTCACTCGAACGGGTCCCTTTTTTCTCAGACTCTGAAGGCACGTTTAACACTCCAGCGCGAAACTTTGGGGTCGTGTCCGACGTATTTAGTGAACTCACTTTTGTGACTGCAGTAATGAGTACTTCACAAGTACAAAACAAAGCAATAGACTAACACGACTAACACGCCTGCAGGACTGCAGATCCATGCAACAGGGCAGTGGAAGTGCCGGCAGCTCTTGACAGTGTTCACCAATACTGTGCGGTGATTCCGCTTCACCCTGCACCGCCGTGACAGCAGTCAGAGCTGTGCTTTCGTTTATGCCTGTCTGTCTGTCCGTCTGTCTGCCTGCCTGCCTAACAACCCTATTAGTGCCTCAGACTAGACAGCAAGTAATGAACTGCGGCTGTAGCCCCAGTTTGAGGCAACATCCTGGGATACGCTGAAAGGGACTGAGTAAAACCACGAAATATGTTACAACGGTCGGCTGCGTTGTCTGGGCACGAAGAGGGAAGCTCCTCAATGGAGAGAGACAACGGCGAGCGAATTGGGGGTGTCTTAGAGTGAGATGAGAGGGGAGGGTATGACAGTCAGAGAGGCTGGGGGGGGAGGGGCAGACTGGAGGAACAAACGCTGAGTCTGACTCACAGCGTTAGCACTGCTGCTGTGTGCCAGGTTCAAACCCGGACATTGCTATCTTGATTGGGGCTGTCGGTGGCTTTAAGTAGCAGCCCCAGACAAAAGTGGTTGTAGTACCTTAAATGTGGGGACAGTACCTCACATGCACCACGATTGTGACCTTCCAAACCTCTCCAATTCACTATCACCAATCACCCTAGCATTCTGCGCCACAGAATAGGCTACTGGCAACTTTTGTGACTAACTGCGTGCACGAGAATTTGCCTTGAGCATCTAACAGTTCCTCAGCCAGTCAAAAAGTCTACCAAATTGTATAAACCCATTCCTTTACAACAGCTCGTTACTTTTCTCTATCCTCACCCCACGTAAACCTGTGTACGCCCTTCAAATCTGTTTCTTTGAGATCCGTTTTAATATCATCCTCCTACCTACAACTAGATCTTATGAGTTTCCTGTTTGCTTCAGGTTCTCCAATAAAAAATCCTAATCTTACTTGTCTTCTCTCGCCTGCGTGCCACATGCCTCGCCTATGTCCTCCTCATCGATTTGATCTGCGAGGTCCTGTGTGACATTTAACACTTTTATTTTTTGAGTAACGAGTTGCTAGTCTCTCACAACCCCCAAGCGGCAGTACCACCCCTTTCGGCTGTCCAAGAGTGCGTATTAAGTATATTTGTTCGACATCTGCAGGCCGTCTCCTGCAACTGCAACCTGCGCACGTCATGCTGTCGCGACGGGCGACCCGCTTCACCCAGCTTACACTTTACACATTTACAGCCTTTTTAAATAAATGATCTGTGCTTTAATGACCCCAGCTTTCCACGGCGGTGACCGTGAACGCGCTGCCTCCATCTTGCGGTATAAGTTTACACAATATTTGTTCCATTTCGAAGGCACGCCTGTGTACAGAAGGCAAAGCCCCGTCGCCGGCTTCATGTGCCTTTTAAAATACAGCCATTACTAAACGGACCGCCTGCCTCACTTAACATTAAAAGCTGTAACTGTCCCCAGGGTGTGCTTTTGTGTGTTTCGTGTTACTATCAAGAGAGAGCGCGCATTCGTCTAAACAGAATCAAGTGGCTGTTAGGAAGCTCGGTGTATTTTCAGCAAGGAAAGGAAATTAACTTTTACAAACAAAGCAACGGCGGGTGTACGGACTGCCGTCAATGTCCGTGTGTTTGGCAGCAGAAGCCAGTACGCCTCCTGGAAGTCCCGCGACCGGCCAACTCGATACACGCTCCACGCCGTTCCTCGGTCCTGCAGTAAACGCTGGGTTTCTGGGCCAAATACACGTTGCCCTGCTCTGCGTGCTTGTCACGCAGGCTTCCGAAGATTCATTTCAAAATTCCCGCCCAAACGCAGCCTTCCAAACACAAGGTCCAACCCCATTTCTCAGCTTCTTTCGCCTGCAGCACGATCGCAACTATCCTTCGTCACTTTACCTTATGCTATTCTTCACTCTTCACCTCTGTTTCCAGCCCAGGTTTATCGGAAGGCCGAGCGGGTATGGGCTGAAATCGGGGAGCACTGGATACGAATTACTTTCACTTAATCTTTAAAGGGTTCCATAGCAACCAGACACGTACCGTTGGTACGGAGTTGGACGCTATGATTTCAGTTACTAGCCCCACCTTGCAGTGCCGTACGAAACGCAGTGTGATTCACAGCGATACGTATGTCATGTGTACAAGTAACTTTTTTCGAAAGAAAAGCCGATAGCTTCTGGAATGGTGTTGTATTGCGATTTTATTGCAGAAGACAAAGATAAATGAGTAAATCATTTAGGCGGAAAATTGAATTTACGTTGAAACAAAGAGGCAATTCACGTCCATTACTGGCAACCTCTGATGTAAGTCACGCAGCACACAGAAGATAAACGGCAGGTAATAAAACTGTACAGATTTGTGGGTTTTATAAAGTAAGGGACTTCGCAGCACAGTGGGTTAGCCACACTGACGCAAATGGGGTGTAATAAAGAGTTACAACGCAAAAAAAAGAATGAACAGCACTTCAATTCATGTCACCTTTTTTGTGGGAAGCCGCAACGAGTGTCCAGTCCATGCTGTGCATGCTACACGCATCGGCATCATGGCGCGGCTGCAGTGGGGTGTCTGAATACCGGGCATGTAATTTTATTATCCCTAAAAAAGCTGACAGCCACTGGCTCATCCAAATGTATTTACTGGGCTCCATTTTTTAAATTTCATGCTGCAAAGCACACAAAGGACTTGAATTGTTGTCGAGCCGCCGTTATCAGCGCCAATAAACAGCTGATGTCGGTATTTAAAAAAACAAGGAAAAGTGCTACGAGTAATTGCTAACGCAGTTGTCCGAGTGTTTAACAAAACCAACAAACTGCATTGTACAGGGTGTTCCTTAAAATGTAAACAGCTTTATACTGCTCTACGCAGTTCACGATTTTTATGGAAAAATCAATCAGTACGCGACAGAATAAGATGATACTTAATAAAAAGAAAACTAACCACAAGGAAGAGCAGTTAACAACAGCGTTGAGCGACCTACATTAGCACAGCACTGGGCAACAGTAAATGTAAACTACAGGCACGCACGCACGCGCGCGCGCGCGCGCGCGCACACACACACACACACACACACACACACACACACACACAATACGACGACTTCTGCAGTTTCAGTCCCCAACCCGCCCAGTACCCATTCTGCATTTAGCCTACAGCTCGAGAATTGTTTTCAAATTCGGATAAAATAAATTCGACTTTCTAAAATTTCACCTGTGAAATTAACGTCCTTTGATGTGCTGCAGCACTGTGCAACTAACTGGACCCTCAGTCTTGTTTCAGCTTTACTCTGTAAATGTCTTTCCATCGCTGGCTGAGTTACTGAAACACTTATGATCAGCACACACTCGCGTTCTTCTGCTCCGTTGTTAGCCGGGTCTTTGTCCAGAGGGTGTGAAGCGGCACTCTCAAACAAAGGCCGCGTTCAGCTTTCAATGGAAGTAAGCAGACCCTGTGGAAGTGAGCCGAACTGTGGGTGCAGCTCTGTTCGTCAGTGCAGTAATCCCTCTCCTCCCTTTATCTCCTTTCTTTCCTACTGCACAATATTGGCTGCTTTCTTAAATGTGGTTACTGTCGTTAAGGGGGGCCGCGGTGGCGCAGTTGGTTGAGGCACTGCGCTACAAACCGGCAGGTCGCGGGTTCGATTCCCGATGCTGTCAGTGGAATTTTTCATTGGCATAATCCTGTCGGTCGCACTATGGCCCTGGTGTCGACTCAGCCTCTAACAGAAATGAGTACCAGGAATATTTCCTGGGGGGTAAACGCGGCCGGTGCGTAGGGCTGACAACCTTACCACCTTCATGTGCCGATTGTCTAGAAATCTGGGAGCCTCAACCTCCTGGAACCCTGTGGGCCTGTCCAGGCCTGTAATGGGACTGCTTTACCTTTTACCTTTTACTGTCGTTATAACATGGAAAAGCGACTGAAGTTTCGTAACGCCATTCGATGAATAACCGGTACATTTCCTTGCCGAGGACAGTAAGTCTGCGCACATTGCCCACTGTACGTATTGCCTCGCGGCCGCGCCCTCGTGTCCAGTCATTGTAAGCGTTTGTTTTCATATAGACTCGCACTGTAGTGACGACAGAGCCGCCGAACCTGGCGCTCAGTAACAGACACGGTAGCATCTCGCGCACTGAGCTCTCTTCGACGGAGAAGAAACAGTTTCAGTAATTGGCGTGGTGAGTGAGAACAGCCACCCTGCTGCACACTGTCTGTCAGCAGCCTCATCAACTTTTGACCTGAGCACGAAAATATGAGTCCAGTTTGCGAAACGGCGTCTTCTGTTCGCAATTATGGAAGATGGGCGGATTCCTGGAAACAAATAACGCCGACAAACACTGGCGCCTAACAAAGCAGCAAAACCTCACATTTTCCCTTCCACAAGTACTGGCCTCACATCGCAATAACAGCTTATTGGCACTTGTCTTGTGCAAGACTCCGGGGTTTGAAATCCCCTAGAGGGAACACTGCTGCTTGTGGCCAGGAAAAGTTTCTCTTTTTCTCGCCTTATATAGCCAGCAGCTGTCACATATTTCCACCGTGTTACATTTTCCTCGTACTGACGTCTTGTGGAACGGAACACAACCGATAAATTTCATATATGGAGCTGCCTTTCACACATCGTCATGGAAATCACGCGACGAATTTCTTTTTCGTATAAGAAACTGAAGGCAAAGCCAGGACAGTGTATTTACAGCGACAGTCATCTGTGAATTTCACCAAGTCCATGGGTTGATATTTTATGGCAGGTCATGTTCCGGTTTGGAGGTATAAAACTACGGAAAGCTTTTTTAAATAAAGATCTGAAACACGGTTACTCTTAGGCTATGCGCTTTAATTTTTATCCAGTTTCGCTGTTGTTAACATCGCCAAGTTATGTATTGGCTTCGGATTTCAAGGTCTTTTGTTGCAAAATGTGCAGAGCAAGGGAGCCAGACACTCCACATGTTCCTCGGCTATTGGTGTAAAATAAACTTTAATATTGTACGTCCCTCCATTCTTCGGTCTTCCAAATGTTCTGCTCTCACAAGCTTAATCACCTAAAATATTTTATAGTGTCTTATTGCTCTCATGCATGCTACATGTCTGCCATCTTGTCGTTCTAGATTTTATCCTATCCGAAGCTCTATGCAAAGTTTAGTAACACATATTCGATGTTGCTGCCGTCTGTGTAAACCCCAGGATGAAAATATTCGCCTCTGCTCGTCACCTGAGGACAGGTCATCTCGTGGCGCCGGGACAGTTCCAGATGGACAAATGTCAAGGGGGCGACCGAACAAGGCAGACGGACGGACGGACGGACGGACGGACCATATCACTTATTTCGACGCATGCCACTCAACAGCTAACAATTTATTAAGCACCACACTCTGAGAACTTACTAGACAGTCGAATTACAGCGCCACCGTTTCTTAAACCAGACATGCGACACAGCTGTGCGGTCCAGCCTGTATCACGGTGGCTACGGTTCGCTGTAACGGTCCGCTACTCGCCTGCATGAGCCTGGCTACCGTAGGCAGTTCTATCCTTTCTGGCGCCTCACACTAAAATTATATAGCCTGTACGCTTCTCGCCTGCACCATACGTGCTACATGCCCTGCTCAACACGACTTAATAATACAGTTCTTCTTACTGGGGTGCCGAATCAAATGAAAATTGCCAACAGAGGGAACAGCACAACACACACAAATAACAAAGGGTAACAAAGAGGACACCGGTCACAGGACACGCGTTACAGGACGTGTTTCGGAATATTAACCTTTTAAAGCCTAGCGGTAACTTTACGTACCACCAGGTTTAACATTAAAAAATTCTACGTGGTGCCCACATTGCGTTTATGTGTTTTGTACGGATCTCAGAACAAACAGCAACTTTTGCCTTATAAAACATTAAGAGACTGGTTTTTATAACCGAAGTGGAGAGTGTTTACAGCGCGGTACGCACTGAGTCCTTATATAAAACAGATACGCTTCGTCTTTAAAGGGTTAAACAAACTGGAGTAAAGGCGCCGAATTGTTGCGTCATGCATATTCCACAGAACGTCCTTTTTACCCTCTCTCCCAGCTTAGCAGCACCCGCCAGTTTATCCCGGGAAAGTTGTCGCACGCGGGCAGAAGATAAAAAGGAAATGCTCTACTTCCGCGCTGCCAACGTAATCACTAAGTATGAAGGCGACGTTTATTCACACAATCATAACTTTCTTCTCCATTTCTACGTTTTGTTGTCTTGTCTTCTTCTATGCCTCCTATGAGATTTTTCCTTCTGTTTCTTGTTATCAAAAGACAGACACAGGCCAGAAAGCTGAACATCAACACAATTCTGACGGCTCCCCTCTTAGCGTTAATGGAAATGACATGTTTACGGGCTCCCTAATCCAGACGCGTGGCTTCTGCTGACCGCAAGAAGTTAGCTGCAGCTGCAGCGAGCTGAATTATCTGGTACGACGTCAACGGTTCGTAGGGTTTGCTAAATTCCGTGCCGAAATCAGACGATTTACCGAACTTCCTTCTTGCGTATTTTGTAACATCACGCTGAAGGTTTCTACTTGCACAATATGGTCGATTTTCTTACCAGTTTCAAAATATATATTGCTAAAGATTTTAAATTGGAAATAACAGTCAAATTACGGCTCGAATCGCGTACAGTAACTGCACCGCAATACTGGCACATCGCTTTACCAGCTGTGGCTACCGTACTTATTGGTAACAGTGTGGACTGATACAGTGACAGTGGGGATTCGAATCGCGTACAGTAACTGCACCGCAATACTGGCACATCGCTTTAACAGCTGTGGCTACCGTACGTATTGGTAACAGTGTGGACTGATACAGTGACAGTGGGGATTCGAATCGCGTACAGCAACTGTACCGCAATACTGGCACATCGCTTTAACAGCTGTGGCTACCGTACGTATTGGTAACAGTGTGGACTGATACAGTGACAGTGAGGATTCGAATCGCGTACAGTAACTGTACCGCAATACTGGCACATCGCTTTAACAGCTGTGGCTACCGTACTTATTGGTAACAGTGTGCGGTAAGTTACACCAAACTGTGGTTATGTTGCTTTAGTTCCGCCACTGTGAACAGAAAACGTGAGGATGACAATTACTGTCCTTAAATGTTACCCACGGTAGAAACGTGAGATGTAACAGCGTGACTGTTACACGTATTAGGGTAGATGATGACGACAGAGCAGGTCTGTCTGAAACGTCAGTGCATATCTAGCAGACTACACGGCGTCACATTCCAGGAGAGAATAATCGTCATTCAGTTACAGGCTACTGTGTTATTAATGAGGGAAGCCAAGTATGCGGGGCGCAGAGCTGTACTCCTTGTACACCATACACTTACATTCTGCGTATCCTAATTTCACTATTTACGTATCCTAAGTGAAATCTATACACATCCTAAGTTTCGTTATTGTGCGGAATGTTACTTCACATGCAGTGACCAGATTCCTTCCGTTATATTCAGTTTGTGTGTTGTCCTTTTTGAAAATGACCAATACTTGCACACAGCTTCTCTCTCAATGTACTGATGTCTGCAGCACACACAAACGCAAGCTGAGGGTTCACAGCAGATTTCAGTTTGCTTCGATGACATAATCAAAACCACGGAGATTTTTTCTCTGACCTGTTATGCATTCAGACCTGAAGATGACCTGATAAGGAAGGTCGAAACTGCAGAGACATGATTTTCCTTCTTGGAATGTTTAACCAGCCCACAGCAGTCACACAGTCTCGCCTAGCCACACAGTCTCGCCTAGTCACACAATCTTGCCTAGTCACACAGTCTCGCTTAGCCACACAGTCTCGCCTAGTCACACAGTCTTGCCTAGTCACACAGTCTCGCTTAGCCACACAGTCTCGCCTAGTCACACAATCTTGCCTAGTCACACAGTCTCGCTTAGCCACACAGTCTCGCCTAGCCACACAGTCTTGCCTAGTCACACAGTCTCGCTTAGCCACACAGTCTCGCCTAGTCACACAATCTTGCCTAGTCACACAATCTTGCCTAGTCACACAGTCTCGCCTAGTCACACAGTCTCGCCCTTTTTAGAACAATAATTATTCACTACGATTTTCAAAACAGCTCGTCGTTGTTCTCTATTGTGTGCCAGATAAATCCACTCCGCCCACTCCCTCCTCGAAGAAAGCACTTCGTATACTGACATGTAGTTACAGTTCTTCGAAATTCACTGTAATCTGTGGTAATGCCGACACCTGTGCCACAAGTGCACTTGCTGTTAGCACTGCGTTTCAATTGTTATTAGGAATACGAGATAATCTACAGGTTATTAAAAATATGGTATATTTGGATATGTTACTGGCAATATGGTACAGTTGTACATGATAATAACATAGTACAACTGTACATGCTATCAGCAATATCGTGCAATTTTACACGTTCTTAACACGGTACAGCTGTACATGCTATCTGCAATATCGTGCAATTTTACATGTTATTAACACGGTACAGCTGTACATGCTATCGGCAATATCGTGCAATTTTACATGTCATTAACACGGTACAGCTTACATGCTATCAGCAATATCGTGCAATTTTACATGTTATTAACACGGTACAGCTGTACATGCTATCGGCAATATCGTGCAATTTTACATGTTATTAACACGGTACAGCTGTACATGCTATCGGCAATATCGTGCAATTTTACATGATATTAACACGGTACAGCTGTACATGCTATCGGCAATATTGTGCAATTTTACATGATATTAACACGGTATAGCTGTACATGCTATCAGCAATATCGTGCAATTTTACATGATATTAACATGGTACAACTGAACATGTTACTAGCTGCATGGTGGGTTTTTAGATTTGCACGTTGCAAATTTTTCTGTTTGTGCTCTTGTGCATCTTGACAGCACGCAGCTTTGTGTGTTGACACCGACGTTTCAGAGGAAAATGTTGCGTCAGTCTTTAGGAGAGAAAAGGCTCCGAACTGAGGCAGCGGTCTTGCTAACGAATCGATTGCTGTGCAGGGTCCTGCAGTCCACGATAAATAAAAAAGGAAACGAATCTCTCGAAACGTCGGGAATTACTCGCACAACGACAGAGTGTCACATCCGGAAAGACCTGAATATTCCATGGCAGATTTTATGTTCGTCTTCTTCACTCTATTACGTCAAATTTACCAGCACCAGATTTGCCGGCGAAGTGGAGATGAATTATTTATAACCTAAGTCAAACAGGATTAAAGATGACGAAGAAAGCTCCTGCAAATATGACAGCTGCGTTATAGAAATGAATGTGTCCCAAGGCTCCGCCTGCAGAGCGCGGGGTTTGCGCGGTTTTGTCTCACGATGTGATGGATTTCTGTGCCACAGGCCTGCAGTGCTGCAACACCATTCGTCACACCGCACATCGCACACCACTGTCGATCGGGTAGCACCCTGCCTTGTCTGCAGGAGGTGCCGTGTTCAAGTGCCACCACCAACACCGAGCGCACTGACTCAGGATTTCGTGGATGCCATCAGCCCCTCGCAAATGCCAGTAGCACTCTCGCGCCCTTCCACATCCCTTCCAGTTCACTGCTCTAACCCTCCTACAATTCGGCGTTGTAGAGTCGGAGTCAATATTTAGCCAAACAGTGGGCCACGGGCCACTGCAGTTCCACGAATGTGTTAACCGGCGCGAGGGTATTTGGATTAAACATTCGCTATTCACAACATGTTTGAAATCGAAAGGCAATAGTTGCCTGTAATTTAAGTCAGCGTCTGTGATATCAGGTCTATAAAACCGTCATATTTTGTCACGTGATGTGGCCCTGACCCCACGAAGTCCAGTAATCAGTCCAAGTCTCTAAGGTCCGCAGAACTGCAGGACTGAATCACTGACAGTCGACATTAAGCCGCAGTAAATAAGTCGAATTGCCTCACATATCAACAAGTTAGGTCCTGCTACGTTGTGGTAATGCTAGGTTATGATGTCGCTTTGGGGTCTGATTAATCCTTACCAACGTTTCGAGGAATACGCTGTTTCAGTCTTCAGGGCAGTTATGTTGTTCTAGAACTTCAGCTGCACGCATTGTGACCCAGATCACCAGAATCCACATATTTTAACTTATTTCACATTGCTATATCACCTTGGTCTCACTGTCGGATTAGCGTTTGGTGATATCATAATGGCAGGGTACGGCCCGGCACTAACTGAGCTAACACAGCTACTTGGTGACGGAAGTTGCTGGCCGCCTGGATTCACCCAATTGCAGTTCCAAGAGCAAACCTGCGGCACTTCAGGTGCGGCCCACACGAGCCCCCGTATAGAGCGCGTGTAATCCACTTGCCGCTACTGTAAGCCCATTTCTGTGAGGTGAAGAACTTTATTACGTAACCCTTTGAATGCTCCGTCGCTCCTCTTCCAAATCCTTTGCTTTCATCACAAATCCCATTGTTCAATTCCAGTTAAAAACCAGCGACTGTCGACAGACGACTTAAAGTTCAGAAGTTGCACTTTGATATTGAATTCTAACAAAGAGACTTGTGGAAACAAGTCGGCACTAATGTATTTGAGTAATTGCTAGAACGGAGATTTACTTCGAACTAAAAGTAGAAGAAGTCACCGTTCCTAATTCCGTGAAAACAGCATGTAATAAGAGCGGGAACGAGGGAAATGCAGGTGTCACTGTGCGAAGCATGACGGTGCATAAGAGGAGGAGGACGTGCAGGTGTCACTGTGCGAGGCATGACGGTGCATAAGAGGAGGAGGACGTGCAGGGGTCACTGTGCGAAGCATGACGGTGCACAAGAGGAGGAGGACGTGTAGAGTCACCCGTTCTTAATCTCGACACCACAAGGAATGAATGTTGAGCTACACACCCCGGCCGCCTTACCCCCCGGAAATACGCACGTTACCTTTTATACGGGAACGTGAGAGGGCTGCAGAGCCGATATGGTCGCTGTGAAGAGCAGTAACACGTGTTGCCCCTGCCGCGAATTGAAAGCGGATCGTACACCCGATAGCCACTTTAATCAAATAAGCAATTTCTGGGAGTTTTAACCCTTCCGCAGCTGCGCAGTCGAGGTATCCGTTGTTGTGGAACACGACGCCGACGCACTGGGCTACCGGTTTCGAGACAGCTTGTCGGTGTCATCTTCAAGGCTATATATGTCAAAAATCATCACTCGACATTTTGATATACGAAGGCGAGAGACCATGACGCACGCCGGCCTCCACTCACCCAGTGACGAAGAACGGAGACCCGAATGCTAATTTCTTAACCTGAGTATTCCTGTTTTCTAAATTTTCAGCCAGCCCGCTGTAAAAGGGGTAACAAGTCTCTGCCGGGGCGCTGCGACCGGGGTGTGGCATTAATCACCCACCACAATCGAGCGCCAAGATCATGAATGGCACCGCTGAAACTCTGCTTCCCCTCTGTGCCTTAATGGCTTGTTACAGCGAGAGGCTTACCGCTAGCGATATATACTTCAACAGTGGTAAGGCAAGACAACCACAATCCGGGCGAAGAACGGGTGCTGCAGTGTGTTAAGGTACAATGACAGAGTTGGCTTCCAAGTATCAGGTCTTGGCACGATTCGGGCAAAAATTCGCCTGCCTCTCACCGCGCAGTACCGGGTTCAAATTCAGGCAAGTCCACGTGACGTTTGCGCTGCACTAAGTGGCACTGGGGCAGGCCTTCCTCCCGGTAATCCAGTTTCTCCTGCCAGTATTTCTCCACCAACGCTCCATACTCATTCACGCATCGTAACATCCACGCTATGCCTTCGAACAAATTGACAGTGTGGTTACACAACACACGGGCCCACACTTTTCAATTAGTAACGAAATTATAATAGGAAGTGGCTACAAAAAGTAATGTAATTAAAATTTGTTTGTTCAGAGTTGCTCAATTTTATAAGTTTCATCACGCGGACGGACCGGACGGACCCAACAGCCCACTGATACACGCGCCAAAGCAGCAGAGGGTGAGCAATCACACGGACGGAAGGTTCGTTCCACACGTCATGCTGCTTAGCATGCCGAACAGAGTGAAGCGCCTTGTTAGTGTCAGCAGCTCACGCTGCACAATTATTGTTAGCCTGAAACAGCGCTGCATTTTGTTGCACACTGAGTGGCTTAGCCTGAAACAGCGCTGCATTTTGTTGCACACTGAGTGGCTTAGCCTGAAACAGCGCTGCATTTTGTTGCACACTCAGTGGCTTAGCCTGAAACAGCGCTGCATTTTGTTGCACACTGAGTGGCTTAGCCTGAAACAGCGCTGCATTTTGTTGCACACTCAGTGGCTTAGCCTGAAACAGCGCTGCATTTTGTTGCACACCGAGCGGTTCACGACACACAGCTGCCAGGAAAGGTTAAGAAAGAGCTATAACAAGGTGAAAACTAAAAGAGCAGTTTTAATAACTGTGGATGCGTTTCTGAGCAAGTACAAGATATGAAGTCCGTAACTTCGCTGCAGTTGTCTTTGAGGGGTTTCTGCTCTCTGACTTATTTTACAGTGATTTACTGGCAAACATATTTTTAATTTTTTTTTGTAAAAGAGAAGAATAAAAATTTTCGTATTTAGGGACTGTAGCAGAGTGAAAACTGCAGCTCAAGTTAATACAAAAATAATGTTGCAAAGGTGGAGCTTGAACCTCCCTTACCAGGTCCAGTATGTAGACCTCCTGACTATATCACTGACTGTATCGCTTTATAGAAACAATAAATATACTAAAATTTTATTGAAATAAGTACTGAGCAGAGGAACACCACAAGTCATGTAAAATGTCACCGCCATAAGCAAAACACCTCTTCAGAAAGACCAGTGCCTTCTACTGTGAACAGCTCTGGAAGTTTATGACTTCTCATTGCAGCTCGGCTGGCACGATCGACCTCTCTCATGCACTTCGTACAAGTGATTCCGTGCCTCACTCTGGGGTCGAAATGATCATAGCAACCCATAATTATTGACAGCAATTGACAATTGTCACGGCTGTGACATATTGTTGAGAGAGACAGTCTATTAAGTGAAGGGTATGCGTTGAGGTCGCAGAAACAGTTGACCATAGAGAGTGTTCTCTTTGGAGTATGATGAGGCTGAAGAAGAAGTTGAGCTTCCTGCATAAAATACAACACAGCATCACCATATGGGAGCACTCTGGTAGATAAAATCAGGACTTGGTTTAGTCTAAGAACAAACTACCAGCCGATAAAGGCATTTGTGAAGACTCACGTTCGTGTTGTGTTAGCCTGTCACATGACGGGCAGATGGCTACGGTAAGTGCAGGTTACTACCGCAATGTGCCTGTCACACTGCGTGGTGTCGCGGCACACAAGACCAGGCTGTGGATTCTATTGCATTCTTTGTACGCTTTTATGAATTGCATGAAATTGGCAACGATAGAAAACCCAGACGCTTGTACTTCATACCTCACACGTTGGCGGAGGTGGGGGTGGGGGGGGGGGGTAAAATGTTGAGTGCGGGCTTTTATTTCAAAAATCTGCTTTTTACGTGTGCTTTTTGAGGTTTGTTTTACGTAATTAGAATTATTTTGCATTTTCTGCCTTTCTGTTTGTGTCTGTATGTCAGGGCAAGTACCCTTCGCATTCAGTTCAAATGAAGAGTGGCTAACGCTGAAACAAAAACGCACACGAACGCACATACAGGAGTACATAATAGAGACGACTGATAATTAATACGCCATCCATATTGATGGGAAAAACTTGTTTTAGGGAAAGAGATTCATGTGCGTGATGCATGTGACAGCCAGATGGGACCAAAAGGTTAAAACGTATCACGAACTCTGACACGTGACCCTGTCAGCTGGGCTAGCAGAGTGCAATGAAATTAAATGTGTAAGGTCGGCAACCAGGCGATATAAAGTGAAAACAGAAGACCACAGTGTGTGTCCTTTGGAAGGTAGCTGCATCACCGACACAGGTCTGCTACGAATTTACAATTAAAGGAATGGCAGATGTGAGAAGCACATGAGAGACACGTGTTGCAGCTGGAAATGGCATCTGTACTAGTACTGAATAATGTTCTAAATTCACATTACTGCTGAAGGGTTTTGACGACGCTGTATCATATTGTGAGGTGACGGGTTTATGGGCTTTATCCATCGCCCGGAGAGTAAAATATTAAAAATATTAAAAAATTAAAATCACAATGTTTCGGAAGCTGGCTCTGCTTCCGTCCTCAGGTGAATGGAGGGGGAGAAGTGAAGAACACCTATTCTGTTGGGCCCCTGAAACAGAGCTTGTCCAGTGATGGACGATAGCTCTGTCTAAGGGGCCCAACTGAGTAGGTGTTCTTCTCTTCTCCCCCTCCATTCACCTGAGGACGGAAGCAGAGCCAGCTGCCGAAACGTTGTGGTTTTAACTTTTTAATATTTTTAATATGCTACTCTTCGGACGAAGGATAAAGTCCATAAACCCATGACCACACAATCATACTACTGCGTTCTACGATGCGACGCCGTGTAGTCTGGTGGTTAGTTGCCTACTACCGTGAAGGTGCAGGTAGCACGGACAAACACTAACAATCCTGTGACGAACTTACATTGTGTGCTGTAATGTAAAAAAGGAATTATTCTAAACACAGTTTTCAGGCACAAATAAGACGGTCTTCCGGACTTCACGCAATAAACTAGCTACCAGGCCGCACGGCGTCTGTTCCCAGACCATAACGCTATTTTTCACCTCCATATAACTTACTAGACACAAACCTACTGTGGGAAACAGCAAAGTCGCCACTCGCGATTTGTAGTGCCTGAAAAAAGCACGACGGTTCCAGTCTTCTAAGGTGTGACGCTACGCCAAAGGAGGAAGAGTTTCAGACGTTTCGAAGAAACATATTGCCTTCGTCTTCGGGAGAACATCGAGAAAGAGGGCAGAAGGTTCTTCCGAAAAGTCAGAAAATACTATCGCAGCGATGCAGTATCACATCCTATAAGATCGAGACGTCGGCTATACCGCTGTGAGGAACTCACCAACCGTGAACTGCATATCGTCATTAGTACTGATCCTCTGTTGGCGTCAGAACTGGACATGAAGCAACGTGAACAGAACATGTAACAGAAGCAGGCAGTGACAAAAATGGAACACTCGTAGCAAAGTAATTCCATCTTCTTCTCATCGCTGACGGAGAAACTGGGCGGCCGCGCGTCGGAAACACAAATATTAACTTGAATTTTCAATAAAATGGTCTGCATCTTCGTGTCTTTGCAAATGACTTTTCAAACGATAACTGCGGCCGAGGTAATCACGGAATTCGCTTCCTTTATGAAAGCGGACGTTTCACCAGAACGTTTTCAAAAGCATGTCAGTGGAACTGACTCGCAGCCAGATCAGCCCAGTCCACATTCCCGCACTGCATGTTCAAGACCGCTTTTAGTACTATGCTCGCCTTTACAGCTAGGTACCCGACGTGCTCTCTCCTTCACCTTTCCCGGCTAAAATGTTGTTCTTTATAAAGAACATATCTTAGTTTTCTCGATACGTGCTACACGCTTTGCTAATCCTATCCTCCTCCATTTCATCACGCCTACAGCAGATGGTGCGCTGTTCGCTTTATGAAGCTGCCATTACAGAACTCTTTCATCCTGTCGCCCGTCCACTAACAACAAAAACGTTTCTTCCAGGACCTGACAGTGGCTGAACGTGTGCTGTCGTACACTAGGAGTTTCTGTACACCCCCACCCCAAGACACAAATGAGATCAATTTCCAAAAAATTATGGTTTCCACAAGTTGTATGAAAACTGACATATCGCACAAGGAACAGCCTCACACGCTGCGTCACGTATGATTAACCCTTTGAAGCCCAGAGGTCACTGTATGTATCGCCAGGTTTAACACTCAACAATTCTACGTTCTGCCCACACAGTGTGTTTATGTGTTTTGTGTGGATCTCAGAACAAACAGGGATTATTTCCCTATACAGCATTAACTGACTGGTTTTTGTAACCGAGACGGAGTGTGTTTACTGCGCGGCACAGACTGAATCTCAGTAGGTAATTCGTGTTATTTTCGGCCTTTAAATACGTTGTTAACGTAGGTCTTTCGAAATATTTTGCATAGGCAATTCTTTTAGGGCTGCTCCAGGAAATTCAGAATTAAAGACCCTTCTATTAGCTACTGTCTCCACCGCTAGCGCTAAGAGTATATTAAATCTGCCATCTGTATTCAGGGATAATTAACGGGAAATGCCACGACAACCCCCAAGGGATCAGTTTAATTAATGTATTGTAGTGTAATATAGACACCAATTTCCAGCGCCAGTTATCGCAGTTCATTGCACATAAATGCAATTCGGTGTTTCCCATAAAACAGAAAAGACTCTACAACGTCATGTCAAGCAACTTACGTTCCAGCGCTTGGGGTAGCCTGCAACACTTCACACAAAATCCTTTGTTCATTTCCTGCGTTTGTGACACAGCAAAAGTAGTTCTCCATTTCCCGATACAGGGAAATTACTTTACACTGCCAGTGCATGCTAATTTGAGTGCGTTCAGTCAGCATGAATCTAGTTACATCTTGTATCGCAATGGTTACAGCTACTTACATGAACGGCTACAGGTAGTTGCGTCTCTCTCTCTCTCTCTCTCTGCGTCCGTTCAAGCGGAAGCAGCACAGGCATTGTTTGTGTGTGATATTCCCAAGGTGCAAGCTGAGTTAGCGAACACCTTTGCTACAAACCCAAGGACCAGGCAACGTCAGTCAAGCAGTAAACGCGCTGACTTTTATTGGCGGTTCCCAGGTTTGATTCCTGGTTGGGACACCAATTATCCTGACAGTCTTCGTGCTTTGTATCAGGCACTACACACAAGTTCCGGCAGTGTTACTCAAGTTGAAACAGGACCGCTTCCTTTCCTGTTTTTACCCACCCGTTATTCGCTAAACATGCTGTCTGTCGGCACCAATTTAATCCAAGATGCTATAACGGCGTCATTAAATATACCAAAAATAACATATTAATTTAATTAAAATAAACTTGCCCCTGTTGTTGGTCATATACCCCACCATGACGGTATGTTGAGGAGTGGAAATTTAGCTCCACACTTCTTAACTCCAGCACCAGCCGCTGTATGCCCAGAGATGGGTCACCGGTGCCCAGTGAACAGTACCAGTTTGGGGTTCCACAGTCGGTCTGAACGCTTTAAAATCAACAGTTGCATCCCGCGCCTGAAATCGAAACCCGACCCTTCGGATATCCTGCCCTTAGCCTACTGACAGCAACGACTGAGCTACACAGTATTTGATCGAGAGCTAAGTAGAGCTGACAGCAACAGAGCACCACATCTCGCAAGGCCCGTCGCTGCAGCGCACTTCCCTCTGCCGTAACACGCAGCACTGTACATTCCTGTCGCCAGTCCAGCACCACACACACATACACTCTTCCTACCACTCTCGCGTGGTCCGCGCCCCACCAGTCCAACCACCTGAGTCAGTGGATCTCACGGCTGTCACATCATTAAGCTTATCTTAAGCTTTGAGCCTTTCTCAGCGGTTAAAGGAGGACTCCGTCCGTCCGGGATATAACGGTGCTTCAGTGGGTAACAGGATCCCAACGTTTCGAAGGCACGTAGTGTCCTCACTTGCAAGGATCAACAGGTCCTACGACAGACCGCCCATGAGTACGGCTCCGTGTTCCTGAAGACAAGGATTCCTCATGTTCCCTTCCGTCTGTGTGTTACGTAACTACCAGTTCCCTACAAGTTACGTCCAGACGTTTGTCAGAACCTCTTTTCCCAAATGCTTTTGAATTTAGTTTCTGCCTCTAAGTTACAAAATTCAACGGATTATTTAGGAAGAAATATGATTTAATACAAGAGTCAACGGCGTGTGCGCATGCGCAGACTCGCAGTCACGCGCAGAGCACGGAATGTAACAAGCTTCAGGTAAGAACAGCACAAGGCGGTCGAAAACTGCGTGCCTCTGGTGTGCAAAGCCCGCTAACACAAGGACAAATCATGTCTCTTTAGATTCTGTTTCTTAGCGCCAAGAGTTAGTTCCTCATTCAACAGGATTCCTTTAATTTATCCTGCCAAAATTGAAACCTTCTTATCACAGAAACTGACAAATGTACGGATCATTAGGAGAGCGGCTCGCTATGCACCGTCCTTACAGCCTTCGGATGAAAATATAAAAAAGTGACACGTTCAGGACAAAGTGGTGACTACACTTACCATCTGCTTATACATAAAACTCTCTGCATTTTGACGACACACTTTGTTTACGTTCTCATTGTGATTCCCAGAATACAAAGCCGCTGCTTCCCTCAGCTGAAGGTACCGGCTAATCGTCGCAATGCACGTCCGATCTGTGTTCTGTAACGCGGTACTGTAAAACTTACACGTCATTCAGCTGAACTTCCGGCTACAAATTAATGCCGCTGTTAGTTCCTGAACAGACCGATTTCGGCTCAGTTCATCCTTCGTTCGTCTCCTGCGTGGGTAATGGCGCCACTGGTGAGCTGAGTGCCTGTAATTAGCATGCATGGAGCACTTAAGTCAAACAAAAACTTCGTGTTTCAACTGACAATCGATAGACCTTGAATCGCTCGACAATGAACTATCGAAAGGGCAAGGCAGTCGTCGGCACCCACTAAATAAACCAGCGGTAAGCATGAAGTGTCTTGATTATCGCGAAACTCGCGTCAAGGCCGTTACAATCCGGCTGAAAGATCTTACAAACACGACGTGAATTGTTCTAGAAAAAAGGCTGCATTTTTGTCCGGAAAAACCTGGACATTGCAATACCGACTAGCACACTCAGTGGTAGCTGCTGCTCCTGTTCGTAACTGCTTCTGGCAAACAAATAAATGCAAACGGCACAGACAGCATGCATACATACATACATACGTACATACACACATACATACATACATACATACATACATACATACACACACCCATACATACACACATACATACATAATACATACATACATACATACATACACACAC
>BLKM01002776.1:100291-158647 GCA_013340265.1 Coptotermes formosanus | reverse complement strand
CACACACACACACACACACGCACACACACACACACGTAGTACGTACATAAAACACATGCCGAAATGTTAGGCGGGTCACAAGGCCTGCCAGACAATGCACATACCGACGCAAGCAGGCCGATCGGCGGTTTTTGACGAAGACGACGGTCGTCTCCAGACGCAGGCCAACGTCGCTGACGCTGCCGCCACTATACGGTGCTCTGTACCGCAAGCAGCCACCGTTCTTCACGCATTTTTCTGAGCGTCAGTTACAGCAGAAGCAAACCGCACCTGTAAGGTCTCCGAGTTAGCACACAGTGCAGCTGCCCGTCCTGCAAGCCACACCGACCCCGCACCCAGCCGTCACAACTGTAACACTGCAACCACTGGCACCGGCCACGGCTCCAGTACTGCGTCAGCTTCATACGGCTGTGCAGTACAGCATCTCATATCAAGGGAAAACACAGGCTAGGTGTTTTTAGGAGCGGGTGCTAAAGAAAAGGCAGAAATAAGAAGACGTTTGAAAAAATTACATAAGGGAAGCCTTATAATTTATGTTGTTCGCCAAATATCATTAGGGTAATCAAATAGAGGAGTAGGCCCATGTGATGGGCGAGGCACGTAGCACGGGTAACAGTGGTCATAAACGCATGGGAATTGCAGCCCGAAGACTTTAGCGGAAGAGATCCCTTGGGAAACGCAGCTGTAAACGAGGCGACAATATTAAGATGGATTTTACAGAAACAATTTAGGAAGTTGGGGCGGGGTTTGTGTGTTGCAGGATAGGGCCGGTGCTGCGCTGTTCTGAACACAGCATTGAACTTGCGGGTTCTATACGAGGCCGGGAATTTTTTGACCAGATGAGGAACTAATACCTTCTAACAAATCTGTCTGTTGCATGGAGTCGTGGCAACTATGGTGTTTAAAAATTGATTTAGTGAGAAACGTAAATTTGGATGTCCGTGTTGCAGCGACCAGCCTTTCAACTGTGCAACTAGCACACAGCTGTGAAGTGCGCGTTTCAGCTGTCACTGACATGGCCGTTCCTGCAGCAACATTTTTATATCAGCCTGTTTATGTATTCCAGCGTCACATTCTCCAAGCGCTTCTAGATAATAATTTGCCTGATGAACGGCAAGGCACCGTAGAACAGCAATATGGCACGCAATCTGCAGAAAGCAGCTGACAGTAGCTCAGCTGCTCAATAAAGTGTGATCCTCACGTCATCAATCATATCTATCTGTTTAATTACCTGCAGGCCTACAGAAGAAGCGTCGGTCAACGGCAGCTGTTTTACATAAGTCAGCCTGCACATAGGGTTTAATGCAACGCGAAACAATAGTTGCATGGAACTTGTTGCTTAAACGCAGATTTTTCGGTGCGCCCGCTGCCTTAGGTGCGCCACTGACACTTACAAAGCGTCTGTATCAGCAAGACAGGTAGCGTAGTGTCTGTGATGCATCTGGTTTCGCGCTCAAGCATTGATCCCTGTAATGGATACGACGCTGTATCAAACGCTTTCAGCTTTCAGTTAGACCTCAGCCTAAACAACTGCCATTAAGTACGCTGGTTGCCATTTTAAATCTTCAGAAATTTTCTTACAAACCTGGAGTAAAAACTGTCACGAAGGGACAGGTGTTACCCGGTAGATGGTACAACTGCTGTTTCGTTCGCAAATGTTCCGTGCGGTGCTTGGGTAACAGAAGCCATTCATGTGACTTGTCTCTGGAGACTGAGTTACTTTTATTCCAGTTTAAACCGCTACAGAAATTCGAAACACGAACTGCGAAACGAAATGAAAAAAAAAAAATACTGTGCGTTTTTTTTGCATTATTCACGTCCGTGCGTACAATCAATGTAAAAAAACAGATGCAACTTACGCACAATATTGTCTATTTATTTATCTGTGTAAAACTCCTATAAACTCCTACAGTTTATAGAAGTTTTACACTTCTGAATGCATTCTATTAATTGCGTAAGTTGGTTGGTGTGTTGACTGAACACAGCCATGTCAACTGTTCGCTACACTGGGAAGTGCAGCAACAGAAATGCCGTCACCCGGTCTAATATTCCACCTGTTACTAATTATCTGATAATTTAGAGTCAGCAGAATGTGTGACAAAGCGGCTGCACCTACTTGGAAGTACGTGTCATTTTATTTGTGGAAAAGGATGCAGCTAGAGTAAGTGGTCGTTAGTCTGTGAGTCGAAGTTGGACGTTCCACGTGCGACGCAGCAGTGCTGCTAAGCTATGAAAGTTAACACATTTTTGTGACTGGGAGTTCGGCAGACACACGTACTGCCACATCACTAGGCACTGTCTGTCGTACGAGCAGCATAACGCAGTGTGCAAGCGTTAATCCACGCAGTCTGTAGCTATGATCTACACACACAATCCGTCACTCGATCCCTTCGTGTGTTTACAGTTTCAGTGATAAAATGTGAAATCACAATGCACTGAACACTCACCCCCCTGCATTTATAAATTTGTAAGGCTGACAGATGTCATCGGCAAAGTATCACGCTGCAATTCCGACCGCAGACAGGGACCTCTTTACCACATGACTGTTTCTGTCATAACCTGCATCAACTGACCAGTTAAAAACAAAAGGCTTTGTACACGTTACGTGCTGTTTAGCTCGAAAAAGTGCATTGCCAACTTTAGACAGTAGCTTACATTCTTTCTAGAACGGTCGATCCTGGGTACGTTTAAAAACTGAAGGCAAGATTCGCACGGCCGCCACACTGCATCAATGCAGTTTGCTTTGTTCTTCCAAGATTTATCACCATCAGGGTCCTAAATAAGCAGTGACAACGTCGATTCGGCCAAAGGTTTCGCACGTCAGATATACTGTTACTGCCGGGTGCAGGCGGCAAAGGGCTTCCAATATCACAAAACTTGTAGCAGTTTTCTTAACATAAAGTTTACAGACACAGACGGCGTGGTAATCCTATTAGCGTATTTGTTTTCGTTTTGAAGGAGGAGGGGTGGCGGAAAGTAGAACCGTTCGACACATTTCTCATACCAAACTCTACGAAACACATCAGTGATGCCTCAGACGAAGTTCACGCGCTTGGCAATAAGCTAAGGCCGGGAGCTGTGAATGGATTCTGTCTGCGTTAATTAGGCGCGGTTCATCCATTTTGTGAAGACATGTCTAGCACAAACAGAACACCGCACACCGCCAGCCAAACATCTGCAGTTTAAAAGCAATTACGTCTCTTCCGTGAGGCACACGGTCCTGGCACTCGCTCGCCGTTGTTAGCAAAGCTAACGTGGATCCTGAGAATCCAGTTAGTATTTGATGGTAACTGCCGCTGCAGGGAGACCGAACAAAGACTAAAGGGAATTTCTTATTAGTCTTTAAAACTATGGGGTTTTAAATGCAATGCAGCTTACACAACTTGGGTTCTCAAAACATGTTGCCGAAGCCACATAAAAACTTTAAAACAGGCCAGTTGTTACATGTGCGCTGCGGCATAAATGTAAAACAAAATATTGCAGTCAAACTGTGACAATTTTTATGTATCTCGCATCCTCAGGGAACACGTGAACCCCAGTTTAAGGAGAGCGGCTTTAGAGACTATGAACAAATGGGGGTTACTTGCCAGTACGAGGGGAGGGGGGCATCGTATGTACTGCTCTGAAACTTTTCAGGCAGTGACCGCTCGCCCTTCTGTTAAAGGTGAAGTCTAAGACAGTCTCGATTATTTTTAAAGTTATACACCGTACCGCGCAGTGAACACACTCCGTCTCGGTTATAAAAACCAGTCAGTTAATGCTGTATAGGGAAATAATCGCTGTTTGTTCTGAGATCCACACAAAACACATAAACGCACTGTGTGGGCAGAACGTAGAATTTGTGAATGTTAAACCTGGCGGTACATAAAGTAACCACTGGGCTTTAAAGGGCTACAGTCCGTACCGCGCAGTAAACACACTCCGTCTCGGTTATAAAAACCAGTCAGTTAATGCTCTATAGGGAAATAATCGCTGTTTGTTCTGAGATCCACACAAAACACATAAATACACTGTGTGGGCAGAACGTAGAATTGTTGAGTGTTAAACCTGGCGGTACATAAAGTAACCACTGGGCTTTACAGGGTTAAACCTGATGGTACATACAGTGACTTCTGGGCTACGGGTTATTGACGTTTGTGTTTGACGCACCACTACGTGAATTTTAACAACATGGATGTACCAGTATTCTTTGCATTTAAATAAAATGTCTGAAACAGAAAGACCAGCCGACCGCGGGGACGAGGGGCCAGCAATCAAACATATGTGGCTTACGTTCTATGTATTTTTTTTTTATTTGTACCCCCCGTTATATTTCGACTCTTTTCAGGACCGCTACGCGTACCACAGCCTGAGGAAGCAAGCCCTGTACTGTACGTAATTAGCAGCTTTTAGACATTCGTCACGGCCATCACCCAGTACAAGACTCTGCTGACCCTCGCGTATTCTCCGTGCACCTGTACGCCACCTGCACGACCGGATTTTTTGGTTGTTCATTTTCTTTGCCATGGATTGTCCCTTGCACTTTGTTCCGACTGAAAGTCAATTCCGAAAAGGCAACTCCATGAGCCAGTTGGCTGACAGACTGTGTAGCTGCAAAACGTCACGACAGCCAGTTTTTAAGCCAGGGGTGCACAAAGCCCGGACGCTAGGTCGCCCAGGTCTTTGGGACGACTAAATTTTATACAGTGGCTCCAGATATTTGTGGGTTCTCATTGTGCAACTTGCTTCACGTCACCCTCCTGGTGCTTATAATTTTGGGATGTCTCCCAGATTTCCGGAAAATTTGTGCACCCCTGTATAAAGCCGAGATAAAATCCGGTGCCTGATGAATGCGAATCACGAGTTCTACCCAGACAACCGTAACTTTCCGTTAGCACGGCTAACCAAAGCTGAAAACAAAGGAGGCAATTTGCAACTGCCTGGAGGAGGAGGAGGAGGAGGAGCGACTGTGCTGACGCCTGGTATCAGAACAGTCAGCACTTGTTGGCCGGTTACGCTGTCGGTACGTTAAGCACTGCCGCACGCTTGCAGAACTACCCTGACGTCGCTACTTTAGTCAAGAGTGCTTCAGAGCAGTTAAAGGTCACGTGACGAACTGACGCGATAAAAGCTCAAAATATTGCGACAGGCTACGAGCTCGCGCACGCACGCACGCACACATACACACATTGTCTCCTTAGCCACAGCTGCAACTACATGGACCTATGTTTTTTAACATTCGAAAACCCCACGTTCTGCCCCCTCACTGTTCTGCATTACGTTCCTTCGAAACGTCGGGAAGCCAGTCACCCAAAGACACTGCTTCACGCGCTGTAAGACTTGAATCCGAATTTCAGAACTACATTTTATTAACCACTGATATTCCGCGCTGCGACTGTTTGCATTTTTTGACGCTTTCTGTTAAGTACGAAACAACAGTTTCATGTGAAAACCACAAATTAAATAAACTTCTCAGCCTGAAGAACTGGATTTTAATGAAAAGCAATGCTGCGTGCGGTGCGAAGGGGTGGCGTTTGTCGACGGGAGGGTGTTGGCGAGGGGCTTGTTTCGTAATGGAGTTCGCTGATAATAATTACAGAAGTAAAAGCATCGGTGATTGGTGTCGGGCCGCCTTTAATTACGGCTTCGTTTGGCTGCTAGTGACAGTGCTCGGTGCAGCGAGGGCTACAGGGCGGACCGAAACAACTTCAAAGCACTTTCTGTGGTGTGTTCTCCGACATCAGCAAGAGCATTGCTTTGTTTGAAAATTCCCACGTTTCGCCTGCTTGTCCTTCCCACAGAAGTTACTGTTCTGATGAAGACATGTGTGGAACATTGGTAGAATGGTAGTGACAGGGGCGAAGTGAAATACAGGGACAAACACCTGTCCCCTTTTAACCCTAAAATTCATTTAAATAAGTATGCAGTATATGCAGTGCCACTCCCCACCTTATAGACAACATGCTGCGTCTCGATTACGAAGAGCCAAGTGGTTAATTATGTTTGGGGGAAATAATTTGTGTTTATTGCTAGAATAACACAGAACACATAAATAAGCTACACTGTGCAGGAAACTGCAGAATTACTGAATGTTAAATCGCGTGGCACAGACATTACCGGCGCGTCGTAACGTCGTTCTGAAGCCAGTCTAATGATCCCACACTACCGCACTTGATTTTCTGCCGAACTATTTAAATGTCCGCCTAATGAGGCTTGCTGGAGGCGAAGCATTTAATTACTACTGTAAACATCACTCCATTAACCCCTAAATCCCAATGGTTACTATATGTACCGCCAGGTTTAACATTCACAAATTCTACGTTCTGCCCACACAGTGCATTTATGTGTTCTGTGTGGATCTCAGAACAAACAGCGATTATTTCCCTATACAGCATTAACTGACTGGTTATTATAACCGAGACGGAGTGTGTTTACTGCGCGGTACGGACTGTAGCCCTTTAAAGCCCAGTAGTTACTATATGTACCGCCAGGTTTAACATTCAACAATTCTACGTTCTGCCCACACAGTGTATTTATGTGTTTTGTGCGGATCTCAGAACAAACAGCGATTATTTCCCTATACAGCGTTAACTGACTGGTTTTTATAACCGAGACGGACTGTGTTTACTGCGCGGTACGGACTGGGTCTCCCTTTAAAGTCCAGTGGTTACTTTATGTACCGCTAGGTTTAACATTCACAAATTCTACGTTCTGCCCACACAGTGTATTTATGTGTTTTGTGTGGATCTCAGAACAAACAGCGACTATTTCCCTATAGAGCATTAACTGACTGGTTTTTATAACCGAGACGGAGTGTGTTTACTGCGCGGTACGGACTGAAGCTTTAACTGTGCTACAGGTTAACGCTAGTCTTTCTGGCTAATATTTTGCCCGCGATGCACAAACGAGTGACGCACCAGTTTGTGTCGTTATTCAATGTACAGTCAGCTGAGCAAGAATTTTTCCAGTTGTACGGAAACCGAAGAGTCATTACAGTCCACAGCGGTCCGTGTGCTGATGATGATGATAAACGAAGTACCCTTGAACGTTCATAAGGAAGGTCGCACAGTTTCTATCTCCAGTTTCGGTTTGCACAGACGATAAAGGTTACAGCGACCAACGCCTTTACATTACAACCCTTTAGGTTCAGGTTTCGTTTACGCAAATGCGTGCTGTACACGGTCAAGCGCTACACACCCAGCTAAGCACCGGTCGGCCTGCGTCTCACTAGTTTTACTGCTGCCACCTTTTAGTGACGTTCTTAACTAAAGCAAACGATTGCCGGACGCGACCGCCCATAAACTGTATCACATTTACAGTGATTACGTAACGTATGCAGGCGGACCCGCGTGTTTTACATCTTGATCAACATTGCGCTTGCATGCACTCACATGCTATTTGTGGATCTCACGCCTGCGCGTTACCTTCGCAGGGCCATTAACCTTTTAAAGCCTAGCGGTAACTTTACGTACCACGAGGAGTATAACATTCAAAAATTCTAGGCAGTGCCCACGCTGCATTTATGTGTTTTGTACGGATCTCAGCACAAACAGCAACTTTTGCCTTATAAAACATTAAGAGATTGGTTTTTATAACCGAAGTGGAGAGTGTTTACAGCGCGGTACGCACTGAGTCCTTATATAAAACAGATACGCTTTGTCTTTAACCATTTAAAGCCTAGCGGTAACTTAACGTACCACCAGGTTTAACATTAAAAAATTCTACGTGGCGCCCACATTGCGTTTATGTGTTTTGTACGGATCTCAGAACAAACAGCAACATTTGCCTTATAAAACATTAAGAGATTGGTTTTTATAACCGAAGTGGAGAGTGTTTACAGCGCGGTACGCACTGAGTCCTTATATAAAACAGATACGCTTCGTCTTTAAAGGGTTAATCTGGTTCGGCAGCGAAGGCAGCCGTAAAATTATGGCACCATTTGACAAAGCGTCGGTTGATGACGATGTGTTGTTTGTTGCAGGCAATCTGATGGTGATTCTTGTGGTGACTTTCTCGCGACGCCTGCGTTCCATCACCAATTTCTTTCTGGCGAACCTGGCTGTAGCCGATTTCTGTGTGGGCGTCTTCTGCGTCTACCAGAACATCTCGACGTACGTCGTGTCCAAGTGAGTAAGACCACGGATCACTCCTGTGCTGAGCCGAGTTGTACAGTCTGGTTTGTTGGTCTGATGACGTCTGACAGAAAGGCCGAAACATGTGGCTACTTTCTTCACTATAGTACCTACGTTACTGACTTGCCTTTCATGTTCCCTCTTATCAAACTCTGCATATACTTCGGAAAAATGAGCTTAGATGGGAGGATAATATTAATATGCATAAAAGAAAATGTGGTACGGGAATCTGGACTAGATTCAGCTGGCTGAGCAATAAGGTCGGTGACAATATTACGAACCTTCAGGTTTCGCAGAGGGTTGGCTGCGATACCAGACAAGGACTGGTCCACGCAGGTGTGCTCTCTGTAGGTTAATGCCCGATCCTCCACAGTTTCCCGAGGGAGCGTCGCTTTCGGACGGTTTCCAGGCTTCGCCCGTTTGTCCTTCTGGTAATACCAGTATGTAAATGGACATGATTATGGAGCATTGGTGGAATGATACTGACAGGTAAGAACCGAAGTACTGTGAGAGAAACCTGTCCCAGTGACATTTTGTCCACCACACATCTCATATGGACTGGCCCGGGATCGAACCTGTTCTTCCGCTATGAGAGGCCGGCGACTGACCATAGAACGGCCTTAAGGACGAAGACAACCCTGAATAAGCTTTAAGGATTCAGTTCGTACCGCGCAGTAAACACACTCCGTCTCGGTTATAAAAACCAGTCAGTTAATGCTGTGTAGGGAAATAATCGCTGTTTGTTCTGAGATCCACACAAAACACATAAATACACTGTGTGGGCAGAACGTAGAATTTGTGAATGTTAAACCTGGCGGTACATAAAGTAACCACTGGGCTTTAAAGGGTAGGGGCTAGAAGAAACACGAGTGACCGTCTTCAAGCAAAAAGGGAATAAAATACAAAGGCCGACCCTCATTTTGCTGACTTCATGCCACCGTCAGCATTTTCACATTTTACCTGCTTGATTGCCCGCGGATGTAGATTATAGGCTCAGGTGATCGCGGCTGCTGGGGACACGCACGTATCACAGCTAGCGCCTTGTGTACGGCATTCCTGAACTAGTTACAAACAGACAGACAGACAGACAGACAGACAGACTGACTGACTGACTGACTGACTGACTGGCTGACTGTGTTCATGCAGCAAAAGCCACGTCAAATTATAGTCCTCAGTTAACCCTTTAATTCTACCTTTTGCCCACACAGTGCGTCTGTTATTATTTTCCTATACTGCATCAACCGTCTTGTCTAAGGAGTGATTGCACAGCATTGTGGGAATCCAGAAAAGTGTTAAAGACGCAAAGAGAAGATTAATCCAGCCCATGATGTTACACGCGTGTGGATGAATTTACTGAATGAAACCCAGAGGCAACTGACTAGGACACGAGTCGGACGATCCGAGGTTCGATTTCGGGCAGGGTAAATATATTTTCTTTTCTCAAAAACACCCTGAGTAGCTCTGGGATGCATGAGGCCGTTTACTAGAGGCACATCGTGGTAAAATCGGCCGGAGCCTGAATCTGCCCACTCACTTCCATTTAGTGCCTGCGTTAAGAATGAGTGGGGCTAAATGAACATGCCACCCTCCTGTACTCGTTAATGGCTTGCACGGATACAACGTTACTTTCATGTTTTACCCGGGCGAAGAACACAACTGACTACGTTATTCACTCAGGAAATGAGTGCAATTTTCAGTGTAGCCTAAGGCCAGCAGACACACAGCGTGGTCTGCATAAACACACACATTTATTGCGCCAAACAGCATAACCTCTGACCCAACTGTCAGAACAACACCGCCAGCCAGATGCTGGACACGGCAGCTCGTGCCGTCCTGGCCAGGTAGTTAAAACGTGACGCTTCAGGGTAAAGACACCGGGACGGGAGTTTGGTCACATCTCACACGTGTCACGTACCCTTTCCGATACCTGACGGGGACAGCAGGATCTCTTGGGCAGCAATGGAGGCCGTCAGCTTGGTGTAACTGTACCAGAAGCAACGATATGAAACAGTGGCACTGTTGGCTGAGAGGGTGCAGGTAGTAAATGTCACTTCTGTCACGTTAATTCTTCTAAGGCAGAAGTTTGGAGCAAATGTCAAAAGGATTTCCTTTCATTTTGGGCTACAGGGTTCAGATCTCCACTCGGGTACCGGGTGCCCTGAGGTTCTCGTGGTTTTACGCAGTACCACTAGGGATAAACGCGGGAACTGCCGCAGTTGCAGTCGTGGTAGGCTACCGTGCACACCATTACACAGCAGACCGTGCATGCAGTTCGGTTACTGTACATGGAGTTAAATAAACTGCAAGTACGTAAACAAGTTAATTAATGGCTGCAGAGATTCGTGCCAAATTAATTCTCAGGAAAAGTTTGAAGCGAAGTGAATGTGACGAGACATGTCACGATCGGCACACACAACTGCCAGTCCCCACAATCAGACGCTGTCGGGCGCTAGTTAGGGCCTTCACTTGAAGACGTTTGCGTAGCTCTCGCTGTATACCATGTAGTTGCGATGTAAACAGTAACTAATAAACTGGAAACAATATGAAAGAAGTCCATTTTGGCAAAGAGCCAAATTACGACTTTACACTGTTACATGCAAAACAGCACTGAAATGTGGCAGTGAAGTCTGGGTATTACACGAAGAAGAATGTCGACATTTAGAAGCAGCAGACGTGGAGCGTCACTTCTGGGACTGACAGGGTCAGACCGTCAAAGGAATACAGCAACTGGAGAGCAACTAAGAGTAGAACACGTAGTAGATGAAATTCAAACTACCAAACGAATTGGCTACAACACGTTCAAAGGATGCAACAAGCACGAATACCCAGGATGGCACTGGCATACCAACCACGAGGCAAACGCGACATAAGCCGACCAAAAACAAGATGGAGAGACCAACAGCAACTCCAGGATTGGGCTTCCACAGGACAGGACCTAGAGTCCTACAGCTGTTTACGTTCATGATGATGATGATGATGACGACGACGACGACGACGACGACGATGATGATAACGAAAGAAGTCAGTAGTGGGCTAATTTAACATACAGCAGGGTCTCGAATTACGTAAATCTCGATGTTCGAAGTTTCGACCTTCCGTGAACGCCCATTTGATACAATCGATTCGACATTTCCCCACATCCCCTGCAGAGCGCAGACCACTCGCACCTCAGTCAAGCTGCGTATTTTATTCAGTGCGGTTGAGTGCTTCCATGTTCCACAAACCCCGTGTACACGCACTCGCTTGTATTATTATTAGAACAGACTTCTGTGTGCTTTGTGGTGTGTGACATTATTTATACTGCAGTTGCCGGGGACGGGTTTTTTTTGACGAGTTCTTGAAGAGAAACACTGAATATGTGTTCCGACTGCCAGGCCGAAGTAATCCAATCCAGACCTCCCACCATGTCTTTAAAATCCGTTTTAATATTGTCCTCTCATCGGCCGATATGATATGTGACTCACGAGTCGAACAATGTTGCAGCTGGGTTCTAGGTGACGCCCTGTGCAAGATGTACCAGTTCGTGCACAGTCTGTCGTACACAGCCTCCATCTTCATCCTGGTCGTGATCTCCACGGAGCGCTACTTTGCCATCATTCATCCCATCAAATGCAAGCAGATCCTGACCCCAAGGAGACTGGTGGTAAGTCGCAGCGGAGCCTTGCGTTAGCGAAGTGCTGCAGCCCACTGCCACAGTACATCTGAGTGGGCGGCAGCCAAGCAACTGATCTCCCAGGCTGTCATGAAACCCGAAGTTTCTACTGCCGTTTGCGTAGGAGCTCTCCACTGCGCCATATCCGGGACCGGAATAATCCAAACTATGTTCTCGATCCCCACTTCTCCGAAGTCCATTTTTATATTTCCATCAAACTGATACCTGTATCTTCCAACTAGTATTTTCCTTGCAAGTTTTCTAAGTAAAGTGTATGCATTTTCTCGCCTCTCCCATGAACGCCAAATTCCACACCCATTTCAGCCTCCTTAAGTTATTCGCCTTGATACAGCTTAAATTACGTTACGACTTGTCATATCAAATTTTTGTCCGGTTTATGACGCACTTAGGGCATAAATACGCGGTGATGTGGCTTGCACACACCGTAGTGGCCGTCACTGTTAAAACAGTACATAAATATATGGAGAAAGTGTCAAAGTGTAAGGCCAAACTTGCCACCCTTAGAACAAAATGCAACGCACTGGTGTGACACGTATTTGTGCTGATAATGATGTGTATCACAGTGTACTCAGTTGCCAACTTGCAGCCTTGCCTGTCAATGTGCCACACATGTTGCAGATAGTGATGGTGGTGGTGTGGGTAGCCAGTGCCCTGTACTCCTCCCCTCGCTTCATCTGGGTGGGGACGGTCACCACGAAGCTGTCGAACGGCCTTACCGACACGATGTGCATCATGAAGCGCCTCAAGTACGACTCCAAGCTGTTCGACATGATCAACTTCACCGTACTGTACCTCGTGCCGCTCGCCGTGATGACCGTGCTGTACTCACTCATAGGCACGTCACTGTGGCACAGCAGCCACGGCCTGGACCGGCACTGCAGGACCAACGGCAGTGCCAGCAAGTGAGTACGTCACACATTCCCGGCCTGCTTGCACTGGCGACACTGGCTCGCTGAGCAGTCCCCACTTTGAGCAGCTGACAGTCAACCGACCAGTGAGCATTTAGCACCTTCTGGGAGCGGCAAAATTGCTTGTTAACTATTTGCGCGTGGGTGGGGAGGCAATGCAGCGGAGCGGAAGCACTGCGCATGTCCCACTAAGCGTTTTCTATCCGTTTCAAAAATGTACCCTCAACAGAGTAAATGTTCTTGACGTACGCATAACGCTAATCTTGCCGAGCTGAGCCTCGCAGCGACCACGCCGTGGCGACTGCAGCTATGTACAGTGTTGGGGGCTCATCTGGCAAGTAATGTGGTCAGTGGTGTACATTTAGGGAACCTGAATGTTCATTACATTGTTCACAACAGCCAGCAACCCTAACCTAGGCTGAGTCAGATGGACCCATTCCACGTGTTCATAAGGCATTTCTTTGAAACCTGAATATTATTATTCAATCTACGCACACGTCACCACATTAGGCTGGCCACTTTCACATTTAAATGTCCCTTCAGAGGTACATCGGAGGCGCGATAATTCCGACTGTGTGTGTAACAGAGAGAAAGACAGACGGCTTGAAAACAGACTTCATAAGACGGGGTTACCACCAGGACCAGGCACGTACGAGGACATGCAGCAGTGCGGTTGTGACACACCACCAGATTCTTAGGTGTGATGAATCTGCTTTTGATGAGTCGACAGACACGAAACGCTGTTGCTCGCTTGTGAGTTTTATGGAAATCGGTGCAGGAAAGGCCTGACTTCTCTCATAGGCGTAAATGAGATTTCATTTACTCGTTTACTGTCAAACCGTACGCCATTGTGAGTGTGAAGAACGCCTTGCTAAAGTGTGTACTGGGTTATCCAGTGCACTAACTGCAGGCTTGCTGCATTCTGTGCACTACAGGTTCTCTGTGCACATGGCAGTGGGCACTGCTGAGACGCGCTTCACTTCGGTAACGTAACGTGTTTTTTTATAATTTCAGAAATGCAGGCTCTTCACTGAGGATCAAGTTTGAGAAACGACCATTTTCAGACAGTCACGTGACAATTAACCGAGTTGGCAGTAGCTGTGGAGGCAGTGGTTCCACCGTCTTCCACAGCAAGCCGAGGCCCCTTGCTGGGTCGTCACTGATGACGGAATCGTCGCAGAACGTTCTGAGGGCACGCCGTGGCGTCATACGCATGCTGATAGTTGTGGTGCTGACCTTCGCCCTGTGCAACCTTCCATACCACGCCCGCAAAATGTGGCAGTACTGGTCGCCTGACTACGACGGCGGCAGTAACTTCTCGTCCCTCTTCACGCCTGTTACATTCCTCATAACGTACTTCAACTCTGGGATCAATCCTATTTTGTACGCCTTCATGTCTCGCAACTTCCGGAAAGGCATGCGAGAGCTTCTGTGTTGTTCCGTACGTGGTGGTGCCAGGGGCAGAGGAAGTCGACGTCATACTACGTCATCGTCTGCGAGACGAAGCTCTATTCGATCCACCACAAAGGCACTGAGCGTCACGGGCAATCCGGACAGCTGACTGCGGCGGTCAAGAACAGTCAACCGCTCGGCCAAGTGCAGGACATCTCACGGAAGGAGGAACTCACTGCAGAGTGAGCTTCATGCTCTTGATGCATCTGTTACACGGTCGAGCAGTACTACTACCGTCATATCAGTTGTGCCTGACCCATGTTCATTCAGGGCCACATCAACTACGGACAAGCATCCAATAAAGTGGCACAAATGATCTGTAGCCATTATGTCTTGTGGGATGTGTGACGAGCAGACTGGTGGGTAGGTATCAGCATTTCGGGGAAGCTACCGCCCCCATGTGCAGGGTAAAAGAAAATGTGTGTCTCTTTCCAAACACTGTAGTAACAAAGTGGTGCTTGTGCCCGGCGTCGTATGTTATTGTTAAAATGAACATAAAGCTGAACTTTAAAACATGATAAAGTCTGGCTTATGCTTTTGCCAAAATACAGGAAGAAAATGTTTACGGAATCGAGAAATGCGTACGTCATTTAGACAGAAATACGATTTTGTAATATAGAATAACTTGCCAAGCAAACTTAAGCATGGCGTTATGTTATTCATTCCGTACCTTACGTTTCTGTGTTCTTCTGCACGTTACAAAACAGGTTTCCACCACATAAAAATAATTAGATGTGTTTGATACAAAACTGTTTCATTTACTCCCTGATGCTTTGGGACTGCTGAGGCTTCTAAAGGTACAGAAGTAGCAGGCATTTGAAGAAAAAGACAAAGTTGTACATAACTGAAGTTCTCAAGGCATGAATGGTTTTCTGGGATCGCAGATGTGTGGACGGATACACAGGTTCCTAGAAACCAGTGGCCCTTTTCCTTCTGCTACCTTGCAAATAAGGGCAACAGGTTTTCCCAAAGTTTTGGTACGTCTTCACTAGGCTACACGTCATCGCATCCCAAATTTCATACTTATGCTTCAAACCGTACTGACTTTCATGAATTTAAAAAGAAACAACTTTTAAGATCAGAAAACATGGATCCTTGCTGGATACTAACGTCTACAAGAAGAGGAAGATATTCAGTGAGCTGTGCAGATATCACAGAACAAGATACGAAAATCCTGGGGACCAAGGGCTGGAGTACCAATGTCCTAGATACGAATGCAGGAATACAGCGAAGGGATAGACCACGCAGTAGTACTAGACAAGTGAGCTTGTCGCTTGTTGCCGGCTATGTTACTGTCAAGAGACTTCAAAAAACAGGAAAGAACATGAATAATCACCGCCACATTTGTGACATGTAGCCACACTGAAACAAGCAACACAACGCGTTCCGTCTGACACAGTCTGTATTTGAAAATTATTTACACACTACACATTTCGGTCATTCGATCACCATCAGGTGTACAGTATCAAAAACAAAATCCAAGGTAAAAGTGTGTAAAAATTTTTGTGAGATGTCACAAAAATTTTGTTATATACTTCTACCTTGGATTTTGTTTTTGATACTGTACACCTGATGATGATCGAATGACCGAAATATGTAGTGTGTAAATACGCTTAAGTCTATACACACAGCGGGGTGGATAACTTCAAATTGAGTAACCACATTTTGTGATCTAAACACGTGACCTATATCGTGATGAGGATATGTCTAACCATATATCGTGCATAAGATATTAATGTTTTGCTGTTTTACCATAAAGACAAACAGAGTCTATAAACATGTTAACGTAACGTTTTGGTGTAAAATATCTTCAATCGTTTTATGCATGTTTTATGTAACGATGCTGCCAGTACCTCACCGTCGACGCAGCAAGTGGTCTGTAAAATGCAATGTAACACTGTGCAGAAAATGTTACGTGAAATTACGATTTACCAATTATATTCAATGAAGGCAGCTCATATCAACTACATATCAGAATTTCTTCTCTTAAAATAAACAATTCCATTATATGTATATTTTTATGGGCGCGTTATTAGGAATAAAAGCACGGAGTATTCCACTTTAATGCGCTCAATGTGTCCAAATTCCACTAAATTCTTCCCTGTGTTGCGCCAAAATTCACATTAATCGCCATTTTTTACTTTGTCAGCAGCATTACACTTCTGTTCAACACTCGTTTAAATTCTACAGGTTGACAAAATTGGAAAATGTTTCTGAGATAAATTCACATTATTTGAATTCTTCATGGTCACACTTCACATAAACCCACCTCATATGATCACACTTCATATGATCACACTTCATATGATCACATCGCTCAGTCACTCTATTTGGCCTGTGTCAGCGAATATGCCAAGAATTACAACTAATGCATTTTCTTTCGTCAAAGGCAAACTTTCAGCCATCTGCAGTGTATTTATGAATATGAGACTTCATATTATGTAGGTTAAATTCAAATTAAGCTTTCCGTAATTACTTATTATTAAGGCCTCCGTACAGCCTACGCTGTGTTCGGTCTTATTTTATAAATACACGTGTTGTACAAAGTATGCTAATGTGGAAATCAAGTCCAAAGCATAAGAGAAATATAATAAATGTACGAAGTGTTTAAGTTGTCACGAATGTTCGTCAGAATAACAAACTGGCTGTGTACATTCATTAAAATTGCTCGCCTTTCTCACTACCGCTCTCCAAGCCGACAGCAAACTGCTCTGGTCGTTGCCAGTGTAACATGGCTACAGACTTCCTGCAGTCAGTCTCATTGCTTCCGATCCTGTGCCAAATAAACCGACCAAGTCCATTTTGTCTGGGCCATCATTATAAGAATTAAGTTCAGAATTCCGCTTTTCTGGGCTGTGACTGCGTCAGTGGGTCAGTGGTTACCCACGTTTCGGAAGCACCTGTTGCCTTCACTGTCGTGAGTGCCTCACCCAGCGCCTAAAGTCACATCCCTGAAGACCAGAATGTTCAACTACACAACTGTGAGGAACACAAACCTCGCAACAATACACCGTGAAGATGTGACGTTTTCACAGACGGCACATACATTTACACTTCCTGTAACCGTTTGCGACACAAGGATATGCTGGTTTCTCACTACGTTCCCGGCATCAGAGGCTCACGGTAAACTAAATCACATCTGGGTTGGAACTGCAGCTGTCACGCTACAGACGCGTAAAATGTGATGCCAGTGATACCAACAGCAGGTTAGGAACCTCTGCTAAACTCGACGGTGTCACGTCTCAAAGACCTTACAGACTGTTCCACATTCTTCAATCAAACAACTCCCGAATGCCTTGTCACTGTTAGTCCTTCCCCTTCACAGACATCACTGCTGGCCCTAATACAAATTTGGGCACCCTTCAAGTAACGACGATTGGTCCGTTTGAACTCGGATGACGCAGTGTTTTACGCCCTACCTAGGGGGCTCGGCTCGCCGTCTACGGGCGACTTCCACAGCCCACAGCTCAGTGTGTGGGGTTGCTATAGCACTCTGAACAGAAGCTTGCAGGCCTGCGCCGTTTGTAATTACTGACGTTGCACCATGCGGTGTACGAACGCGGAATGATGATGGCTGAGGGTAAGATGATTTTAACACAACGATGAATCATTTAAAAATGACATGGAGATCTGTCACATAGGAAATTAATTGTTATGTGCCCAGTTCAATGAATTTTGTTTTTACATGTGTTTTACAGTAGGCTAAGTGAAAGCAGGTAAGATGACAGTGATACGCCACTCCATCGCTTGAAGAACAAGCGAGAAAGGTCAATACGTAAAATCCACTCCCTGGTGTATCGAATGCCGTACGGGACAGGCCACCACATACACACAGGGGCAGTCTGGAAACTACAGACCTTTCGATGACTAACTACTGGCTCTCGAGCTGAAGGCATGTGAAATATTGCGACAGATTTCAAAGAAGGCGGATATTACAAAGTTTTTATAACTATCACCCAAAGTGTGTCCAAACGAATTTGACTGCCATGTCCTTACAAAACGGCAGCTGCTTACTCAATTTGACGTGCCTTACGCGACCTAGTAAAGTCCTGTTTGTCCGCCACTGACTGAACCAGGGAAGTCCAGCTTCCTGCAGCCAGCGGCCCGACGCACTGGCACGGTAATATACTACATTATGGCCTGCCCAAACTCATACAAAGCTGACATCTTAACTCAACATGAGGGATCTTGCAAGTGCACGTAACAACACAAAAACAGGATTGTGTTCTTACATACGCAGCAGCGTGACCATCAATTGTACATGCAGCCCTTCAAATACCATCTGATGCAGTGCGGTCCCTGGGTCTAACTGATTCAGTAGCTACTGTCACAGACAGTAAATGGCCACTTACTTTAGACTCCCTGAGGCTGGTGTTGAGACGGCAGTTGGTGACGGCGACGTTGCAGTTCGGTGTGGGCGCTGATGTTGCAGCCGGTGACGCCGGTGTTCCCTGCTGGAAAAAAACAAAAAACATCTATGAACACCGCCTTACAGTACTGCCAGCACTGCAGTGTATTGGCACGCTGTTCACACTGTTCCACACTAAATTATGGACACCCGCCTTACGAACGGGAGCAGAGAGACATGGTTCTTACTAAGAACTCGCAATCTGCTGACGTCACACTCCACACCAATTCAGCCCACAATTCGTGCCTACGCCATCACATTTCATTCGCATTTTATCCCTTCTTTCACACAATGCAATTACTTTTTTAAAACTATAATTGATTTTTAAAGTTTGTTTCTTAAACATTTCAAACTCAGTCACCGTACGACTGGCGGTCAGTCCGGCCGACATCGGGGCCCTCCTGGGGCTCAGCAGCAGATGTCCGCCACTTTTGGGGCACCCTCTGTGAAGAAAGTGCGGGTGTCTGCGGTAATGAGTCACTGCCCCTTGTCGGTTGTACATGTTTACACACACATAAAGTGCTCACTGTTCTGCAGACGTATGTTGCAGCACCTGTGGCCTCTCTCAGTCCATACCTGGGGCGGTGCATGATGCTTTACTTCGCATACGTTTTTACTACAGCGGCAGTTAAGTCACTTCATCGATGAAAACTGACGCGAAGCTACATTATATTTAAAGATAGAGTCCGTACCGTGCAGTAAACACACACCGTCTCGGTTACAAAAACCAGTCAGTTAATGCTGTATAGGAAAATAATTGCTGTTTGTTCTGAGATCCACACAAAACAAATAAATACACTGTGTGGGCAGAACGTAGAATTTGTGAATGTTAAACCTGGCGGTACGTAAAGTAACCACTGGGCTTTAAAGGGCTACAGTCCGTACCGCGCAGTAAACACACTCCGTCTCGGTTATAAAAACCAGTCAGTTAATGCTGTATAGGGAAATAATCGCTGTTTGTTCTGAGATCCACACAAAACACATAAATACACTGTGTGGGCAGAACGTAGAATTTGTGAATGTTAAACCTGGCGGTACGTAAAGTAACCACTGGGCTTTAAAGGGCTACAGTCCGTACCGCGCAGTAAACACACTCCGTCTCGGTTATAAAAACCAGCCAGTTAATGCTGTATAGGGAAATAATCGCTGTTTGTTCTGAGATCCACACAAAACACATGAACACACTGTGTGGGAAGAACGTGGAATTGCTGAATGTTACACCTGGCGGTACACAGAGTGACCACTGGCCAGCAAGGTGTTGAGTTGTCTTCCATTTTAATCTAGAACATTTTTAAAAAATACGACTTATTTATTTAAAACTATCACACATAACACGTAAGGAAGTTGCATCGTCATCTCTGCATATTTTATCCAAGTCGGAAGTAAAATGTGGAGAATACGGAGAAAATTTCGCTTATGTCACTCACTCACTCACTCACTCACTCACTCACTCACTCAAGTACAGTTCCCACTGTACTCATTTTTATGTCACAATTATTCCCCAGCATTACACTCACATCGTAACCGTGATGTCACAAACAAATGTGCACAGTGAGGCGCCAGCTCATTTACTGCTTAAGCAATCTGTGACTGTCACTGAGCCGATTTCCAAGAAAATCGCGCTGCTGGACAATCCTTTGTGAAAAGCTGCTACACAGAATTTTGTGAAATATGAAAAAACGCTTAGTCACTGACGCTAGGTCAGGGACGGAGGGACAGATGTGGTCTCCATGTAATGCGCTTCTTTACTTCGTAAAGAACGCCTGAAATCTCTTTCTTCGCTAAGGGCGTGCAGTACACAGAAAACTCAACCCGGTAACAACAGTTGCCACGGTAGGACAGCGTGCCTCTCACAGAACGCAGTCTGGTAACAACAGTTGCCACGGTAGGAGAGCGTGCCTCTCACAGAACGCAGTCTGGTAACAACGGCTGCAGCGAAACCGCCGTACAGCTGTGTCATTCACAGGGGTGCTGTACTGGGTACTGGGGCAGTTAATGACACTACTGACTATGCACCCTTGTAAGAGGGGAGATCTTCACAGCGATGAACATTTGAATTGTGGCCTTCTAGTCGGACACCGTGCGTTCCGGTAGCCATCTGCTGCACTACACGGTACAGCGATTCACACTGACAGGACAACATCAGCCCAAAGGCCGCAGCACGTATGCAGTACATCGCCACTGCAGGCAGACACGATGCGCTCCGTGACGATAACGTATCATAACGTGTGTTGACTGGGCCGAAGAAAACCTCAAATAGCGCTAGCCAAACCTCAGGAAGGGCTCTGGCACCCTCCGAAGTGTTTCAGCAGGCGCTGAGTTCCTCTTACTTTAAACTTAACTTCTGAGTCCCCTCCGTTTGCTTCAGCACTGAAAACACGTAAAACGCAATTCCGTTAAGGCACACGTCTTTCTTACTTAGAACGGCTAGTGCTGTTTTACTGGCTAACAGTTCTCAATAAGACCTCTGCTTTCAACGAATACTGTCTCAGTGCAAGGTAAGTTATTAAAAAGGAGACGTGGAACGGACATAACATTTTACGCGGAAAATTTGTAAGGCAGACCTAGGGACGCCCTGAAATTCTGTAAAGTAGATGCCCACGGTTACATGCAGTTCTTTGCATGAAATCTTTTTACTTTGTGCCACAAGACGGAACAGTCCACGCCGTCACAAGCTGCATCGCGCGAAGTCACATCGAGAGTGGTCGAGCTATATCGATCCCAGAGTCCAGCCACAGTGTACGGGTCTGCCCTCTTCTGCTCAGTAGACACACTGCTGCGTAGGCAACACAACTAGCCGTGCCGTCGTGCCCTGCTGTGTAGGCAACACAACTAACGGTAAAATCTTGCCCTGCTACATAGGCAACACAACTAACCGTGCCGCCGTGTCCTCTTGCGTAGGCAACACAAATAACAGTAAAGTCGTGCCCTGCTGCATAGGTAACACAACTAACAGTAAAGTCGACCACTGCTACATAGACAACACAACTAACAGTAAAGTCGTGACCTGCTACATAGGCAATACTATTAACCGTGCCGCCGTCCCCCCTTCTGCATAGGCAACACAACTAACAATAAAATAGCGCCCTGCTGCATAGGCAACCCAACTAACAGTAAAGTCGTGACCTGCTACATAGGCAACACAACTAACCGCGCCACTGTCTCCTCCTGCCTAGGCAACACAACTAACCGTGCCGCGTGCCCTCCTCCATAGGCAACACAACTAACCGTGCTGTCGTGCCCTCCTGCATAGGCAACACAACTAACCGTGCCGTCGTGAACTGCTGCAGGAAGACCTGCCCTGTTATCGCACGACACGTGTGTACGATGTAGCAACTCGAGCTACACAGCTTGGCACAGTACTGTTACTGTGATTCAGCGCCTTCCGCTTTCTCTTGTGGAGAGGAGCCGCAACAACCCGGAAAAGACGAAAGAAAAGTGTGTGACCTTACATTTGCGTAACCACTTGAAGACTGAGGATATACCAGAACATAAATATAGCACAGGCCACATACACACCAGCAGCAAACAGCAGAACACATAAATATAGCACAGGCCACATACACACCAGCAGCAAACAGCAGAACACATAAGGCCTGCTTTAAGGTTATGCAGAATTCCAGTCCGACAGGTGCATGTCACCTGTTACTGTCCGGTAATACTAGTTCTATTTTTGTTGTTTTCACTACCACTGTAACAATCATCACCAGCGCCATCAGACTGCGATATGCGTTATAAACATGTCGGCTCACATTTATTCTTTTTCAATTTTAATTAAATTAATTGTAATGCTTTCTGTTTCGGTTTTTGTTCTGGCCTTCGTTGTTGTCTTGATTTGACCTACTTATATCCTCCCACTTGCTGTCTTTGTAATCTGCCATCACGCTGTTCAGTGAGCACCTACAGAGACAAAGCACTGGAATGTTACGACCCTCTGCAGCGCAGCTTTCAGTGCCGCGATGTTCGCGACACTGAAAGCTACCTCATTAAACATTTGTGGATTTTTTCATGAAGTTAGACCAGAACCGGAACAAAACTGTAGACAATACAGGCACCAGTTTATTCATGTTTGTAAGCACAGAGTGCTTTTGAGGGCAATAATTTTTCCCACACTCAAAATTACTCTACCATGTTAAGTGAACACAGTCTCTACCACAATTTTACCTGACTTCTTCAGAACACACGGAAGTTGAGTGCACAAGTTTATACACGCACTTACGTAAAGCGCCACCGCCGCTAAGCCGATTTCCACGAAACTCGCGCTTGCTCGGCAGTGTTTTGTAAAGAACTGCTGTACCACTGTTACGAAAATCCGATAAGCGGTTTAACCGCTGATGGAAGGTCAACGACAAAGGAACGGACGGACGGACGGACGTGGTTTGTACCTAAAGCGCTCTTTTTTTAGCTCGTAAATAACGCGTAGGCTAATAACTGTCAGGTAGCATATTTCATTTTTCTGTTTTGTCAAGTCACTGCTTAACTGCTAACGAAAATTAAACTACGTCACATTTCACTTTGTTATGAAATAAATTGGTTAATAAAGCAGAGCGACATTGTAAGTGAGAGCGATATGGGTCAATAATGCACCCCTTCTTCTTGGAGGAGGGGATAGTTAGGGGCGGCAATTACTGGCGTGCCTCTGTCCGTCAGTGTTCCGAAGGCCGCAGCCGCAGGCGGACGCACCGACGGACTGCGACGTATCGATCGGCCGGCAGCGCCGTGTGGTGTTCGCAGGCTAGCCACTGAACCGGTCACAACGGGTTCAGCAATACGTGTTTCCCAAGAAATGAACACAAATATACGTAAAAAATTGTCAGTACGTGTGTGTGGGTGTGTATGTGTGTGACAGACAGACAGACAGGCAGGCACAGTGCAGCACAACCGTGACAGTCAGCTTCAGTACCATACATGCGTCTCGTTACACACCATATGAACGTATCACTTCTCTAATGCTGTCGGCATTGTTGCCGAATTACACCGCCTGTTCGCTGTAACTCCGTGGCTGCACATGACAACTGCACGGATCTTCTGAAGTAACTCGGACACTGGGGTCAGTAGGTCACGATGGCTGTGTTGGGGTTGTTACTGGCGCTTCTGGCTGTGTCACGTGTTGGAAGTTACGTAGGTAAGTGCATAGCAGTTACTGTGTCAGGTGGTGGAGGGTCACGTATCGACGCTGTCATTTGCCACGTTTATACAGCGTCGACAGTATATAGACAAATGAGTATGTAAATTGATGGAATGATAGTGACAGAGTAAAACCGAAGTGCTCGGGGAAAAACCTGTCACACCGCTACCTTGTCCACCACAAATCTCATAAAGACCGGTCTGGGATCCAACCCGTCTTCGCGGCGACAGGCCCGCGACACATGACACACGGCAGAGCCCACAGGCGATGGAGGTTACGTAGGTAAGTGCGTACTAGTTGAGGTAAAGGGCAGAGCGCCACGCGGCAATGTGAGACACGACCCGGTGCATAAAAAGAAACAGTTAACTGTCTGCCAACACTTGGTTAAAAAGACAAGTCGATGTCTGACTGCTAACTCACGTCAGGGCAGTTCTTCAAAACTGATAGTGGCTCAGCTATTAACAAATGCACTGCTGTTGATAAAACCAGGAAATGTATTGCCGTGTTCACAGGAGTCTTGAGGCAGCTGGACCCACTCAACAAGAAACACTCTACCGTTGTGTTCCTTCGGATCAGAGTTTCTACAGTAGCGAGCGATTATTTCTCTGATCAGCATTGACTGGTTGTTATTTGTAAGCGAAGCACAGTGTTGTTACACTGCTGCTGTCTACTGTGGCCTCCATGATGTATAATAGAGGAACGGAACTAATATTTGGGATAAAGTACATAAGTACGTAAAGTACATAAAGCGCGAGAAGCTCCCTGCCGCCTTTACCCCTCAGTCGAAAGTTGTCAGCCTTCGAAATGTTAAGCACGCCTCCAACAGTAGCAGAGTGTCAACAGGAGAATCAAATGAAGCCGACGTTTAATTAAAGGGTGAGATATATTGATGGTATTATTGTTTAGCTATTTAAAGAGTGGTATCGGTCCGCATCATACTTAAAGACCCAGTCCGTACCGCGCAGTAAACACACTCCGTCCCGGTTATTAAAACCAACCAGTTAATGCTGTATAGGGAAATAATCGCTGTTTGTTCTGAGATCCACACAAAACACATAAACACACTGTGTGGGCAGAACGTGGAATTGTTGAATGTTAAACCTGGCGGTACATACAGTAACCACTGGGCTTTAAAGGGCTACAGTCCGTACCGCGCAGTAAACACACTCCGTCTCGGTTATAAAAACCAGTCAGTTAATGCTGCATAGGGAAATAATCGCTGTTTGTTCTGAGATCCACACAAAACACATAATACACTGTGTGGGCAGAACGCTATGGCAAGCGGTACGTACCCTAACCCCAGCGCTGTTTTGTGTTTTTCAGAAGTGGTCCCAGAACGGGGGTGCCACTCGACTGAGTTCAGGCTGACGTGCAGAGATCTCGAACAACAAATCGTTATCCTAGAGGCCTTCTTTACCGGCAGCAGCAACTGCACTTCCGCAGCCGGAGGGGCCGTCACTAAACCCCCCACAACAACACCCTCATTTTTTATGGTGGATGAGAACGAAACGTCGACTCATCTCACCAGAGACGTGAGAGAGACTGTGACTGCTGAGATGAAGCAGATCAGACAACCCGTCAAGCACAGGTATGTTGCAGACTAGCCTACAATGACGTATGATCAAAAGTCATTGACATATTCGTCGCTAATATAACAAGCAGCCATCCCAGTGGCCGTGCGGTCTAACACGTAGGCCTGCAGCCGCTAGATTACTGGGACCGCGGGTTCTAACACGTAGGCCTGCAGCCGCTAGATTACTGGGACCGCGGGTTCTAATATGCAGGCCTGCAGCTGCTAGATTACTGGGACCGCGGGTTCTAATACGCAGGCCTGCAGCTGCTAGATTACTGGGACCGCGGGTTCTAATACGCAGGCCTGCAGCCGCTAGATTACTGGGACCGCGGGTTCTAGTACGTAGGCCTGCAGCCGCTAGATTACTGGGACCGCGGGTTCTAATACGTAGGCCTGCAGCCGCTAGATTACTGGAACCGTGGGTTCGAATCCCGCCGAGGGTATGGATGTTTCTCTCTTGTGTTTGTTGTGTAGGTAGCGGCCTCTGCGACGGGCCGATCCCTCGTCCAGAGTAGTCGTACCGGGTGTGTGTGTGTGTGTGTGTGTGTGTCTAATTATGTGTGATCTGGAAACCTCAACAGTGAGGCGGCCGAGGTCCGACTTGGGCTGTAGCGCCACAGATAAAAAACAAAACAATCGCATGCTAAAGTTGAAGTTTTTCCTAATCAAGCGCTGTGTCATTCAGAAGCACGGCTCCACTCGGCACTGGACGTACGTACTTGGTACGCTTCATGCCCCGCCCGCTTTGCGTCCGGTACCCGTGCAATAGGAGGCAGGCCTGTCACCTGGACAGGTCTCGACGCTTTGGAGAAAAGATAAACTGCTTGCCTTGCCGGAAATTTAATGACCATTCGTGGGACGCCCAGCCAGTACCGTAACACATGACTAAAAGAGTATGGAGCATTGGTGGAATAATACTGACAGGGGAAAACCGAAGTACTTGGAGAAAAACCCAGTGCCACTTTGTGTACCACAAATCCCACAAACACTGGCCTGTAACTAAGCCAGGGCCTCCGCTTGACTAACCGCCAGTGTCATGGCACAACAGAATTAGGTATTAAGGGTAAAGTTGAAGAAGCAGGATAGGAGGGCAAGGGTCAGAGTAGCGAGGGCCGAGGGCTGCTGTGAACAGGGCAACGGAACTTGTGACCCTGTAACAGAACTCTGTTGCCCAGCTTCTCCATTCGGACTGTCAGCGGGCACGTTCTGCTGTATAAGGAAGATTGTAATTGCGACAGCGACCTGAACGTGCACTGTCGCTGCTGACGCTGGTACATCGGCAAGAGGACCTGGTTCCGCGAATTGTGGGCACCGCGCCAAGTTGCAAGCATTTCTAAGTCCGTTGTCATGGCAACTTAAAATATCGCGTTCAATATTTTAAAACGAGCAATGGGTCAGTCATATGAGGGGACAAGGTAATGTCAAACCGCTGATCCTCCCCCTCTTTCATCAGGCGTTCTTCGATTTGTGCTGACCGGTGAAGCTCCTGCCACCCGGTCAGTGAATTCAGACGCGCTATAAACATAAAGGAAAGTCGTCATTTTTGGAAGGAAAAGTGAAACAAGTGTCATGAAAGAGGCACAAAATCCATTTTTACATTTTTAGATTATTTCTGGCTTCAAAGTTTTATCGCCCAACTTGAAACCCGTCATACTACAGCCAAGAAAATAATGTCCTTCCTTCCCATGCCATGGCGGTCTGCAGGCGAAGCAGATGTACGCAAACTTGTCGCTTTATGTCCTCCAGTAAGTGCATGTTCCGGGACCATATATCGCACTTGATGCCGGTCCCAGCGGCCGCGCGGTCTAAGGCGTAGGTCTGCGGCCGAGCGCTTATTGGGATCATGGGTTCGAATCCCACCGGGGGCATGGATGTTTGCCTTGTACAGTGTTTGTGTTGTCAGGTAGAGGTCTCAGCGACGGGCCGATCCCTCGTCCAGAGCAGTCCTACCGAATGTGGTGTGTGTCTGGGTGTAATCAAGTGAAAAATCAAAAACCTTCTACATCTACTGTGAACAAGTAGGTAGAAGAGGGAAGGAATACGAAACGATATTGCACTTGATTTCCCGCAGCGCAAGAAGCTCTCAGGCTAACAACTAAACTAACACACATCTGCATACAGAACCTCTCACTTCAAAGTATTGATTGCAGCACACAAACACTTGTTACGGAGTGGTGCTGGTGACACGCAACACATGTGAGTACGCAAAAGAACAACAAAGCGGACTGTTAGCGGGAACGTGATTGTAACGGGGTGGAAGGAGGGGGGCCGCTGCAAAATCATGGGGCAATAAAATCAGGAGCCATTGTATTTTATTCTTTAAGTTTAGACTTTGCAAACATAAAGCCGAATGTGTGATGTCGCTTGACACTCTGAAGCAAAGTGCGGTTACACGTGCCACCTGCCTTAGCACTCGGTCTCTGCATGCTGCCCACACTGCGTGTTTGTAAGCTTCGAGCAATTCCGATAATGAACAGCGACTCTTTTCTAAGCAGCAAGAACCGTCCGATATTTATAATGGAGACGCAGTGTGTTGAGTGTGAGGTAGGAAATGAATTCTTAAATATAGTGTACATGCAATGAAAAATGCACAGCGGTTTTTGTGCGAAAACCTACAGAAAAGACGTCTCTTGTGGACCAAGGCGCAGATAATAGGATAATATTAAAATTGACCTTTAAGAAATGGCATAAGAAGGTTTGGGCTAGATAATCTGGCTGGGGCAGGGACACGCGGCCGCCCCTGTTGAAATGCTAATGAAAATCCAGGTTCAATAAAATGCGGGGAATTTCTTGAATAGCTGGAAAACTAGCAGCTTCTCAAGAAGAACTCTGCTCAGAGGAGTTGGTCGGTCGGTCGGTTACTTAGTTATTTTAGTTAGTTAGTTAGTTGGTCAGTCAGTCAGTCAGTCAGTCAGTTGCCGCAATTTTAAGAAACGTCCGTTCAAATATTTCGGTCCTGTAACACCTCGCATTATCCAAGTCGTGTTCGTTTCCTGCCAGTCAGTACACGTATTCCTGCTAGCTTGGCGTTAGCTACTATGGTGCACCGGGCCCACGGTTGGGGTGCATATAATTGAAATGCGTTCCAACCCAAGTGCGGCTGAGCGAGCAGATATCCCCACCCCCACCCCCACCGGAAATTCTGTCCCTATTCTTCCTTTGAGAATTAACGGCACAGGGCTCTGTCCCTGTTTCTCCCCTCTGCCAGCTGCCCTACATTGTCGCGGTCACCCGGAGTTTGCACCGACGTGATAATGTTAATGTGTGTGCGCGCCACATGACTGAGATGTTGACGCAGTGTTGTGTCACGGTAGGTGGGGTTTAGCGCTCAGTCAGATGGCCGGCACACGTCGGTGGTTGTGCCCGTAGTTCTGCACACCCTCTCGTCGCACTTCTCCGGCAATATATAGCACTGTCCGTGTTAATGAAAGTTGACCGTGCTAATATACGGCGGCGATCACACCGTACACAGAACATCTCTCCTGCTGCAAAAATAAATAACTACATTTCTCCTGCACAGTATATTTATCAGTCAGAATTGCTGCGCAGACTGTACACTTGCTGTCCAGCCTAGTGGCAATATGCCCACTGAATGCCCTAACATTCACGCGATAGTCTTCGTTGCCTTCCCGAATTTGCCCGACTATTCCATATCAATGTACGTGCCACGTTCAGTGCCCTGTGATGCCTTCTGCAAGCCGTTTGGCACATCCACGTTTCTAAGCACACTGTCGTGCGTTGAGGCAGAAAGCGGTCGTTGTGACGCTGCATGGCCACTCAGGGTGACGCCGGATATCCTCCAGAGATGGAGGGAAGTGCACGGAAGCTGGACAGCCTTCAGACGTATCTGAGATTAAACTACCTACACGGCGTCACATTAGCTACACAGGACCATGAAGGCCTCAAAATTTTACAGTAAACGAGCAACTGATACGTTGACAACAGAATATGTATGTTTACTGTAGACTGCAGGTTTATGACACCGTGCAGTCCGGCACACGCACACCAACACACCGCCTTCATCTTCGGGGCACAAGGTTTCTGCCTTGATGAACAGACTGTTTCTTTCCGAAACGTCAGTGCGCACCAACCAAAGTGCGCTATGTGTGTAAATAAGCATAACTGACCACAATTTTTGGGATACAGGTACTTAATGTCATCATAAGGATTCGAACCAGATACCTTCCGGATACATGTGACGCATCCGAAGACCAAACCGGCTCGGCATACATTAATTGATCAATGCCAGTGGTTACTATATGTACCGCCAGGTTTAACATTCAACAATTCTACGTTGTGCCCACACGGTGTATTTATGTGTTTTGTGTGGATCTCAGAACAAACAGCGATTATTTCCCTATACAGCATTAATTGACTGGTTTTAATAACCGAGATGCAGTGTGTTTACTGCGCGGTACGGACTGTAACCCTTTAAAGCCCAGTGGTTACTATGTGTACCGCCAGGTTTAACATTCACAAATCCTACGTTCTGCCCACACAGTGTGTTTATGTGTTTTGTGTGGATCTCAGAAAAAACAGCGATTATTTCCCTATACAGCATTAACTGGCTGGTTTTTATAACCGAGACGGACTGTGTTTACTGCGCGGTACGGACTGAATTTTCTTTATCTTAAATCGTGGATGCACAAATCCCAGGCGCCAAGGCGTCCGGACGACTAATGTGCGGTGGCTCCTAACACTTTTTGAGTCCTCAGTATGGCGCTTGCTTCATGTCACCCTTCTGACGCCTGAAATTTTGAGGTGGCTGCCAGAATTTGGACAACATGCGGTACCGTATCATAGATGCATTCGCAAAGAACACGTATTGAAACATAAGGCAGAAATTTAAGGTATGGTAAGACACAACACGTTTGATAGCGAACGTAAACTGACGTGTCTTGATTATACGAGTACTCTGTAAGGCACGCCCAACTATCACCCTGATGACGGCTTAATATAATCTGCCGAAACATGTCAGAGTACTAATAAACAGCACACAATTTACACAAAAGTGCGTGCCTTGATGGTTATTATCAAAATCAAATACTGTTTAGAGTACAAGTACTTGCAAGTTTCAGACAGGTAAGCCCATGCTGGTAACGTATTTCGCACATTGCAGCTGCACTGTGTGCACACAGGGCGGGACAGTGAATCCACTGTGCCCCACAACACGTGGAGCCGTGGATTCAGCGTTATGATACGATGGTGATAATTGGTCCTGCTGGAATGTGACGTCACGTAGCCTAGAGTACGCAAGTAGAATTTTGGAAACTGCTGCCTCCCTCTTCAGGGAAAATCAATTTAGGATGTGGACTGGACTGTGCTGGGGGGGGGGCCTCTAATGAACACGTCCCACTGTCTTGCCAAGCTGAGCGACCAGCAGCTTCCCAACAGATTCAGTTGAAGTTAGCAACCCACTTGCTGCAAAAATGTCGTCTGAAAAAGGTGAAGGTAGCTTTCACCGTAGAGGAGGCCATGAAGGTCCAGGGGGGGAGTGGAGGTACAGCTCTACTCTTTCTTTAACGTCGGCGTGGGAGTGGTTGAGTGGTTAACGCCACACCCCTTCCGCTTTCCCCCCGGGAATGACCTGCTATCCATTGCATGATTCCGGGTGGGCCAAAGGGCCGGCCTGGACGGGTGCGGAAAATGTCGCTCCCACCGGGATTCGATCCCCGGGACGTCCAGCCGGTAGCGAGTCGCTATACCGACCGAGCTATCGCGGCCCATCATGTCATCTCAGTGTCTACACAGACGCAGTCACACTAATGAAGTCACGTTAAGTGTTCATATTTGGAGGAAACATTACTTAACATATCAAAAACTTTTACCCAGAAGATGAATCCATAATGTTCCTCCGAAACAGTCACACCTACCAGCTAGCCGACACGGCAGCACTTGCACCGCGTAAATCGACTCCCCGGACGCAGACCACTGCGGACCACACGCGTTTTCTGCGGTTTGTCTGCACTGTAACGTTTTATTGGCGACCTTCGCCACTGTTTATGTTCCAACACAAAACGTAACTCTATTCTCTTCATCATTCCGACATTTTAAAATAGAGCACACCGCGAGGGTCAGCAGAACACGGCTCAAAGTAGGCACTAAACAACGTCTATATTTATCACAAAAATTTCTTGCGAATTCCACTCAATGCTACTTGCAACACGTGTGCGTGCTTGCGCCGTGTCTGTTGAAGGCAGTAGGTCCCTTCGAAACGTCGGGGCACTCTAACCCAGCGGAACAGCGACCATTNAGGCAGTAGGCCCCTTCGAAACGTCGGGGCACTCTAACCCAGCGGAACAGCGACCATTCCCAGGCAGATCCCTGTCACCCTGGGGTTTTCTGTTTCCCCATGGAGGGTTTCAACGGACTGTCTTCTAGGGGGTGGCGCGGTGTAGTCTAACAGAAATTTACGGATATTTTGAAGCAGGCTTCCGTGTTCTTGCAGCCTGCCTAGTAACGGGCCAGTGCCTGTCGCGGGTCCAGTCGATACAGCCACACGGCACAACATTCGGAGATCAAGTTCACAAGACAGAATAAATTGATATACACAAGTAACGGGGTGTATTTGACCAGAAAAGTGCGGCCAAATTACGGCTCACAAATCACATGTTCTTTTCTACGTTTCAAATCTTGCCTTCAACATAAAACATAGATAAGAGTCACACCGAAATTTAAGCCTTTATTTGATACGATGCACTCCTGTTCACGTCCAAGATGATAGATCTCTTACAGCCGACGCGTAAGGCGTTTTAAGATCCTTTTTAAAAGCAGATCAAATGTCACTACAGTACCTACGTTAGACACTGTCTTCAGTGCAAAGAAATGTCTAGCTGCAGGCAGTTCCTATTGAGAAGCTGGTAGTTGCACAGCTATGCAAGGAACTCGTTACACTAAATGTAACTCGAAGGCTCACTGTCGTGTTCAAAACACTCCGTGGCTGAAGCATGTCTTGGGCCACTTAAATCCAGTCGCCCTGTCGGTTACCGCTGTATAGGGAAGTACACAGTCCGTACCGCGCAGTAAACACACTCCGTCTCGGTTATAAAAACCAGCCAGTTAATGCTGTATAGGAAAATAATCGCTGTTTGTTCTGAGATCCACACAAAACACATAAATACACTGTGTGGGCAGAACGTAGAATTTGTGAATGTTAAACCTGGCGGTACATACAGTAACCACTGGGCTTTAGAGGGGATAGTTAAAGATCCAGTCCGTACCGCGCAGTAAACACACTCCGTCTCGGTTATAAAAACCAGTCAGTTAATGCTGTATAGGGAAATAATCGCTGTTTGTTCTGAGATCCACACAAAACACATAAACACACTGTGTGGGCAGAACGTGGAATTGTTGAATGTTAAACCTGGCGGTACATACAGTAACCACTGGGCTTTAAAGGGCTACAGTCCGTACCGCGCAGTAAACACACTCCGTCTCGGTTATAAAAACCAGTCAGTTAATGCTGTATAGGGAAATAATCGCTGTTTGTTCTGAGATCCACACAAAACACATAAACACACTGTGTGGGCAGAACGTAGAATTTTAGGCGCGTTCGCGAATTTGCGAACAGCGATTATTGGCTTCGTCATGTCTGTCTGTCTGTCTGTCTGTCTGTCTGTGTCTGTCTGTCCTGACCGTCCGTCTTTCCGTCCGTCCGCCCGTATAAAACAATTGAGTCCCACTGGGAGGATTTTCATGAGATTTGAAATTTGAGTATTTTTCGAAAATCTGTCCACAGAATTCAAGTCCCATTACAATCTGACGAGTAACGGGTACGCCTACTTCACGTGATGACCTGTGTACCTTTATGTTAGTGTCTCGCTCAGTTCTCCTCAGAATGAGAAATGTTTCAGACAAATTTGTAGATAAAACCAAAACACACACTTTACATTCAATAACGGTTTTCCGAAGATTGTGCAGTTTATGAGACAATGTGGGAACAGTGCTGTAAAGCCAGACAGGCCACAGAAGACAGTATAACACGGCGCATGCGCATTTCGTGCTGGATAACTGACGCTACAGACACATGCAGAATGTGTAATTCCCATTGCTTTTCCACGGCATCAATGGCTGCAAGAACTCGCCTCCACACTACGTTTTATTATGTGATGCATGCACTGCCCGTCTTGTTGAACGTTGAACTCAGCACTCCATGTACCAAGCCCAGTGGTTCACTGCCGTGGTCATTATAATAAAAGAAAATGAGAAGGCGGATGCAGAAAACGTTTATGCATTTTCCTGTGTATCATAAAAGCCTGGAACTTTGTGTAGCAGAAGGCAATATGGCTGTTTGTAACATTTATATGAAATATTTTATCTCCAGCACCCACACCATGTAGACTGACTCACTTTCACGCCATGTGTTTACCGTTTTAACACACTGCCCTTTGCTCTAAATTTATATGACATTTCAGCCACTACATTACCGGGACTAGGACTGCAGGGCCCGAACTACACCTTCCGCCAGGAGTAACAAGAAATTGCTAGCAGGATTCTTCTAGGAGCTAGTGACCATTGAAGCTAAGGTATTTGGTTCAATCGAAAGGTTAAAGTCCAATTACCCAGTGACATAGTCATGTCCCTGCAGAAGGAATCTTCAGAGACAGCGAAGCTGACAGGCATTGCGAAGGCACTAAAAGGACGCAGTTTTATACTCAGTGAATGATATGAGAGTCACGTAACACGTGACGGCTAGCTTGATCGATGTGCAAAGCCTACACGACGTCAAATGGCAGAACGATTAAAATTACACACAGTCACACCAACTCGCGCACTAGTTGCAGATAAAAGGGTCTTACTGAAAGATATCAGATACAGCCCGACATGTTTCGTGCTCTGAGGCACCGTCACTTAGCCACAGAAGCTCAGTTACTGGACTTTTAGTGATGAATGGCACACGATGTCTTGAGGATCCAGATGGAAGCACCGTACGCCAACGAATTATAGCTAAAACGACGAAAGGATAAAAACACAAGATCACTGCATCAGACAACTGTAAAGTGTGAACTCGTAAATGGTTGCAGTTTTAATGGAACCCATCCCGGTGCGCCGTGACATTTTAATGTGGGCATATATATTACCGCCAAACACAACGAACTGTGTGTCTGATGGTAAAGTACACGTATATGCCACTGGGAAACGGTCAGTGTCACTTCGCATCGTACGGGACACAGGCTCTTATTGGATCCGTGAGATGGAGGCACCGGGTTCCTTAAAAACTGTGGCAAACGCCTAGCAGAGTACACGGCGTCACAATCCAGAAGACCCATAATCCTGACACTCACTTCCATGAGAATCTCAAGGAAAATTTCAACTGTCAAATTAGGCCCACCGAACAAGCATTTGCTGTGCCCTGTGACAGCTGAAACCTTGAAGGTAAAGAGTTACGTAAAACTGTAACTAACTAACTAACTAACTAACTAACTGCACCGAGCATATTCCTTCTCGAGACGCTGAGAGTCTGTCTGAAGGTCAGGAAACTCACCACATTTTACGGAACCTGGAGGTTCATTACCGCGTTCACAACAGCCCGCCACCTGCCCCTGTCATCAGCCATATTAATCTAGCCCATGCCTTGCCACCCTACTTAATTAATATTCGTTTTAATATTATCTTTCCACGTACGCCGAGGTCTTCTGCATGGTCTCTTTCCTTCACGTCTCCCACCTGCACACTTTCCTTTCCCTCCCACACGCGCCGCACCAGCATTACTCGTGAGCTTGTGTCTAAATCAGACGTGCATTAAATTTAGTGTTCTACTCAGAACATATGTTCCACTATACATAAGTTTTAAGCCCTCCGTGTTGAGTGTTCTTCAAACCATGTCCTCTGTGTTTTAGATGTTCCACTGACGCTGACATTCTGGCAGCTCACTTGCTAACTTATTTATATAAGCCCCTTCTCTCCTCCTCCACCCCCTTGTGCCGCCACAAGCGACCATTTCAGCAACCCCTCTACGTAGATGAAGAGCTAGAATGGTGGTTGGAAGACATGCGACGCTTAGAGGGCGTCTATCAATATTTCAGACATCGTCGCAACCCCTACTTCTCCCCGTTTCGTCTCACCCCTTGCAATTAACGCGAACCCTTCAGCTGATACACAGCAATCGGCGGTCCGTTTGTACAAGGACAGCTCGCAGCCAGCACCATATCGCGTGCATTACAGACGGACTGTCAGCGATCAAACGTGTGTAAGTCGATCACGTGGTAGGATCCACGTGTGTGTGCAGCGTTTAACTGTCACGTGTAGACGGCATGCACCTTTATCGTCTCCCAGACTCTACTCCTGCTGTCCCGAGAGTTTTCGACTACGAGCACCCCTTCTGCACATACATATTTCTCGCCCCCTTCCCCCAATATTAATACTTTTAATTCTACCCTTGCTCAGTTGGGAAAATGCACAATCATAGGAAACTATTTTAGCATCAGGACGGTTGCAAGTGCCATCACAGGTTTTGTATTAAAACAGGACAACGTGCGCTGGCAGGACGAGCAGGACTTGCTGCGACGTCGGGGGAAGGGTGTGTCAGCGGCTAAGAGATTAGGCACCACTGCTTTCTTCCAAACACACTGCTTACAACCCACAGCTGCCGGTGTGTTACTGCTGTAAGCACAAACACACACCATGCTGGCCTACATATCAGCAAACGGGCATTCACCAATACATATATATATATATATATATATCATGGTGCATTGCTTTGCTCTTTCGGCTATTCTGACCGCCGCAAATGTCGCGGGATATCCCGGCGGATGCAAACTTCCTGTGCGATAAGCTCTCGCGGTCTGTGCGGCCACAAAAGGAGGACCTTGTGGAACTCCATAATCTTCTGTTGCCACAAATAACCGGCGATTATAGAATATCAATAGTCGAGCATAACATACAGCACCTCGCCAGTATTCACCGTTGTCACTCAATCGTCATGTTGACAACTTCGCGTAACGCAATAAAATAATTTCGCACAAACGTAAGCACACTGTCATCAGTGGCAATCACAAAACACCCAGACTACCTGAACTTTATATTCCGCGCCGCGTCCACTTTGTATCCTTTTTACAAACCAATCTGTCTGCATGTCACAACCCATCCCTGCAGCCTGTCTTCTCTTTGCTTGCCCTTAAATTCTCTTGTGATCAAGTGTTTGAATCTTTTCAGAATTTGGCAGAGTTGGAGCCTCCCCTTTCGCTTCCCCTTGCCTTATCAACAAGCGGATCAAAAATGGGGAGAAAAGGTCACGTGATTCGGATTCATGTTCGTGACGTCATTCTACCACTGACCCGTCGCGTGCCACAAATAGATTTGAAGTTTGGTCGCCGTTTGAATTGTCAGCTATATATAACAAACTGCGAGACGTTATGCACCGAGGTTAAGTTATGTTGTTTACACTTCAGTATGCGGAGCCTGGATACAGGGAATAGGAGGAGGCTGGAACAGTGACGTAATAAGGGCCTGTACAATTTGTATTACGTAGTGCCGTTATACAGGGGACGATAACTGGCAACGCGAAGCTCAGAAATACATATGAAATTTTAATTGGCACACTGAAGTGGGCGAAGCCTTTTATCACAACAACGCGTAATCTTATTGGCGGGAAAAAATGGCCATGAGATGCATCTCTTAGTCGTTGTGAGGTGAAAATAACAAACACGGAGAAATTATTTTATCTGACAACTGTCATGAGATTCTTTCCGTCGGCCCTCTTGACTCATAAAACGTCGACGTGCAATGCACCACGTGTTTGTTAGACGCGACACGTGTGTGCTAGCCGCAGTAGACCATGCTGAGTACCTTCTTTAAATATGGCGAGAGGAGTTTAAGGTCAGTACGCTGAACCGAAACGTGTGGACCGACTGACAGCAAACTGGAAGAGCGGTGAGGACTGCTCTGTGTTGTCACGCCGAACGGTCGGAAGGAAGAATGATTCGATATGTCAGATAAAATAATGTCCACGTACATTTGAGCTAATAATTTAAAATTACAATTCAGAAACGTTAGTAAAAACAACCCGAGTACTTCTAGTCTTCGGAACTGTCGCAATGCAGTGTTTCGGAATTTGTCTATTGCGGCCCTAACAGTCAGCAGCCAAAGGTATTATATTTAGCACGCCCTACTGTTACCAATCTGTACGGCAGCCACGCCTGTTAAGACGATGTGCAAGCACTGCGGTACAGTTTTGGGTGCCATCTGCATCCTCACTGATGTGTTAAGTATACAGAAATACTTACAATTTAATTTATTAATGTTCGTGCCATTCCTTCTTTAAAATTTCGCCCACTACGTACTGTGAAATTGGGAGCCGCACTAGCTCAGTCGGTATAGTGACTCTGCTAGGGACTGCATAACAGGAACTGTGACTCACTGACCGGCAAACGATAAAGTTTTCTCCGAAACGTCCAGACCGCTCTGGGGTCCGTCCAGTTTCCTTTTCACTGATGACCGGAGACCCTTCCCCTGGGGTAAAGGGGCCGGGGCGTGAAGCACACCACCCACCTCCATCCAGTGCCGAAGTTAAGAACGAGTGGAGCTGTGTCTCCAGTCATACGTATGCCTTCATGGCGTGGGCAGGGATCATTTCACTTTACCTCGATACTGTCATACTGATAAGAAAAGTAAATCTTCACGGGTGAGCAACACGCACACTCGATCCCGTCGTTGCAGCTTTGTGAAGCTGCTGCCTTCGAACATCGCGAGTACTCTAATTTTACTGTGCAGGGCCTTTTCCTAACGTCTCAGTGAGCACGGCAGCTTCTTCGAATAGAAAGCCTGCATTCGCCGGCACATGCCGCGACAGCTGCAGTGTTTAGAGACATAGTAAAGGGGACGCAGTGTGTTCAGAACATTTATTTTCCTACGATCTTTCTTTTCCGTAAGCCTGTTCTGTCAATACGGTGCAGACGCAGTTCTGTGTCTCCAGCCTCGTAAGTGCAGGTGCCAAGAGGTGCACGCACTCAGCATGCAGCGCTAACGCAGTACAGTCACGCAATCCACTGTCATTAAAACGATGTTTGGCGGCTTGCAGATGTTCCGGGGTGAACCACTGCAGTTTCCGCCTGACGTCAGACTACGCAGCGGCAGACGACTGGGGCCCTGGCGTCGTGTTCATCAAGTACGCCTGCATAAACCGTGAGTTCTGTTTCGCTGAACAACAGACGTCCGATTTACCTGGCTGAACTCACGTTCGTTTGTTATTGTTTCTGCCTTCCAACTGCGTCTTACGAAAGCGCGTCGACACACGCAGTTGCTGATTTCACACTAACTGTATTTATTGCGTTAACACACACAATTGCGCCACAGAACGTTGTCGAGATGTATTTAGGTCCTTCTGACATGTGCGTGACATTATACGAAGCATATCTCACGGACATCTGGTACAGAACAGCAGCACTGTATCACAGGTGCGCACGCACAATTATTCGCTGGGGGTTGGGGAGGCAACCTTCAGGTTATATATAATTTTTGCGTGATTTAAAAAATTATCTTATAAAAACCATGTCGCAAGCACAACATAACGCTGTCTGCAACTGCATGTATATACATACGAATATGACTACATTCCATGACTCAGTGTCCCGTCTTCTTGTTTTTAATATTACTAATTTGTTTTTCAAAATTCTAATGTACTCGTCATCAGCCGATTTCAGTGGCTGATTTCAAAAGGCTAAATCACGTAAAACGTTTGACGTTATCTCTACGAAACCTGTGTTTTTTAAATTTCGGTTTGGGGGACTTTTGAGGGAGCTACAGCCCGGCAGCCCCCCTGGGTGGCCCACCTTGTATTGTATTGTAATCCGGACACAATCGCGCGCCACATCTCGTTCTTGAGAAGCTAACCGTCGCTGAGCTCCCAGCAAATTCGCCGTCCCCAGCGCTTATCAGAGTGCATGCAACAGCCGGACACTTAATTCGTACTCTCAGCCTGCGGTCCCTCTGCTTTCTCAAAACGCGTATCAACAGCGCCCTCCAGCGTTCAAACAGCCGATATCAGTGTCAGCCTGCTTCATGTCTTGTCACATTCCAGGAGCACCTCCAAGCGCGTCTCGACACCTGCTTCCTTACTGCACAATCCTGTAGACATACGAACCTACTACTATTATTGCTATTATTATTATTATTATTATTATTATTATTATTATTAGTGTTGTTGTTGTTGTTACGTTTTATGTGTTTGAACTCACACTCAAATACAATCTTCTGTACCATTTGTCGGATATAACCTTAAAGGTTCGCACTGTCGCCATGTTGGCTATTGCTGACTTCAACATAACACATAAAATATGTCGCTACGTTTATTGTCTACACCTGTATCAATTTTCACATGGCTACACTTAGTGATACAGGTGCAAAAGTATTAACTTACCAAACAGAAATTTTGAACTCTCATTAGGGTCTCTCGCGTCTCAAACGTTTCAGGATTCGCCACGACGCTATTACTGATTGTAGGAAAGGAACAGTCACACAGCTGACGTGTTTCGGCAAGACGTCGTCACACAAAGTTTCGTGACAGTCAGTCAGCCGGTTTGAAAGTACAAATAGGGGAAACCCAAACATGCAGAGGAAAAGGACGGCAATCTTCCGAAATTACCTTGTCACGTGTTGGGAAATAAAATAAGCTAAAGTAATATTATGATAGTTGGGCTGGAAACCCCACCTGCAAGAAAATTCTTCTTGATTGAAAAACAGCATTTAATATTTTAAATTTTAAATTCGACCAATAAACCATCGGAAACTAAAATTCGTCTCACAATATGTTGTAACTGCCTATCAGACATTTTACTGTATATATTTCAAGAGTGCGCGCTACATGTTTTGGTCACATTTTGACTGCCTTCCGGCACTAATATACACTAAACGAAACCAAGGTGGACACGCTTTAAAAATATATTATTTATTTGTTTATTTGTAATTTTTTAGATCTCACGAAAAAGATATATAAGACGTAAGGAACTCGCAATGCTACGTTACAGTGACATTTGTAAAATTCGTCAGATCTCACAAATTACAAAAATGTACTTTTTAACTCACGTCCACAGTGGTTTTGGATAAAGTATACTAATGCCTGGAGACAGTCACAATATGACTGAAACACACAGCGTCCGTTATTAAACTGAACAGAACAGAACAGAATGTTTGTCTGACGGAAATTTGTAATTTGTTGTCAGTTAATTATAACATATGGGGTTGAATTCCATCAAACTAACACGGGCCTACCTACAGGTGACGATAAACTGTCAGTTCATGCCCCCCACACAACACAATGAGCTTACGTTGTGAAGACCTGCTGGTTGCAGCTGTCAGGGAGATACCTGCTATTTAAACTGACAGCGACAGAAAACTAAACGCACTGTGTGGACAGGAAGTAGAACTGCAAGTCTGTAAGTATCTGGTACTGGACACGCAGTTAGTTGCCACATTGTCTTTTGAAAGGTTAAACTGAAAGTGCTCTGAAGCGGTGTAACACATGCGCCACAGTTATGACCGACAGACTGGAAGCGTCGCGATAAATACGTACACTTGGAACAGTGTCACGGAAGTCGTGCAAGTGCAGTCGTCTGTGATGCTCCATAAACCTTCCAAATTTATTTGTTTTCAGCATTACATTATATTGTGATCGCCAAAAATTCCAACAACGAAATGTTGTCTCCTCTAAATATAATTTCTAGGAGTTTATTTTTTCTCCATTCACCTTTACAGCCTTTTGACCTCTCGAGCCCCCCTGCACGGTTACTGTGTGTATATACGAGTACACTGACCATGCAGCATGTTGCTACTGTATTTATTTCTCTCATTCACTCCTACAGGCATCATTAGAGCTCTTCACGAAGCTCTGATATGTCGATTGTAATGAATACGAAAACTGTAAAACTGGAAAGTTCTGTACAGTCAATTCCGTTTTTGATAGGCTCATTATTTTATCTGGTAATTATCGATTGCCACTTCCCGTGGCTTCGTTTATCTTATTGACTTTGGTGAACCCATTCGCAGCAAAATTTCGTGAGACCTAGAAACACAGGCGTGGGCAGCGTTAGTGGAATGATACTGACATGGGAACCTCGGAATTACTCGAAGAGAAACCTATCCCAGTGCCACTTTGTCCAACACAAATCCCACACAGACTGGCCAGGGATTGAATATTGGCCTCTCTGTTGACAGGTTCGCGATTAACCGCGTGAGCCATGGCACGTCCACACTGTTTGCCTTATGGTTGGTGTCCCCAGCTGAAGTTTGTTTATCGACCTGTGAACCTGTGGGCAAGCGTAGTTAACATGGTGCCCCTTCGCCCGCCAGTCTGCATCCTACAGTACTACTGTACCGGCCCGTGCACTGTATCAACAGACTGTTTCTCTGGAAGTTATGGAGCCTGACGACAACTTGTGTTCTCATGAGGTTTGTCTTCCATTACGTTGTGATGTACAATACAGTATGATGTGCACTGGCGGGTGCAAGGGGCGTATGTTTAGACGCGCCCGACCAGCGCTGACGCGTCGGTGGATGACCTGTACTGCGTGTTGTAATATGGCTTCACAGACGAAATGTCCAGCACTGGTCAGAAGATACTTGGCAGGGGAATACCGAGCTTCCCCGAAGTCCATACCCAGTGCCCAGGAACTGACGCCGTGTGTCCGTGCCAGGTGGTGGTGTGTGTCTCACCGACGGAGCCATGACATGCCCAGTACACCTGTCGTTACCACGTCCCACACTTCGCCACTGAGTCTGCACTTTTCTTGTTTATCTTCCTGCCCACTCCACCCTAAAAACAGTCCTGTGTAATTTCTCACTCCCCACCCTCGGGCCCTCTTATTGACGTCACAGACACAACCCATACACCTGACAGGACACGTGTTTGCTTTCATTCTGCTGGTCAGCCTTACAGGTTCTGATTGACTGCAGCAGGCCCCACGTCTTCTTACGACAGTATTTATGTCCGCTGAAGCACTAAAGGCAAGTCTTTGTTCTGCCTACGCCGAATTCGTGAGACACGGAAACACGTATCAATCCTCACAGACGTGCTGCGTCAGAGATGACGAGGTTATGTGTGGCCTTCTGTTTGTCGGTTTGTTTCGGCCGACGAGATTCACGTATATTCTGAAAGCTGATGGCCGTGATAATTTTATGTAATTGCGTCTTTGCTAATGAGTTTATTGTAATGAATAAGAGACAATTACATACGATTACACCCTCTATTACCCATAATGGCATTATTTTTATTCTATTAAAAATGTAAATTCCACACATTGCAGTCCTTTGCATGTCTTTTTTTGTGACTTTGTATATCATAACACACGGCACTACGCGTTCTTTGCACAGGATGCAATTGCCCTCCTAGGCAAATCACTATAGAAATCTGAAATTAGGCAACTGAAGTTGTCATGTGATTTTAAAATAGATTATAAATGAACATTAATATTTTGCCTGACTCCACGCCTTCCTAAACTCGACACCAGACGCGAAGAGTAATCAGCTTCACGCACCGTCCGATTTACCCCTGTACCTGCTGGGTGGGCCCCACAGCTATTTCGGACGTTGTGAAGAATCTCTTGCGTCGGAAGGGAACTGAAACACGACTCCACGGTCGTCTTTCCTGCAGCCCAGTCACTGCACCGACTGAGGCATCCCAGCTCCCGTACTGGCAAGTGTATGCAGTACATCACAGTATCATCACACCAGTGCGTGCTCTCTGTTGGTGCGCCGAAGGGAACAGGAAGGTGGGGAGCCACGGTTTGAGCAGTCCATGTGCGACTGCTGGTTCACAAAGTGGCATTGGGACAGGCTTGTCTCCCAGTACTGCGGTTTTCCCCTGTCAGTATCATTACACCAAGTTACTGACTCGTGATGCCCATGCTGCCCTGCCGATTTAAATTCATCAAAAAGGGCTGTCGCCTTAAAGTGAACCTAACTGCTGCTGCACTTATGCACTTGTCATTAACCGCCAATCAAAATCCCGCGGTCCTTGCCTCAAACAACTACTTTCACCATTTTAATACCTTGATTTTATACTACTCTTATCAGAAGGTCGAGCGGGCGTAGCCTGGAAACATTCTAACAAAGCGACGTTCTTTCTCACACTCACACATAAACGTCTGTCTCATTTCCTCTAGTCTTTTCCTTTTTTCTACTCTTATACCCTATCTTATTCCTCCTCCCCCCCCCCCCCTCTCTATCGCTTGGCAGTTGGTCTGAATATCGCTGAGTCCCTGCCGTCCGACGGCATTGTCAAGTGGGCAGATACCCTGGATATGCCGAGAGGTTTATCGCGTGCGCCTACAGAAGACTGGTCCCGCTATGAACGCTTTTTTCGACTACAGGATATAATATTTAGAAGAAGCTTACAGAATAAAGCTGCTTTATTGCACGATTTATTTATCAAAAGACTCACGTGTTCCAGTTCGCTGTTTAGTTCTCCTTTACATTATTTTGTGTATTTCCAGGAAAAATACCGATACGCTGTGCAGCAAAGCGACGTGGGCTTACACTGTTACACTCGCGCTCTGTTAAGGCAACGTATCATCACAAGATACGGTTATTGTTAAGGTAGGAGATAAGGTTCGCACGCGACGGAAAATTTTATTTATCTGATATGAATAAATGTGGGCTGTCAGAGTAAGAAAGACCGTCATCCTTTGCGACAGGCTAGGCACTGAAACCTGCACTGCTGCCCAAGATGTACAGCATTATGAGCAGAACTGGAAAGGATTTGAAGAAACATACCGAGTTTAAAGGCCTATTAAAGCCCCTTTGAAGAAAGAAATGACTATAAAACTCGTCCCACTAGGAAATGGGAAGTGCAACGCTGTATATGCATAGGCAACTGAAGAACACAAGTAATGCTGTATTTACAAACCGTTAGACACAACAGCATCGTCTTAGTTAGTTTGTTTCTGTACCGAGCAACAAGAAGAGCAACGTCTGGCGTTATACTGCAGAAATGACAGCAACAAACACATCATTGGTCACGAATTGTACTGCAGAAATGACAGCAACAAACACATCATTGGTCACGAATTGTACTGCAGAAATTACAGCAACAAACACGTGATATATCGGTCTTTGTACTGCAGCAATAACAATAAGAAAGTCTTGAGGTTTTCACCGCGGTGTAATCGAGGAGTCCCGTCTTTTGGAACGTGACGCTCCCCGTCGTCAAGTCGAAGTCAATTACGACTGAGGGTCAGTCAGTGCTTCTTCGTGTTAAGCCCCTCCTGGGGCGTCCTCTCTTCAAAGAGTGGACCCCAAGCCTCAGAGACTGTGTGTAGTTTTCAGTGCACAGTGTAAGGTGTACTTATAAGCTCCAGGAAGGGCTCGCCATCGCGACGGACCGACTGACCGTCAGCCAACTGACTTTAACTTGACTTAGTGTTCAGATGGTTAGATAAAGATGTGCAGTGCCGAGATGTTACATGTGGCTTGACGGCCGGGCATGGGGAAGTTGATGGGTGTAAATATGCAAACATCCCTTCCGGAAAAATAATAAACTCCTTCATTAGAAGGCGGTGCGTTTGTAATCACATCATTTAGTGAAGCTGTGAAAGTTTCTGGCCCATCTGGCAACGGCACAGTCTCTCAGCAGGCCTACTTAACTTCCACACTTCCGTGTTTACAGAAACCCTCCACTGGACCCTTCCTGAGCCAGTGGAATTCAACGCACGCCACTAACCCTATTTATTTAAGACCGATTTTGAATTTATTCTGTTATACGTTTAAGGCTACGATTAACCTGAATTACAAGTTAAGACCCAGTCCGTACCGCGCAGTAAACACACACCGTCTCGGTTATAAAAACCAGTCAGTTAATGCTGTATAGGGAAATAATCGCTGTTTGTTCTGAGATCCACACAAAGCACATAAATTCACTGTGTGGGCAGAACGTAGAATTTGTGAATGCTAAACCTGGCGGTACATACAGTAACCACTGGGCTTTAAAGGGCTGACTTCTGTGATTGCGAATTCCACTGCAGTCTGCGCACGTTCCAAACCCGGTAAACGTGGCACAATAATAACGGACTTGCATTTCCTAACCTGTCGTCTTCATTAGCTCCCTTTTTCTTCCTCTCCAGCTGTCTGCCTCCCCACCCTCCTAGTAATTACAAACCCACATTTATTAACTCGCCACTCTTCATTTCTAACAGCTCGCAATTAACTGGCACAGCACTACCAGAAGGCGCAGGCGATCTGCGTTTTGCCTCTCACAAAACAAAGTCTGTGAAATAAATTTAAGCCGAAATGAAGCCGTTTTTCAAACTTCCAAAACTAACCAGTTTAACCCTTTAAAGACGAAGCGTATCTGTTTTATATAAGAACTGAGTGCGTACCGCGCTGTAAACACTCTCCACTTCGGTTATAAAAACCAGTCTCTTAATGTTTTATAAGGCAAAAGTTGCTGTTTGTTCTGAGATCCGTACAAAACACATAAACGCAATGTGGCCACCACGTAGAATTTTGTAATGTTAAACCTGGTGGTACGTAAAGTTACCGCTAGGCTTTAAAAGGTTAAGTGACTAAGGAGCCTCTGTTAATTGGTCTCCTCGGCAGGCTGCGGTCTAGACCGAGGCCTTCCTCAGCGCTATTCAGAGAGCTGAGGCGTGTGCAGGCTGCCACTAGCACCCTGCTAACGAAACCCCACGGTTCAACACCGCCAAAATCAACACGCGCCATCTTGTCCGATCTTCAGTCAGTTCCACCAGTCTGTAGTTCCGACACAACTGTCTCCCTAATATGTATTTCAGTGTTACCATGCAGTCTTCTACTCTGTCTTCCAACCCGACGTTTTCTAACACGTTCTGTCCACATTCTGCACGCATTCCTCGTCTCCCCTGCCCTAGCCACACGCACAGTCTATCACAGCACCCGGCGAACTGTATAAATCAGCTACCCTCCCGTTATGTAACAGCAGGAAGTTATCGCCTGTGTCCTGCTCCAGTCCAAGTATTTTCCAGCTACTTTGTTTCCAATGCCTGTAATGGTGTCGACTCACGAGAAATTCGTTGACACTGGCAGAGTATTCGACATGAGCAGTCAGACCGTCGGATTTTTCTGACCGGTAAGCGTCGTATCCCATTTAAAGATATGCTGGGCAGAAGCAGAGTTGTATCTTGTGCGTGCAAGTCAGTATTATTATTTTCTGCTGTGTTCCACACGGTTAGATCTAGTCTTAAATTTCACTTTATTCTTGTTATAAATAAAACACCTGAGACGTAGGCAACAGGCACAAGCAGGTGCAGCGACACATGTTGATATTTTTGACACATTTTAGCCCGGAGATAACGGATACTACACACGCTGTCAAGGTCAAGTACGGTCTCGACAGTCGAGGACAGTAACTGAGGGCTCCCTTCTAAACAACACCCTGCGTTTCACGCCCACATAAAGGACGCGGCAAAATCAGTTTTCTATAACCTGATCTTGAGAGGTTTGCGTACCAGCTAGAATTATTAACCGTGTGACAAACAGCCTTACAAACGTACCCACAAATCATTCTGTTCCTAACTTCAACAATCATTTGATTTGCGATCCCACTTCTTAATATCGCCCGCAGCTGCTCACACATTCCGCATTCTGTCGTTGTACTGCACAGAACAAGCCCCGCACTGTGACACTCACATCGCACAACACTTTATGTACTGTGTTTACTGCAGCATACTCCCTTTGCTGCGCTGCAGGCAGGTATCTGCTTTGTCATTAACTTGACCGACAAATCAAAATATTCAGCATAATCATCTAGCTGGGCTCATTTGTTCCGCTCCTTTCCGATTCGCATGGACATTCGATAGCGATGTCAAACGTACACTACTCAATAAATTCTAGCAAACACTTCCTATACAGAACCATCTTCGATTCGAACAAAACTGTATAACATACGGGTGGAATTTTACTTCCGCAATTAAAGTAGACTACAATTTTCATAGAACCGACTTTTACGAAACTTGTAATTACTCAACGGGATTTTGTCCAGAGTTCTGCACCGAATTTCAACTAAACAGCTTAGTGAATATGGAACGTGGGGATAGTAACCTTTTAAAGCCTAGCGGTAACTTTAGATACCACTAGGTTTAACATTAAAAAACTCTACGTGGCGCCCACATTGCGTTTATGTGTTTTGTACGGATCTCAGAACAAACAGCAACTTTTGTCTTATAAAACATTAAGAGATTGGTTTTTATAACCGAAGTGGAGAGTGTTTACAGCGCGGTACGCACTGAGTCCTTATATAAAACAGATACCCTTCGTCTTTAAAGGGTTAATTCATCTACACCCGTAAGTAAAGCACTGCTGCCACTTTGTCGCTTTTCACAAAACCTCGCGTTTTCTCGACGACTGTAAAGAACTCCTACACCGAATTTTGTCAAAATCCAAAAAACAGTTTAGCTGCTTCCATTAGACAACAGCAATACGGATGGACAGGAGGGCGTTAGTTCGACACCAGGTCTTGTCTTTACTTCACAAAAGTGCACAGGAAACAAGGTTCAGAAGAAACCACACCAGAGCGGGTTAAGTTATCAGGCTTTCCCAGCGGTTGTTGATAAGTTGGTCTTTTCTTTTTGTTTTCACGCCGTGTAGTAGATAACTGTTCCGACGTTTCGGAGGAAGAAGTATGTACTGAATGGCGCAGAAACGTGAAAGGAGACCACCAACTCGTACCCGAAGCATATTTATGTGTTAACAGTAATGTTATGAAATATTGGTAACTGAGGCAGTTGAGTTGCAACAAAGAAACAATTATTTAAAAATGTAATGAGGCTTTCTGAAATTATATTTCTGAATTACGGAACTCAGAGTCCACATTTACCTGCTGTTTATGTCTACAGCGGCTCTTGCTGCGACAATATCCTCAGGATCGCCTAAGACAAGCTAACGCAAGCTGTATAATTCTGATCGCATGTCCACTTATCCGACGGAAACACAGGACGGGGAATGCAGATAACGCCCTGAAGATTAACCCTGTAAAGCCCAGTGGTTACTGTATGTACTGCCAGGTTTAACATTCAACAATTCTACGTTCTGCCCACACAGCGTATTTATGTGTTTTGTGTGGATCTCAGAACAAACAGCGATTATTTCCCTATACAGCATTAACCAACTGGTTGTTATAACCGAGACGGAGTGTGTTTACTGCGCGGTACGAGGTGAATATTGAAATATACTTCAGGTCAATCTTAAGCCTTTAAAGGGTTAACCTTAATGCAACTGGCAGTTTGCAGTATTAATGGCCGGGCTGTGCTAAGTGCCAACACTGAGACGGAAGCTGGGCGAGTTGGCACGGCGGCAGTCTGACGTGTAATTAACCTGATGACAGAGGTGTGGTGCCTAAGTGACAGGATCACTTACGGCAGTAACGGCGCGCTAACAGCAACGGCATGTCACAACAGACACATTAAGCCGCCGGCTTTCACGTGGACCAATGTTCAGTCCGCTTACGCGTTACAGTTTTCGCAAAATACCAATAAAAAGTAGATTCCAAAGCCTGAATGTGTTGCTTATATTTTACGAAAGCCAGATCTTCAGTACCGTGCTCCGAACAGCTCGCCACTGGTCACTGTCCTGGGCTAAATGGAAGCAAACCGCCATATCGAACCCTAATTCTGTCAGCTCCATGTAAACATTATCCTCTTATCCATGCCACGACGTCGCGGTGGTCATGTTTTATTGGAGTTTCCTCCTTAACCCTTTAAAGACGAAGCGTATCTGTTTTATATAAGGACGCAGCGCGTACCGCGCTGTAAACACTCTCCACTTGGGTTATAAAAACCAGTCTCTTAATGTTTTATAAGGCAAAAGTTGCTGTTTGTTCTGAGATCCGTACAAAACACATAAACGCAATGTGGGCACCACGTAGAACTTTTTAATGTTAAACCTGGTGGTATGTAAAGTTACCGCTAGGCTTTAAAAGGTTAAAGCTCTATGCGTGTCTGTTCCTTCCCTTGCCTGTTACAGCGTCACACCACTTGAGTGAAACCTTGATTAGTATTTCATTTGAAGCCGCCAACAGTGGCATTATATTTGCTGTTGCTCTGTGGATGAGCGAGGTTAAATGCATCGTCCGCTGTGCCGTATATCGACTGCTGTACTGGTAGATTATATGCAATTACAACAGCTGGAAGTCTGTCTGCTACAATAGTCACAGGGTGATATAGGAATGTTGTACGGACGCAAATTGTTCTTTTGAGGCGACTGGACTTGGCACGGCAAAGCCTGACACGTCACTGTGCCTGGTCAAACGCAGACCTGTCTGGTTCCACTTTACTTCGCACATTACCGGGTGTGTCTCTTGGTGAAGGCTGCGGGATGTATAGACACTAGCAGCGTGTCCAGCTTATAGCAGAGCCCACTGATAGACTCTACAAACTCGCTCACAGAGTGTACATTAATACAGAGTGTTTTGTTTTAGCGGGACTGCCCGCCGTAGAGCGGACGACACAGTTGCCGCGTAGCGACCGATGATGCCGCCCGCTCTGCAGCGCTCAGTCCTGCTCAATCCCGCATTAAAGACTCTGCATCCGAATCATACCTAATCATACACTATCTGCCGATTACGGAGATAGGAGAGCTCCGAAAGTTTGGAGCTAAAATTTGAGGACTTGCCATGGCATGGTACAAGGACCCACTTTACAGGGTAGTCACACATTTCAGAGTCGAAAGTAATCAGTCTCTTGCCGGGCTGTGGAGTCGGAATCGGTAAAAATGTACCGACTCCGACTCCGACCTCGATATGAGATCTTAAATAGATACTAACTACAGTAACCATTACACTTATAATTAAATGTGGTTTATAAGTATAAAAAGTAGCCTGATGATTCACGTGGTGGTGACGAAACGTCTTATTCTACCATTTACCATTTAGTATGTCTACCATTATTATGGCCACACACTGAGCTTTTATGAAGGAGTCGCAGTCGGAGGTTTCATGTACCGACTCCACAGACCTGGTTCCTTGGTACAAGTTGCTCTTGCACTGCGAGGTTTGACGTTCTCACAGCGATGTTGCTGAGGACGCAGGTGTTCTGGGGTACGGCACGGTGTCGTTAGGCGAGTTGGTCAACGACTGCTTCAGCCTTAAGGATAAAGACACAGAGATGCTTCGAAACGTCGGAAAATACCCGCCGCTCCGCACCCCCCCACGAAACAGCGTCACACCCCATAAGACCTGACTCAACTGCTGTATTTCCCATAGTCCCTGAATATTGCATGAAACCCCTTGCGAGGAACCCCGTTATTTATATGAAAATGTGGTCCTTAATGTGCGTGTTCCTTGTATGACAAGCCTCTTCACATACGTCGCCACCACTACTCGTAATAATAAATATGCGATGAAAGCACCTACTGTACGCCTAACAAAAACATACACACCCTCTAGAGAGAGATATGTGGATAATCTGTATTACTGACATCTCGCGTTTCAAAATGAATGCTATCGCCATAGCAACAATGCAGAATGACAATAGGCCGAGGGGGGCACGCTTCGATGCCAGCTGTAGGTTTCTGTCAAACCCTCTTCAGGGGGTGGAACACATTCACAATAGTGTGCTACCCCCACACATTACCACAAATCCTCGCGACGGCGATCAAGGAAAACAGTTCTTAGCATGGTGGACTCTACTGCCACGAACTGCTACAACTGGAGCACTGTAACACACTGTACTGCCACGAACTGCTACAACTGGAGCACTGTGGCACACTGTACTGCCACGAACTGCTACAACTGGAGCACTGTGACACACTGTACTGCCACGAACTGCTACGACTGGAGCACTGTGACACACTGTACTGCCACGAACTGCTACAACTGGAGCACTGTGACACACTGTACTGCGACGAACTGCTACAACTGGAGCACTGTGACACACTGTACTGCCACGAATTGCTACGACTGGAGCACTGTGACACACTGTACTGCCACGAACTGCTACAACTGGAGCACTGTGACACACTGTACTGCCACGAACTGCTACGACTGGAGCACTGTGACACACTGTACTGCCACGAACTGCTACAACTGGAGCACTGTGACACACTGTACTGCCACGAACTGCTACAACTGGAGCACTGGGACTCTATAGCATAGCTGGCCAGACTTTCGGACTCGGTGATCCACTCTAGAGACAGAAAACCTTTCGCGACCTGCCGCACTACATAACGTATTGACATCAGGTCAGCTGGGCAAGGGAATGTAAAATAGCGCAATAACGTGAAACGTACAAAAGTACAGCCGTTTCGTTTATTAAAAATTAACATTTTCAAAGTAAGACAATTTACCGTAATTAAAAGGCGTTTTTCATTAACCTGCCTACTGCGCAGTTGATGCATGACACTGCATATATTGGGATGACGTACCGAAAGAGGGTTCGTAGCTACTTGGCACAAGGGAAGGCAGTGTTTTGAATGTTCATCGGTCGGACGGCTTCGGCATCTTGATTTAACTGTCATGTGGGAGGAGGCTTCTTCATAGAGGCAGTTTGATCCAAAAAGTGCTGTCAGACGAACAGCTGTTGATCCTAGTGAGGCGGCAAATAAACTTTGACAGAAACCATAAAGCAGCCGCGAGACACTATTTGGCCACCCCTGCTCTACAGGGAAACACCCTGTACGTAAGCGTATTAGTAGCGGGCAAGGACATAACTGCGCTGATTTTTGAAACGCTAATGCCTGTTAAGTTATCTCTGAACACTTCATGAAGGTGTATGGTGGGAGTATAGCTCCTCTTATTCTTAATCTCGGCAGGCATGAATGTCAGATTCTCCATGCTCTTATCCCATACAGCTGATACAAACCTGTGCTGTAATATGCAAGATATCAGGGCTGTTGGAGAATCACCAGACGAACGGAATTGCAGTCAAGGTCTGCGAAAAGTCTCAAGAGTGATTTGAGGCTGACCTGCTCAAGAAGCGGTGGCACAGGGCTGTACAATATGAGACGGCCAAACACAACAACGCAGTTGTGCTGCGTGACCAGGCAACGGACTGTGGGATAGGGCGTAGTTATTACGGCAGCCCGTCACCTAACTGCCACGTGGATATGAATAACTGCAAAGCAGGACCTTCAGGGATATGGCGCCTTGCACTTTGGTATACAGATACCAACTTTTCAGAGGAAAATGCTGCCTCCATTTTCAGGGTAGAAGTGTTACAACGCTGAGAACATGAACCTTCAGAATTTAACAATATTCGTGTTAAAATTTGGGCTGTATGAAAGCAGAAGAAGGCTTCCCGAATTTTTGGTCTTACGGGTGGTTAAGCCCCCGACCCTTCACACGTTACAAGCCCCAGTAGGCTTACCTGCCCCCTGTACTGCGTAAAGGACTTCCACTTTTGCGCCTGAACATACGCAGCACAGAGGAGAGCACAGCTGGGCACTGCCTCACGCTGCAACGTATAACAGATGGCATTTCGAAATTCTCCCCGAAATTGGAAACGATGTTACTGCATGGCAAATCTGGATCACAGCAGCAGCAGCATGTGCGACGGACAGACGGACAGAATGATTTATGCGTTCTAGACACGCGCTGGCCACATGTCCTGTCTCATGCAGGATTAAGAACCTACCTCCCTGCGCCCCCCCCCCCCCGGCCCAGCTTCAAAGTTGACATTCTCCAACATTTAGGCCGATTACCCAGCTCTGACGTCAGTCCCGTGATTCGGGTTGTCGTGAAACAAGGAGGGGCGTTACGCCATTCTAAATGCTGGCGAAAAGTTGGAGGGATTGGAATAAATTGGCATTCGTCAGCTTTCGGTCTGTGGCGATGATGGCGTACTGGGACAAGACAGAAGCACCACACAGAAAATCGTACGAGGTCGATGAATCTGAATTGTATGTAAGGATTCGTTCTGTACAGCGCAGTAAACACACCCCATCTTCGCATTTAATTGGGAAGAACACGAATGGATGCAGGTTTTCTGTGGGGAAATCTGAAGGAGAGAAACAACTTGAATATCCAGGTATAGATGGGCTGTAACATTAAAACAGATGTTAAAAGTAGAATGGGATGGCGTGGATTGGACTCATCTGGCTAAGAATCAGGGCAAATAGTGTGCTCTTGTGAGGACGCTAATGAACTTTCGAGTTCCACAAAATGTGGGCCATTTCTCTGCTAGCTGAGGAACTGTCAGCTTCTCAACAGTGACGTTGCTGCATTGAGTTGGTCTCATCACTAAAGTTGCACTGGACTGAGGAAGCACTGCGTGCGGGCCTCACACAACAACGGCATGTCGCGTGAGGCGAGGCACCGTCAGCAGTGGCAAATAACAGCCCGATTGCATGAAGGCCGCACAGAAACGTGAAAGGAACTCATAAACGAAACAACCGAGGCTGAGGTAACGCCGCTTCATTACACGGAGGATCACTTCTGGCGGGCGAGCTTGTTTTTGTGGCGTAAGGCGCGTTAGGACGAAAGATTTGCCGTTCAGATTTCACGCACCGCAGCCCATTCCGGCGAACTGACTCTTACATGAACTTCAGTCCACAGAGCACAGTCCTTCTGTACGAGACTCATCTTCATCGATGCCACGAATCCAGCTGACACAAACCCACAGTTCTGCTCAAATATCCACCTTAATATTGTCCTCCCCTCTGCCAATGCCTTCGAACAGGCTGCTGTCTTCAGGCCCGCAGGTTCAGAGTTAGCATGAGTGTTTAACGACGCTATCAGTTGGTAAATTCCGTGTTGAGTGGGTCCCCGTCACCACGGCACGGCGTGTCCTCAGGTTGTGGATGGAGAAAAGGCCTCCAGTTATGGAGAGTAGCTGCGAACACATTGAATAAGCAGTCGCGGACAGCCGACAAGGGGTGATCCTCCAGCTTGGGGGTTGGGCGAGGTGCTAACAACTCCTCGTCGTAAAAAATTATGATGTTACGAAACAGCCGACAAAGCCTCGGACCTGGACCGATTCTTTGGTACGACCACAGCTACGGAAAAGGGATATGAGTTTTGGAACATGGAAAGCTGAGAAGCCGTTAGCGTCTCAAGAAGGCCTCTGCTCCATGGAGTTAGTTAGTTAGTTAGTTAGTTAGTTAGTTAGTTAGTTAGTTATCAATTGGTAAACTGCATAGGGTCCGTCTAAACGAATGAAATATGAGTATGGAGCATTGGTGAGCAACCGTGTGCGGATGGGGGCCAGATAGGAGAAAAGGTGTTTGGGGGCCACAGGATAAGTAATACTTATAGCTTGTACTTACGTAACATTAACGATAGTACACTGTCTTCAGTAGTGCCAATATTGGGGCGATAAAACTTATTTGAAACTGATCTTTAAAATATGAATTAACCGCAAAAAAGTTGAAGCTGATGTTTAACTGCTGTGCTGCCAGGTGCTTACATCACCCACCACTTTACTTCCCGGTTTCTAAGCTACAGGCAATGTCAAGCAGTGCGATGGTTACTGTTGTGAGGTGGAAGGTCTCTTTATATTCTGGTATGAGACGTACGTGACACTGTCAAGAGTACAACGTGTTTCTAAATTATATTTTTGTACGAATGCCTACAAGATATTCACTTGTCGAAATTCGTATCTCTTTGTTTCCTGTTCCTGAAGCAATATCGCGGTCTGCCGTATGCAGGGACACTGGCAGTTCCTCATCTTCCAATTCTGCACGCCGGTTAGACGTAGCTAATTCCACACAACAGTGTCCTTAAGCACCTAACAGTCCCTGGGCTACTCAAAACATTTCGCACCCTTCACAAAACCCAGCGTTTCATTCCTGTCCTTCAGCAGTCTGCCACTGGCCGTTAACCAATAATTCCCGTTCGCATTCTGACTGACGCGCATTTGATACATGATCCACAGCTGTTCATTCGGAAAACAATCAGTCTTCTACGTCATCATTTTATTCTTCACTCCCAGCTGCCAGATCAGGGTCAATTACTACGGCAATGCACTGACGCCTGTTCGACACGGTGCTGCGTCAGGGTATCAACAGACCAGGCAGGTGACTTCCTGACCGACAGATCTCACAGCAGCCTTTCGCGTGTTAACGTTCAGTTACGAGCAGTAAAGGAGCCGGCTTGGCTCAGTCGGTAGGATGCCCGAGACTATCCGGCAGGAGCCAGAAACGTGCCTCCAAAACGTCAAAACCGACTGTGGGCCACCCAGCATCGTACTTATGGGTACCGGGACTGTTTCCCCGGGTTAAAGCGGCCGGAATGTGAATCTGACCACTCACCTCCACCTACAGCCGACGTAAGAATGAGTGGAGTTAAACTCTCCTGCTTCTGTACGTTTTCATACTACTTACACATAACTGTAACATGACAGAAGTTGCTGTCTCAGCTGGTTAGAACATTCTCCACTTCTTGTGTGACCAAGTCACTTACCGTATTCACAACAGCCCGTCCTGCATCTGCATGCCCTGTGTCTTACATACTTTGTTGTGCTGCCATCTTTGCGAGTTAACAATTGACCTTCAAACACAAGACAAAAGTGCTATCTCGAAACGTCGGGCTCCAAACACCCATTGACGCGGCGCCACATTCCACACCAGAGACAACATCCTGCCATCCATTCTGTGTCTACCGAGTCGACATTTTGTCTTCGGGTTTCCCAGCTACAATTGTTTGTGTATTTGTCATCTAGACCGTTCGTGCTGCATGCTCCACCCAACTCTTCCTTCATTGGTCCATCCCTGCAACATTTCATGCAGCAGAAAGATAATGAAGCTCCACACTGTGCAGTTTTCACCATACCGTGTGGTGCCAGTAGTGCTCCGTGCAGCCGAACAGTCCCCTCTGCTCTTTGAAGGTAAATTCTGTCCTTAGGCTCACAGCCCAGAGTTATCATCCATATACAGCACAGAACTGCAGCCCGGTTATCACCTTTGGCCTTCTGGTGGAGGCATAACTCCAGTCTTTCTTAGCATCCGGCAATTAAGACAGGTGCTAATTTACCTTGACGGCCCTGCCGGTTTAACCGTGACAGAAACGTCCACGCTACACTTTGGATAGGGTTACTCCGCCAGACGTGAAATTCAAGTAAATAACATTCAGAGTTCGGTTTATTCCTCACAGAAAAGCCGTGTTGGCATTACAAAGATCGAATCTTTAAGGTTGTTGAAACACGTAATCACAGTTTAATGCGAAAATCACACGGCGTATGCAAGACTGCACAGCGTGCGTGGACCAAGTGCAGAATTTCAGAACGTTCCTTTTGTTCCCAGGGCAGCACATCACCAAGAACTGTCAGCAGGATATTTCTGTGGTGGGGGAAGGTTTTGTGGAGACTCCAGGGTACCCGCAGTTCAACGTGGAACGGAATTGCACTTGGAAGCTGAGGGTGCAGGAAGGGCAGCGGGTGCAGGTGTCAGTCCTCGACATTTCGCTCAGAGGTAATTACAGAAATCACACGGCACGTGGGCAGCAGAGGGCACATAACAGCTGCGTGTAGACACCATGTCCCACCTTGGCACCAACGCTTGTATCCCAGTGTAGGGAAAATTGGTGTCAACTGTCTGCAGTAAGGACGGGACGGCTTTCTTCACGTCGACGTCTGCTGCAAATCGCCTGCCAGCCAGGTGCTTCTTAACCGGCCTGAAGATATGTAAATCACTGGGAACGGTGCCGGGAATGCAGGGAGGGCTGTCCATAACTTCCCAGCCGCAGCGCCGTAACTGTCACAAATGCAGCGGGCAATATGTGGCCCAGCGATTTCTATCCCCTTGGACCCACCAAGAAGCACCTGGCTGGCAGGCGATGTGTACTCTGTACCTTATAATAATTTACCTTGCACCTTCATACTTTGGCTAGCTCAATACTGTCACACCGTTCGGAAAGAGTGACTCATATCTTCAGAGTGCGTTCGACATCCGGTGCTCTTCTGCGCAGGTATCATCTCTACAGAGACGGAATGTACGGACAGACTGACAGTGAAGGAAGGTGACCGACAGCTGCTCGCACTCTGCGGAGAGCAAGAGGACTCAATCGTCGTGGAGTCCGTCGGTGCAGGACTGGATGTTTTCTTCTCCATTAGAAGCAAGAACATTTTCCCCAAGCGAGGCGTCCTTTTCCAGTACAAAGGTACTTGTATAAAGTTGCGTTCCCACAGCAGATATATATGACAAATCAGATATATAAACATTTGTCACTTGTTGATATTTACCACATCGTGGGAGCGGTGCACTTTTACCAACATTGGACAGTCCTCTCTTTCCCACCTACCATCGGTAAATGTGAAACAAGTCAAAGGAAACGCCTTTCCATTCTAATTAAAAGTTAGACACAGTTTAACTAACCGTCTTTACTACTGCCCCACACTGAAAATGTGAGACCCTTATTTCTCGTGCCACACGTCGTCTCTCACCTTCCACCGCTACTGCCATGCGCGTGAGCGCACTTAATGGAGTGGGCCACGTTAATTCGGCAAAAGAGCCGTCAGGAAGTGGGAACCTATACTTCTAAAATAAATTAAAGGCCCTCTAAGTAGAAATATATTTGCAAACCGCAGTTTTCTTTGCAGCGTTGGGGTGTCCGCCCCTGAAAACTCCCGAGGACGGCTACCTGGTGGACCGCAATGCCACGCATGCGCAGTATATGTGCTGTGTCGGGTTTGTTTTCCCAGACACCTCGCGGAGGGACCGCAGTCTCTACTGCGAGAACGGGAACACCTGGACCACGGACTTACCGGACTGCATCAGTAAGTGACTGCCTGACCCGCGCAGAAGTCCAACTTCTGGCGTGGTGCAGATGGAAAGACGGGAAACCCCGTTCACACACCGACTGCTAGGGAGAGCTGTAAATGCAGCGGCATTACACGTGTCTGCCGCGGCCTGACAGGATTTCACGTTTATACGCGGTGAACATTTTCACTGTGGTCTTCTAAGCTACAGAAGCGTGTAGTGTGTTCGGTGTCCAATAGCCAACTAAATTACACGGCGTCAACTACCGGAAGTCTGAGAGTGGAACCTCGTATCCCATATTCGTGCTGGAGACGGCAGCTAGCAGAGACCACGTGTGGAGGCAATACATTCTACGTATTAGCCCTTTAAAGCCCAGTGGTTACTGTATGTACCACCGGGTTTAACATTCACAAATTCTGCGTTCTGCCCACTCAGTGTATTTATGTGTTTTGTGTGGATCTCAGAACAAACAGCGATTATTTCCCTATACAGCATTAACTGGCTGGTTTTTATA